>ML789845.1:198028-212206 GCA_009831015.1 Picea engelmannii
ATTGGCCCTTGACATCTAGGCCCGTTGTCCTAAGTCCAAGACATAAGAATTTTGGCTTATAATATTGGCTCACCAGCATATATTGCATATTATATACACAAAGGTTCACTGACCTTAATATTGCGCGCACTTAGTTACTACACCTTGTATCCTCTGTCTTTAAAGTTGCGCGCACCTTAGTTACTGCACACGGTATTCAGAAATGTGTACATTACATCCCTTTACTGCGCAGTATATGCACGCACCATGCCATGAAAGGTGTATTACAAAAATGACATCTAAATAGCTCACTAGCTTAAATATACTTGTATTATATTTGCATTTGGGTTCAGCAAAGGGATATTATACAAGTATTCACGGTACCTACTCGACATTGGCCAAACTCACTCAGGCTCCTTGGAGGGTATACCCATGATTATGTGTGGGAGCTTGCACGAGGGTGTAAGTCCTTTAAGCGGGCTATCAACGTAACTTTTCCACCCGCTCTATCTCAGCCCCTTCTTACATTGTTCCTGCAATGTTGGATTTCATCACCAACTAATGAGTTCATTGTGAGAAGGTTTTTTTTTCTTTCTTTCTTACTAGATTTTTAGCGTGTGTTGTTTGGTCTCCCTAGCAGACTCTAGTTTGGTTTTTTTGTTTAATGGCTTCCATTCCTGGAATGACCAATGAAGGAACCCCTTTTCCAGGGGAACCTTTTGTTTTTCCTTCTTACGGAAACATTGGTCCTTCTCACATCGCTACTTTGAGCCTTCCAGGTCTCATAATTGGATTACTGGTTTGGTTGTTTTCCACTCAGGTAATCTAGAATGTAGCTAGTGCTTCTGTTGTAAGTACTTTCCCCCAAGAATATCAACCTGATGTTGATCCTTCACCTTCTTCACCAATAATATATTCTTCACCTTCTTCACTTGCAAGGCCTTCTTCCTTTTCATCTTCTTCACCGAGTGAAATCTCTGAAGCTATTAACTCGATCGATAAGAAGAAGAAAAGAAAGATTAAGAAGAAGAAAAATAAGAAAGGGTCTAAATTTCCAACCACTGTTGGACATGTTGGAAAACCATCAGTTCTTGATAATTGTGTTGGGAGTGTTGATGATGTCAAGATCACCCAAACAACCCGTAAGCCCAAGTACCCTTATAGGCTTTGTAAGGGTAGCCATATTCTTAAGGATTTCCCTGGTCTATCCAAGGTTATAGAAGTATGGTCTACACACCCTCGACAGCCCATGTAGTAAACTTCTAAACAACATGTTGATGACCTCCCGTCAACTAGTCAAGATACTATTGGGAAGAAGAAAGTAGAGTTACATTTCCTTGTAGGTTATGTAGAGGAAGTCATCAAACTCACCTTTTCCCTCATATAGACAAAGCCTCAAAATTACTGGAAGAAATGACTGTTTCACAGCCTCCACTTCCAGCTGCTCATCACAAGCTTACTCTTGACCGACCTGTAGTAGATGGAATGATTAATTTGACCCCTTCATTGGTCAATCTGGTTGATCATGTAGTCAATCTAGTCACGCCCTTAGTTGAACTAGTTGACAAAGTGGTCAATCCCACTCTCCCATTACAGAGTGCAACCCAAGCAGTCGATCCATTTTCACCTATCGACCCCATTCTCCCCTATGATAATGACACCCAAGTGGTCGATTTGATGTCATTATCAGTCGATCCTACTCTCCCACTAGAGAGTAAACCCGATGGTGCCCACGTTTTTCTCGTTGATACATAATCTACCATGCTAGGGGGCATTCCTCCTTCTCTCATGAAACCCCCTCCAAGTAATGAGGCCATCCTTTTCGATTAGGGTTTGTTAACTCAACCTCGTCTTGCCTCTCACATTCCTTTCAAGATTACAGTACAAGTTTGTGGTCAAAACGTTCTTTAGACATTGATAGACGAAGGTCCGTTCGTTAGTATTTTGTCCTCTCCTGATTGGCAAGCTATGGGTTATCCTCAGCTTGTGTCGGTTATCCAGACTCTGTTTTCTTTTAATAGAAGAACCAGTCAACCTTTAGGGATCCTTCCTCAGTTTTCTATAACTTTTTGAGGGAAAACTGACTTTGTTGATGTCATGGTAGTCCAATACCCCTTGGATTTCAATTTACTCTTGATTCTTTGGGAGAGATTATGTCTATGCCATGAAAGCTATTGTGTCCACTCTTTTTCGTGTGATATATTTTTCGCATGATGGAAGAATGGTGACTATTGATCAACTTTCGTTCCTTGGCCCTGACTTGACAATCAACTCAATGAACTCCCTAAGCAGTTCATAAATGCAGTCGATATCACCCTTGCCAAAGGTCAATTATGTGGCATTGTATCCCATGCTTTCACTTGCCAATGAAGATGAGCCTCTCACTATAAGCTCAGTCTCTTATGACTTGGATGCAGTAGTTGACATTGTGATATCTTTGGTAGGGTTGTTGGAGCCTAATCTCCTTACCCCTATCGCGATCCTTGACATGTGTTCCTTCCATAGTGTGTTTCTTCCATCGAGTAAAGAACTCTTGGAATCCGTGACAGAGTCTTGTCCCTTGACATGGTGTCCTTCCAAAGCATTGTCCTCTTGGAAGCCATGATCAAGAAGAGGAGCAATGATCATGGTTTTCTGATTTCAATATCATTAAAAAATGAAACCAGCAATGAGCATGGTTTTCTAATTTCAATATCATTAAAAAATGAAACCAGCCATGAGCATGGTTTTCTGATTTCACGTTCATTAAAAAATGAAACCAGCCTTGAGCATGGTTTTCTGATTTCAAGCTCATTTAAAAATGAAACCAGTTACGAGGATAGTTCTCACGTCTCTATAGAAACCTCTTTAAAACATGAAACAGAGCTTACGAGCATAGTTCCCGTTTCTTTGTCAAGCTCGTTAAAAAATGAAACAGTGGTCTGGGGATTATACCTAGAGTCATGAGCATCGTTCTTCTCATGTGTCAATCTCGTTAAGAAATGAAACAACGTCCCCCTCTCCATTTGGGTCAAGTCCTACATATAGTATTTGAAGCTTCATTTCATTCTCCTTTACAGTTGGATGAAACGAAGCTTGGGGGGCATTTGCCTCAGCATGTGGAATTCATGTTGAAGTTGAGCCACTAGCGTTTTAAGCTAGGGACTAAGTACCAACCATCCCTGGATAATGTGTTGGGAAGTTCAAGCATATTTTTCTATGGTTTAATCTTGTGTAAAAATGAAACCACCTACCTCAAGAAAACTTTTCCTCTGGTTCAAGCTTGTGTAAAACTGAAACCAGGTCCAAGCATAGTTTTGGCTAGTTTTAAGCTTGTGTAAAAATAAAATCTATCCCAAGCATAGTTTTGTTTTGTTTTAAAGCTTGCGTAAAAATGAAAACAATCCAGAGCTTAGTCTTTGTTCTTTATCATGCTCGTAAATACATGAGAATAAGTTACCAAGCTTAGTCCTTGTTCTTTTTCTTGCTCGTAAATACATGAGAATGTAACCGAGTAAACTTTTATCACTTTTTTGGACTCGTAAAGGTTATACGAAAAAGGAACCCCTTGGAGTTCCCTTTAAGCTCTTTTCAAACTCTCTAAACATGAAAATATTGTTGATTGATCTTGTTCTTTTCACGTTCGTAAAATTATTTGAAGAAAATGTTTGATGGATGGTAGGTTATCATTTTTTTGATCTTGTCAAACTAATTTATGAAAAAGGAACTGAGAGAGTTCTCTTTAAGTGTTTTTCAGACTCTCTAAACATGAAACACCCTCGAGTTTTCTCTCTTTGGACTTGTTAAACAAAAATCGAAAGACCCAGATGGGATCGAACCACTCCTTCCCAGGGTTCGTTAAATATACTCCGAAGGAATCATCTGAAGGATGATGTTACATTACAATCATATGTTATCCTCCTCAAGCTTGCATAAAAATAAAGAGATACTCGCCAGAAATGGTGTGGGAAAGATTGGGAAAGATTGGGAAAGAAATGTATCTAAAACTGTATTCTATAGAAGAGTCACCTTTGAACATGACACCCTTTCACTCGCTTTGTGTATAGGTTGGAAAATCCGCTTATCTCTTGGTCATACTCCTTTATAAGATTATAAATTGGTATGTGATCCCTATTGTTGAGTCAGTGTTTTCCAAGACAATTTTCATGTCATCAATATGTTTGAAGATAAGTTCAACCCGGAAATACTTATATCGTGTCGGCCATTTATGTAGTCCTTATGTCTTCTATTGCGTCGGTCATCCCTGAGTCATTCCTAAATCACTTATTACTCTGATCTACTTCAAATCTTGTTACCCGTTTCGTGTCATTGATGGGGGATACATTAAAGCCCTCTTGTGACAAGTCTTTTCCTGTTGACTTCAACTCATTATCTAGGAATTAGATTTAGAAACTAATTGGTACCTTGGAACTTGCATGCCTCAATGGTAGGTTTCCTCACTTTCGACAATGGGTTTTCATTATTGACCCTTGATCGGGAGATTCCGCCAAGTGTTCAACTTCAACTCATTAATTCACATTCATTGGATTGTACTAGTTTACCTTGGGAGTCATTGACATTAATGGTAATTTCCCTCGTACTTGTTAACGGTATACACTAATGACCATAAATCAAGTGGTTTCTACCATGTTCGACTTGAGGACATGTATTCACATGGTTAGATTTGTACTATAGATTGGTGGAGATGAAGACCTTGAATCTCTTCTCAAAGATTCAGGTTGTGTTGGATTATATTCATATTGTACTATTACATAGATCCACATTGTATGTATCGTGGCTATGTTCAAATTTGAGTCTCTAACACATAGATCCACAGTGTATTTTTGGTGGCTATGTTCATATTTGAGTCATATTTTCATGGAGCCACAATGTATGTTTGGTGGCCATGACCTATATTACTTAACATGGATCTTTGCATGTCGTAATTTATGCTTTGAGTCATTAGTATTCAGAGTATGGGAATGCCTACCTCAGTGATGATGTATTATTGTACTGTATCTCCTTGTTTGTTTGCAGGTTTTCGACCAACTATTCCTTGTTCCCTACACATACTCGACAAAGTATTTCAGCTATCACTCTGTTCTAACTTCATACTTTGGGGGGATCTCTGTTACACATTATTTTCATCACCCTTATGACCGTTAATGATGTAAACCTATATGTTGCCTTCAGAGGGGTCAATGGCCTGAATTCCTAAAGAAATAAGGGAGAAAAACTTTTCTTGAGATAAGAAGTTGTGTTTTCCTCTGTAAAATCCCTATTAAAGAGGATTTCTGCAGGCTGCTTTATACACAGGGTCTGGAAATTCTTGATTTCCATAGGTTGTACTAAAATCAAGCTACGAAATTTCCACAGGCTGCACTATGCCTAGGGTGCGTAAATATTCGTACGTGGGGAAAACGAACATCTTCTTGATGCTTCTAGTAGGATAAGATTCTATGGTGAGGTGGCTTCTGAATAGTTTGGATCTTACTCGCTTTCATGATTTAGTGGGATCATCCTAATCTCCTCACCTTATCCTCTTCAACTTATAAAAAGAGAGGAGCTCTCATGGAGAAAGTTAGCTTGAGATTGGCTTGGGATTGAGTTGTTTTGGCTTGAGATTGTTAGTTTGGTTAGAGTGGCTTTGAGATTTTCTTGGTCAAGATAGATTGTGAGTAGCTATCAGATGCATGGTCTCAGAATCCTTAGAGAAAGAAGTGTCTGGGAAGCAAGGAACTGTTGTAAGGAACTTGACAACATCAAGGAATTTGATTGTATCTTTCTTCCACATTCTTTAACATAATACAGTGGCATGTTTCTTTCCCATAAAATCATTCTCATTTTATTGCATGAATCCTTGATCACATGCATAGGTTGTCATTGAATATATTATTGTTTCTTTCACTTTGGTTGGTTTGTGCCTCATTGCAGGATCAATATGACAAGAGAATAGGAGCGACACAGGGACAAAAAAGACATAAGAAAGCAATATTCAAAGGTATGTCACTCATCCTTTCTTTGGTAGTAGATTCAATGATTAAAGCTTAGGGAAAGTGACATGTCCTGTCTTGTTTTGTTCTAGATCTAGGTGGATCTAGGGGGATTGATTTGTGTCCGCACTTAACAATTAACCCAACAATAGTAACATGGAACTTCTTAAGTGCACCACGTATCATCACCGTGGTTGGTGATAGTTGTGTTGTGGGCCTGGAGGCTAGAAAGGTCAGAAGTTTGGAAGTCGAGAGTTGGGAGTGAAGCAAGTGTGAGAGCTTCCAGGACCGAAGTCTCTAACCTCCGAAACCTGAAACTCCGAAGTTATGAAGCTCCAAAGTCCTGGAGGCTTCGATGACAAAATTTTCCCTTGTGTATGCCTGTCATCAAATGTTAGGTATGGTGGATGGTTGATCCGCTTGCCTCGCGAGTTCGGTAATTCAGAACTCCGAGTAACTGATGTGATATGATTGGAGTTTTCTGAAAGCTAAAGTCTTGAGTAGATAATCTTGAGATATAGATCTTGGTCATAACCCATGGGCACATGGGTTGGGAAACTGAGAGAAAAGGGATAAGGCTTGAGTTTACTACAGAGCCAAGAAGAGATAGAAAAATTCGTGAAAACTGAACGTTTTCTTGAATCAGATTTGTTTATGAATGTTGTGGGATTTGTTAAGGAATGATGGCATGAAAAATTCTGGTTTTCTGCATGTTGTGTTTGCAGAAGTTTAATGAGTGGCAGAACCAAATAGAATTGTCACTAAGTGAAAAGAAATGAAAGAGGCACGGACTACTTCGAGTTCAAAGAATGAATCAAAAGGAATGGATATTGATTTGGGAGTTGAAGGAATGAAATCAAATGGACATGGAGAAGAGATATATAAGGAAGTGCATATGATGAAAATAATTGAACGATTGTAGAAAGATGCCTAGAATCACCGAGCAAATAACAAAAATCTCATGAAAGCTAAGGAACAACAGGGAGAATTCAACCTAAAGTTGATGTAGAGTCTAGAAAGAATCGAAAAGAAGTTGGATAAGGAGAGTGACTTAAGAAAAACAGGGAGTCGCAAGACCCCTAAGAAGAAAACAAGATCAAGAAGTGGTAGTAGGCATCATTGTCACTCCCTGAAACATTCCAATAAGAAGGCACATAGTAGTTCAAGTCCATCTCCTACCAGAAAGAATAGGAGATCTAGAGTGGATGAACTGAAGGGCTAAATGAACAAGATTAAGCCTTCAACGTTTGATGGAGAACACAAGAAGGAGGAATATGTCAAAACATGGTTGCTTGGCATGAGGAAATATTTCCAACTGGAGAATTGTGATGTATCAAATTAAAGGAAAATCATCCATGTGGTGGGATCATCTTGTGTAGGTGCAACACATTAGAGAGAAAAATATCACTTGCAAATAATTCAAGAGGTATTTCGAGAAGAAATACTTGATTAAGAGATATTATGACAGAAAGATGAAAGAGCTCTTTGAACTCGAGATGGGTAGCATGACCATTGATGAGTATGAACGTAGGTTTTTGGAGTTACTGAAGTATGTTTCGTTCATCAAATATGAGACTGCCAAGATTCAAAGGTATCTGAGTGGACTGCCACCTTCCATTGGTGACAAGATATAGTATGATGACCCTAAGACCATGGAAGAAATGACAAGAAGAGAGAAATGATTATATGAACATCAAAGAGAAAAGCCTACTTTTCAGAAGGCTTGGGATGACTAGAAGAAGTTCAAGAACGATTAGAGGCAGAAGGGAAACAAACCTCCATTTTTTAGAAACATTCCTCAAGGAAAACCATCTTTTAGAGAGCCAAGAATGGTTGATGTAGGGGAACAAAGGCCAAGGTAGACGCTCATTCAGTGTTGGGGCTGTCAGGGAAACCATAAGTACAGAGATTGCCCCCACAAAAATGGCAAAGTGAGAGATTTCCATAATGTTCAACAAGATGAAACAATGGAGGACAAGGGCAGTAGAATGCCAAGGATCTATGTAGCCCTAGACAAAAAGAAAGTTGAATTTTAGTCAGACATGATTGAAGTGGAAGGTATGATTAAAAACCAACCATTTACTATTTTAATTGATTCAAGAGCTAGCCATAGTTATATAGATCCTAGAGTGGTGGGAAATTTGCATTTGTCGAGAAGCAAACATAAAAATTCTTGGTTAGTGCGGCTAGCTACAGGAACCAAGAGAAGAGTCACTGATTTAGTTAAGTCTTGTCCAGTGGACATGAATGGATTGAGCACAAAGGCTGAATTGAACATCCTTCCTTTATGTTCTTATGATTGTCTAATTG
This sequence comes from Picea engelmannii, assembly GCA_009831015.1. Taxonomy (NCBI): domain Eukaryota; kingdom Viridiplantae; phylum Streptophyta; class Pinopsida; order Pinales; family Pinaceae; genus Picea; species Picea engelmannii. Next base: position 206,290 of record ML789845.1, read on the forward strand.
GGATGGACTAGTTGGAACAACACCATGCCATCTTGGACTGTCATAGAAAGTCATTCACTTTCCTGGATGAGGAGGGGAATAAGAGAACAATCCAAGGAATTTCCAGATCCTTTTCTATTAGAGAAATATCAGCATTGCAGCTGAAAAAGTGCTACAGGAAAGGTTGTCAATTATTTGCAGCCCATGTGGAGGAAACACCTAAGGATAAGGTGTCAAGTATTTGAGATCATGCAGTACTAAAAGATTTTGAAGATCTATTTCAGGAGGTACTCGGACTACCTTTGAAAATACATATTGAATTCTCTGTAAACTTGATGCATGCAACATCTCCAGTGTCAAAAGCCCCTTACAGAATGAGTACGCTAGAGCTGAAAGAACTGCAATTACATCTTGAAGAGATTTTGAAGAAGGGGTACATACGCCCAAGTGTGTCACCTTGTGGTGCATCGGTCCTATTCATGAAGAAGAAGGGCGGGATGCTAAGATTATGTATCGATTTCAGACAATTGAACAAAGCAACTGTAAATAACAAGTATCATTTTTTGAGGATTGATGACCTCTTCGATCAATTGAAGGATACGATGATATTTTTGAAAATAGACCTCAGGTTAGGATATCACCAGCTAAGGATAAAGAATGAATACATCATCAATACTGCCTTTAGAACAAGGTATGGTCATTATGAGTTCACAGTGGTGTCGTTTGGACTATTGAATGTGCCCATTGCTTTTATGTGCTTGATGAATGGTGTATTCAGGGACTATCTCGACAAGTTTGTCATAGTCTTTTTGGATGACATCCTGGTGTGTTCCAAGACAAAGGAAGATCATTAAAAACGTCTGAGGATGGTGTTGTAGGTGCTAAGAGAGCATGAACTATATGCCAAATTGAGAAAGTGCGTGTTTTATCAAAAGTAGATCCATTACTTGCGGCATATCATTTCAGAGGATGGGATAGTTGTAGATCCTGAGAAGATTGAGGCCATCATAGAATGGTCAGCACCTAAGAATGTGACATAATTTAGATCCTTTATGGGTCTAGCTAGCTATTATAGAAGGTTCATTTCAGGGTTCTCAAGGATTTCTCACCCCATCACTTCCTTGCAAAGGAAGGAGAAGAAATTTCAATGGACATAAGACTGTGAGAAAAGCTTACAACAATTGAAGCAACTGTTAACCAGTGATCTAATCCTTAGGATTGCAGTTCCGAATGAAGAAGTTGTAGTATGTACAGATGCATGCAAAGAAGGACTGGGAGGAGTCCTCGGTCAGAATGGATTTGTAATTTTTTATGAATATAGAAAGTTGAAAGAGAACGAAAGGAACTATGCAAATCATGATTTGGAATTGGCAGCCATAGTACACGCTCTAAATAAATGGAGGCATTGCCTCATGGGAAGGAGGTTTGAACTAAGGAAAAACCATAACAGTATGAATTATTTTTTTGATCAGCCAACCCTAAACACTAGACAGAGTAAGTGGTTGGAGTTTCTCTGTGAGTACGATTTTGATATCAAGCATATCAAAGGGAAGGAAAATAAAGTGGTTGATGCACTCAACAGGAGAGTGCATGAATTACATGCTACAACCATTAGCATGTACCAAACTAATATTAAAGGAAGAATTTTGGAAGCTGCAAATACAGATTTGCAGTGGAGGGAGCTGGTAGCAAAGATACAACAAGGTGATATGCCACATAAAGTGGAAAACTATAAACTCGAAACTAATGGAACACTTCTGTACAAGAACAAAATTTATATACCTATTGTCCAGGAATTGAAACGTACAATTTTGCATGAAATGCATAATGTTCCTTATGCAAGGCATCCTAGATATCAGAATACTGTGGCATCAGTCAAGAGACATTACTTTTGGCTAGGTATGAAGAAATATATTTTTGAATACATCGCCAGATGTATGGAGTGCCAGAAGGTCAAAGCTGAGCATAGGCACCCAACAAGGTTGTTGCAACATTTACCCATTCCTGAGTGGAAGTGGGAAGTGGTGACAATGGATTTCATCACAGGATTTCCCATAACAAGAAAAAAACATGATTCAATCATGGTGGTAGTGGACAAGCTTATGAAAGATGCCCATTTCATTCTGTTAAAGACTACTCACAAGGCAATGGATGTTGTCGACATCTTTATGAAATAAGTAGCACGATCGCACATAATTACCAAGACAATTGTGTCTGTCTGAGACTTGAAATTTACCTCTAAGTTTTGGAAGGGGCTGTTTAAGGGGTTTGAAACGAATCTGAACTTCAGCATAGCCTATCACCCTGAGTCTGATGGACAGATTGAGAGGGTGAACCGAGTAATAGAATACATGCTAAGGATGTATGTGATGGATAAACCATCGAAATGGGAAGACTACCTACACTTGGTAGAATTCGCCTACAATAGTGGGTATCAAGCATCCTTGAAGATGAGCCCATTTGAAGCAATTTACGGAAAAAAAGTGCAATACTCTAGTAAGCTAGGATAATCCAATTGATAAGGCAGTAGTTGGGCCAGAGTTGGTCAAAGAAATGGAAGAACAAATGCTAAAAATTAAGCAGAATTTGAAAGCTGCCCAAGACAGGCAAAAAAGTTATGTTGATAAAAACAGAACCCACAGAGAGTTTAAAGTGGGAGATCATGTTTTCCTGAAAGTGAAAGCCAATAGAAGTTCCCTGAAGCTGGGAAACTCTGCCAAGTTGGCAACCAAATTTTGTGGGCCATTTGAAATCCTATAAAGGATTGGGACAGTTGCATATATGTTTGCATTACCTGCATCCATGACTGTACATAATCTGTTTCATGTTTCATTGATTAAGAAATATATATCTAATGCTAATCATGTAATTGATTGGAATGCGATTCAGGTGGAGCAAGAAGGTGTCCTGCAAGTGCATCCTATGCGCATATTGGACCTAAAAAGAAAACATCTCCGGAATCAATCCATAGAGCTTGTAAAGGTCTAGTGGACCTGGTACGGTCCTAAGGACGTGACTTGGGAACATGAAGATGCTTTGCAGGCAAAATGTTCACATATTTTTGAATATTTTTGAAAATTGTGCGGATGTTGTGTATAATTTGCACTAAGGACAGTGCAAAAATAAGGGGAGGGGATTGTAGTATCCCCAAGGACGAACCTTGTTGTAATCATGTTTATGAACTATGATTCATGTTTTGTAGGCTGGTGAGCCAAGTATATATAAGATGGTGGGATTATGTGTTTATTAGGCTAGAGAGCCTAAGTGTTAAAGGCCAGGAGCCTGATTTTGTATATGTAATTATGCAGATCATTAATATAATAGATAAACACCACTGTGTGTAGACTGACCATGAAGAAAGAGTGATGGGGGACTAATATTCCATAAGGTGGGTAAGGGAAAAAGGGCTGAAAGGTTGGAAAGAGGGGCTAATCATAGGGGCTTAAGTCCTTGAGAATAATATTTTATTATTATTCTAAAGCTGTGGGACAAACATGTTTTTATCCTAAGTCTTGGGAGAGGCAATGCATACAGACCCAACATGTGCAAAAGGGAACACATGCTTGATGGATTGCATGCAACTTCATGGGCGACCTATGTCGGCCTAAGAACATGCAATTTAACTCAATAAATGGGCCATGATGGGGGTTCTTCCTCCATTCTTTCATCCACTTTATGAACTAAGGGATCTATGTGTCTAATCTCTGCATGCCTCATGCAGATCTGAAACCTGAAGCCGATGATGTTTTCTTGAGAGGCCGATACACCTCTATCAAAACCGTTGAGTCTGTGTTTGACCTATGAGTGGATTCCTTGTCTCGCACCTTGAAAACCAGTGGAAAACCTGTGGATTGAGCTGTGTCAACTATGTGTTCTATGAGCCCAGCCTATCCACTCTTGCAGAGTCGAGCCCATACCTTAACTATATTTGGGTTTCTTCCTTCTGTGTTTTCTGAGTGGAATTGACCAGTTGATGTTGTTGTTATCCTCACCTTGCGGGAATTGGGATGAAACTATTTGAAGAAGTAGGTTGTCAGGACCGTGGTAGAAGAGGCAGGTTGTCAGGACTGTGAGCAACTCTCTCTAGGTGAGAGATTCTGTTGGGAAGTGGTTTTCTCCCAGAGAGATTCCAACACCAGCTACAGAGCTCTGAATTTTTTATCCGACCTGTTGCTGAGAACTAGAGAGGGAGGTGAAGCACCGATGGACTGTGCTTATGAAGGTGTATACTCCCAGGTGGAACAAGAACATGGGGAATGAGAGTCCGTGGAGAATCCTTCCGGTAGATCTGTGTAGTTATATTGTAACCCCAGCCTAGTCTAGGATTCCCTTGCCTTGGATGGAGCTTGGTCCGAGCTCGGGGGTGACCCACTGCTAGGTGTGATGAGCAACGTGGTCTAAGGATGGGAGGTTTGCGGAAGGTTTGCATGTGGTTGGTGGATTTACTACCATTTCAAAGATAAGTATATGCATGTGTTTAATTTCAATTAAAATGCATGTCTGTGACACTTGCAATATTATCATGTATTTCGTTGCAATTATGAATTATTATTAATTCCATTACTTATGTATGTTAGCAGTAATCCTGTGTTTACTCTGTATTGTTTGGTTAAATGTGTTAAGTCATTTAAATTCATCTAAATGTGTGTGTGTGTGTGTGTGTGTGTGTGTGTGTGTGTGTGTGTGTGTGTATAAGTTTTATTCCACGTAGTAGCATTGCATGGCGAGTGGGTTGATGGCCCAGGGCGTTACACCCCACCTATGACAAGGAAATGTATTCCATTGTGAAATCATTTCATTAATGGAAAAATTACATTCTAGGAAAGGAGACAATCATCCACATTTATCACAAGCCTTTTCACTTCATACAGACACAGGGGAAGTTGCAGAATGACCACCATCAAAAGTGGTCCACATACCTGCAACAATTCCATATCAACATCAAGTATAGGAAAGGGAGCCCAAATCATGTCGTTGAATGCCTCAGTCGACCTACCATTTCTTCATTCACCAACGTGCTCCATTCTTGTGGGCATGAGGCATCTAAGTGGCCCCAACTTTATTAGCGTGATCCTAGCTTCGCCACCACCTATCATTTCTTGGGTACAAGCATGCATGTCACTGATATTCACATTCAAGATGGATTGTTATGCCACAAGGACACCTCTATGTTCCCACTAGAGAGTGTGCAAAGATGATTTGGGAGGCTCACTATAGACGGATGGTAGGACATTTTGGCATGGATAAAACTGTGGTCATTCTACAGAAACATTTTTTATTAGCCAAAAATTTGACAAGACGTTAGCAAGTATATAAAATATTTCACTACCTGTACCATTTCCAAGCCAACCATCAAGAATCAAGGCTTATACACCCCTTTTCCTACACCTGAGAGGCCTTGGGAATCCATCTCGATGGATTCCATGTCTGGCCTTCCATCCACCAAGAAAGGAAATTATTTTGTATTTTTGGTGGTTGATTGGTTTTCGAATATGGCCATTCTCACAGCCTGTAAGAAGAGCATGACAGAGGTAGATACTTCCAAGATATTCTTTGAAAGGGTGTGGTTCCATTTTGGGATACCATAGACCATCATCTTATATCGGGACAATAGGTTCCTCAACACATTTTGGTCGAGTCTCTAGTCATTACTGGACACAAATCTCACTAAATTGACTACCTTCCACCCCATAACCGATGGCCAAACAGAGGTCATCAATCAAATGATTGTGCAGATCCTGTGCATGTATAACTCTAAGAATCCTCTCACATGGGATGCGAGTCTTCCCTATGTTCGGCACGGATACAATAGGTCTCTCCATAGCTCTGTTAGAAAAATAGGACTGCGGAGCAATAAAATAAAACAAATGTAGAAACAAAACAAAAAAGACACACAATACAAGAGAGACACAGATTTATGTGGTTCACCCAGTGTGGG
>ML789845.1:216377-232724 GCA_009831015.1 Picea engelmannii
AACAGACCCACCTTTTGACATCTTCATATTAAATAATCTCTTCATTAGAAATACCTTATTCGACGCCGAGGGTTTTTCATACAATTTGGCCAATGCATCCATCAAACCCTTCATTGTCTTTTCTTTCGAAATATTGAAAGCCATCGATGCTGCCAGGCTCAGTCGTATCGTTCCTAGAGCCTTTCTGTCAAGAATATCCCATTCTTCGTCCTTCATGGCCATCAGCTTCTTTGCTACTCCACTCAATGGTAGGAATAAATCCTTCTGATATAAATAGTCTTCCATCTGCATCTTCCATAACTGGTAGTTTTGGCCGTTAAATTTCTCGACCCTAAACTTTCCATCTTCCGACATTGCTCCCACTCAAACTAGGAACCCTCTTTTCCTGCGAGTTACCTTACGCTCTGATACTAGTTGTTAGAAAAACAGGACCGCGGAGCAATAAAATAAAACAAATACAGAAACAAAACAAAAAAGACACACAATACAAGAGAGACATAGATTTACGTGGTTCACCCAGTGTGAGCTACGTCCACCAGAGAAATTGCCAGGTCCTTCCTTTATTATTATCCAGCAAATGAAGGGATACAACCTATAGCAAAACCCGATGTAACTTCCTCTTCTTTCTCTCACAGTCTCCTCTCTTAGAATACAATATTCACCATCACCCATAGTCGCAATACATTTCCCTCATAAAAGAGGGTTGCCTTCTAGGGCAAAAAACCTTAACATAATCTCTACCGTTAGATATGCGACCTTATAATGAATGGTCTAGATTTACAATGAAATTACAATATACTTTTACAAGGAAATTTTTTCTTCGGGGGCTTCGCCCCTGAACCCCCGTTGGGGGCCCGCTTGCCCCCAGACCCCCCAGTCGGGGGGATAGCCCCCCCGGACCCCGCAGAGGGGGTACCCCCCCTCTGCACTCCCCCGCGTGGAAGAGTGTACATACTTCTGGGGTGTAAATACTTCATGGGGTATAAGCACGGCTGAAAGAAAGGACCTTTGAATCAGGAAGATAATCAGGCTCCACAACCAACAAGCTCCACCTTGCATAGCCCATTTCAGGTGAGGTTGGGATTCCAACCCTTGGGTCCCATTGATGTTGCACTACCTTTTGCAACCACACATGAAGAATCTTCCCATGTTTATTCTGAGGTCGACAAAGCCACCAGATTCATTGAGTGGATTGAACACATCTGCCAACAAGTCCATGAGATTTTGTAGAAAGCCAATGCTAAGTACAAGAAACACCATGATCAACACTAGGTACCAAACAAGTTTTAGTTGGGAGACAAGGTATGGTTACATTTGAAAAAAGAACACTTTACAGGGCCCCATTAGAATCTTTGCCCACTTCTCTATGGGCCTTAAACTATCACCAAGGCTATGGGTGACAATGGTTTTGAGCTCAACACTCCCCCCTTCCCTGGCTTGCACCCAATGTTTAATGTAGACCTACGTCAGCCATATTTTCCACCATTATTGGACACCTCGAAGACCGCAGAATAGTTGACACCAACATAGATCAACCCTGACTACATGGAATATGGATCCACTGATCAGATAGTGGACACATAGGTGAAGGGAACTCTCTAGCAGAGGATCCATATTTATCGGGTTGTTAAGGCAGGGCAACTCCTGCACCAAGGCAAGTGGCTCACTCGAGGCCAAATTCAAAAAAAAAAACCTCAACTAATGGGGGCACTCAACGAAATCAATACCATTACTTCCTAAGGGGGGAGAAATAATCCGCGTGGATATTGGTGGCCACCCATCTATTCCAATTGGCTCCCCCTGACAATTTTTAGTTCAATATGTTTCTCTGTAATGATGACATTTCTTTGTAATTGTGGGTTCTACACTGTCGGGGCTATCCTGAATCCCTACACAGAATCTAGGTTGATATTGGTGGCCTCCCACCTATTCCAACAGGATTATTTTTTAAGTTTTCATGTCCGTACATCTTTTTGTACTTCCAAGGTCGTTTTGGGGCCATAAATCATTTTTTTTTTTGTTTTTGTTTTTTGTTTTTTTTTCTTTACACAATCAAACTGTAGATAGAGTTAGATTTTGATGGAACAATGTGTATTCCTCGAAAATATGTTTCGAACGAGCTATCACACTCCTAAAATGAAGGTCATATGCAAAAGTTACGACCCCTAGAAGTTGAGCTATCGACTTACCCATGGGGTCCCACATAACTTTTGGCGTTTCATCTCCTAGGGTTAGGTTTTTGGATGTCTAGGGTTTTGAAATTCATGAGTAATTTTAAAAAGGCCTCTGGAGCCTCATTGTAATCAATGTGCGTAGCAGCCACATCTCTTCTCAGAGATAGCTACCACCATTCAAGCAAGTTGTTTTCAGTTCTGCAGTTTTACAGTTTCAGCCTATTTTCTTTATTCAATAGAAGTTATTGTTTACTGGATATCTGTTGTTCTTCTCTGTATATTCAATCTATTATTCATTTCATTCCTCTCATAAATGCAAATCATGGTCCATTATATTTTTATTGTTCAAAAGTTGTTTTTTGCTTGTTAAAGAATGACTTATAGTCATATTTGTGCTCCTGCTAAAAATAGTTTTTGGATTTTTAGAAGCATTTTATTTTTCTATAAACATCCATTCATATTTAGATTTTCATCCATCCACCTATAGTATATTCTAATTATATATCATCTTATGTTTTGGACATATGTGAGAAAATTGGTCTTCTTTCATTCCTAAGTAAATGCATTCCTAAGTAAATTTCAATAGTGTTTATGCAAGAACAACCTGGAATTAAATTAAATTTCTCCGTACATGAACATCTTAACATTTTTTTCCAAATTTATTATATTAAAATTGTAAAATATAAATATATATTTATATTTTCATATATGTAAAAAAAAAAAAAAATTATTTTAATATTACATAATTAAGAATAAAAACTCTATTACATAAAACAATTAAATCTAAATAAAAATAAAAATTCCATATCACACAAAACAAGTAAGGCAACATGTATGATATTATTGAAAGTAAGGCAATGGAGCATTACAAAAAACAACTACACTATGGAACATTACAAAAAACAACTACACTTACTTTCAAGTGCATGTAGCATATTATGATATATGGTTAAAGAAAAGTAAAGAATTATAAAATTATTATATTTAAAAATTTATATTTTTTCAGTTTTTATTATTTTTAGAAGTATGATTTAAATTTTGGATGGTTTTAAGTAAAATGTAATATTTGTTATTAAGTTGTTGTGATTCTTCTAGAAGAGTATTGAGTAGGTGTTTTTTTTTTGTGAGAGGTAGTCATTTTCTTCATATGCTAGTTTAGGTTTTTGGTTAAAGAGTACTTCTTAGTTCTAGTTCTTGAATTTTTTGTATTTAATATTATGTGAGCCAATTCCTTCTCTATATGTTTGATGTTGATCGCAAGTTTGTGCCTAGAAATTTCTCTTCGAATTTGTTGAGGTTTTGAACAATGGTGGCCTTGTGTCTACCATCAAAACCTTGTGCTATGCATTGAGATTTTACATTTCTCCTTGTGGTTTATGTTCTTCTTAGGGTGGCTTCCTAGAGAGCATTTAGTGGGGGGGTCTACCTCTACCTTGCACTCATGATGTGTTGGGTCAGCCCTTTTCCCCTTCTCCTTTTGTTGGTGTTCCTCCCTTTTCTTTTCTTCCTCTACCTCTTTCTTGAGGTTCTCTTCATCATAAACTAGAACTAGTACCCCATAATCCATGTTAACCTCATTACAAGTAGGTCCTTCCTCTGGTTCTTTCCCTATCCTTCTCGGTTTTGTTGTGCTTTTTCGCCTAATGCATACATGGTGGGTGTTGAGAGAGGTCATTTTATACTATGTGGAGATCATCATGAGAAGGATGTTCATATAGAGGTCATTTTATACTATGTGGAGATCATCATGAGAAGGATGATCATCTAGAGCCAGTTGACCATAAACACCATGGCGATAAACACTACATCATGCTTCCAAAGTCCATCATTCCAAACACAATTAGTATCATCATTTCCTCAGTAAGTTCTTGACCATAAACACTATARAAACGAACACTATATCATGCTTCCAAAGTCCATCATTGCAAACACTATCGGTGTCATCATTTCCTCATCATTTTCTAAGTGAGTTCTTGAACCAAACCCTTCCAACTCCTGACACCAATCTTTATCATCATTATCTCGTTTGTAACCCTAATCAACCTCATCCCTGTATAGTTGATGTAATGCATGCAATGTGGTGATATAGTACAAGATACTATTTTCATTACAATGCATTTTAAATAAGAATGATTATTTAAATAAAAAAACTGAATTGATTGTTATTTTTTTTTAATTTATTTCAATATATCTTTAACCTATTTAATTTTCATAAAATTATTTTTTTAATATTCTATTTTTTATTTTCATAAAATCAGTTCTTTATATTTTATTTTATTCTATCATAAGAAAATCCTTTTAAATATTTTATATTATTACTATGGGTCTTTTGGAAGTGAATCCTTAGTGACGTTCAATTGTTCTATGACATTATCGTGGCCATTTGGCTTCTCAACGTGGCTTTGTATCAATCTTTAGCTTAATGCGCGTTGACTATTTTTATCATAGTGTGGACTGATGTACAATACCACTTGTAATGATTCTACCAAAATGTCACTATATAAAGTAATGATTTTACCAAAATGTCACTATATAAAGTAGTTTATGGCCAAAAATCTCCTTCATTTGATTCATACTTACAAGGAACATCCAAGGTTTAGGAAGTGAATTGCATGATTGACACAAGAGTGACCATTCTCCATTGATGTATGAAGCCATCTTATTTGAATAATGCTCATTAGGTAGTTTATGGGTGGTTACCCAATACAAAAGGGTTGTCTTTTTACATACAATCAATATAAGGATTTACATTCTACAGGTTCAATATTCTTGTTTGTTTCTCCTATAATATTTCTCGTAACTTACATAACTTTAATACATGATGTATATTGATTACCTAATGTATACACAATGTGTATTTACCATATTAGAAATGAATATACATTTTATAATATGGATTGAGATAATAATATGTAGTGCATAAGAATCTTATTAGAAATGAATGTAATTGTAGAATTTGAGAATGATACATAGTGTATATTTACTATATTAGACTTGTAATGGTAAATATACAATGAGGATTGTACTCAGATACATGGCTTGAGTGCATGATGCATGCTGATTTTTTTACACTATATACATAGTGTATATTTAACATATTTAAAAAAATTATGTAATTCTAGATTTTTAAAATGAGATATGAATATGGAATATTCATACATTTTGAAAATCATTAAATATGGAGAATTTTAGACTATACTAGATGTGTATAAGTACTGTGTATAAATACTATAATTCAACATTAATATATGAATGTGTATTGTGTATAAATACTATAATTTGACACTAATATATGAATGTGTAGTGTGCATAAATACTATAATTTAACACTAATATATGAATGTGCTTATTTACCATATTGGATTATGCATAGCTACTATAATTTGACACTAATATATGAATGTGCTTATTTACCATATTGGGTTATGTATAGGTGCTATAATTTGACATTGAAATATGAATGCCTTTATTTAAGATATTGGGTAAATATGAATTGCATCTTGAGACATGACTAAAATGCATGGGGCATATTAATTACTAAAATGCAAGGGGAAATTAATATTGAAACACGAGTAAAATGCATGGGGCATATTAATTACTAAAATGCATAGGGAAATTAATATTGAGGCATGAGTAAAATGCATGGGGAATATTGATTACTAAAATGCATGGGGAAATTAATATTGAGACATGAGTAAAATGCATGGGGCATATTAATTTCCATGTGTATACCCAATGCACATTTACCATATTAGAAATAAAATAAAATTAATATTTTGAAATGGAATGTGAATATGGAGTGCATATTTAATATTTTGGAAATGAATGTAAATTCAAAATTGAGAGTAAGATTTAAATACAATTTAATGAGTTGAATATAAAGTGATAAATACACAATGAGAGAGTTGTACATTGAGACAAGACTTAAATGTAGTGGTGGGTATATTAATTTCTATTAAATACATTTCAAATAAGAATAATTCAATAAATAACAATAACATACAATATTTCTACTTATGATAATGTATTTTTTAATAATTTTAATTTAAAAAAAAAAATATTTACAATAATATATTTTTTTAAGTCTTTAGGTCTTTTTAATAGCAATAGGAGATTCTTCTTCACATTTCACATTTTATCATGTTATCAATACAATTTTTTTTAAGCTTTTACGTCTTTTTAAAGTAATAAGAGATTCTTTTTCACATTTTAATGTTCATCATGTTATCAATACAATGAACTAAATTATTTGAAACAAAAAAAATATTTTTTATTTTTTTTTATATTTAATTAATTAATTATTTTATTCTTTTTATTGAAATTATTTTAAAAATTATAATAACAATTATATTTTAAAAGTATATAATCATAAATTAAAATTCACCTTTATTGCTTCAAAATTATCCCTTAAAACAATTTGAGAAAAAAATAATTCTCATTACAAAAAGTATTACTACACCATAATAATTTAATATTAAAAAAAAATTAATATTAAAAAAAATTATAAGAACAACATTATGTATCAAACATAATGTTGTGTCGACATACCTCCGCTTCTGTTAGGATTGGTGTAGAAGTGTCTTTCATTTCCTAACACAAATCCCATAACAAGTGATAACATATATGCATGAACAAAAATGAAACACAAGAGTACTAAACTCTCCTTTAAACCCTAATGAACCATAATTTTATCAAATCAAATGTTTAAAAACATAATAACTAAAATATAAAAATAATTTATCAATGATAATTAATAATAAAATAAAACCAATTAATATTAAAAAACGAACACATTCTAAATCACAATAATCTCATAATCAATTCAGTAGCATATGATGTGATGTTTTTCCCAAAAAATTAATTAAAAACTAAAACTCAAATAGTGAGGCTCCATTATCTTTTTATGGTTGAAAAAGTTTATTTTTGCTTGTTAAAGAATGACTTATAATCATATTTGTATTGAGTTTCTTTTTGCTTGTTAAAGAATGACTACTTCTTTTTTTTCCAAGAAAAAATTGCTCGAGATTATATTTATAATATAAAGTCATTTACAATGCGAGCTTCAAAGAGTTATGGACCAAAATATCAAACAACTCTCTCGCTTTGGAAACGAAAGAAAAGGCAGGAAGGAACAGTCACACTGCATCCGATCAGCACAGGGACCAAGACCAACCAGGCGGAGAAAAAGGCAGGAAGAAATAGCCAAGGAACAAGCAATCACAAAACAGTCAACATATCAATAGCTATGAGCCCGCCCACATCATTCAAAGATATCAATGGAGGAAATGGAGCTCTCAATCCCGTTTTCACAATGGAAGATCGAGAGTCTCCCTACCTCTCCGCTTAGGGCTCTCTTAGAAAGAGCATCCGCCTCCTTATTGTGAGTTCTGGAAATGTGCCGGAAGTTGATGTCAGTGAAGAGTTTGGAGAGATCTTGCGTTTTTTCCTTCCACCCTTCAATATGGACCGAGCAGAGCTTGCATTTTTGGTTGATCCAGTCTATAATGACTCTCGAGTCACCAAGAACTAGAATGTGATTGATAGACCAAAGAGAGGCTAAGGCAAGGGATGTCCATAATCCCAATAGTTCATCTTTTGTATTAGTGCCCACCCCGCAGTTTAAAAACCACTTTGTGGTCCTCTTTGTATGTGATTTGAAAAAGCCACCTGCCCCGCAACATAATCCAGTGGACGCTGCAGCTCCATCGAAACAAGCCAGAGTGTATCCAGCTGTCAAAGTAAAATCGCAAACTTTGAGTGGGAAGGACTTAACCGAAGAAGGTTGCCAATGGAAAGTGGCCAAAACTCTGTGAACAACCGCTTTCACAGAAGGTGGACGGTCTTCAAAGATCGCTTTGTTCCTCTCTGACCATATTTGCTAGCAGATATGGACAGCCAAGCTCGGAGGAGCAGATTTTTGAGAGACCCAGTAGGAAAAACAGGCCGAGAAGGTGAAACCTCTCCAGGTAACATTAAGAGAAAAAGACTCGATCAATAGATTCCAAACCTGCTTCGTAAAAGCACAATGAACCAAAAGGTGATGTAAATCCTCAGAAGCTTGGTTGCAAACAAGACAAATGCTAGGGCCCTCCCAGCCTCTTTGTCTAAGCACCTGCCAGGATAGGATTTTCCCTCTACCCGCGAGCCAGGTAAATAGCTTCAGTTTGAGCGGGACTTCCCACTTCCAAATCTGGAGAATCCACGAGAAATCCACTTCAAGTCTCAGCTACTGGAGGAAGGCGACATAGATATTTTTGACTGTAATGGAGCCCGTGGCATCCCCTCCGGCCCACAACAAAGTATCTGGTTGATCAGAGAGGGAGATCCCAGCACCTTTGAGGGCCGATGTGTAGCATCTCCACTCAATTGCAATCGATCCATCAAGGGACAGGGTACCACTATCCAACCAACTGTCAGGGAGAGGGAGGGCACCAGTCGGTACCTTGATCTGTGCAAGAAAAGTGCAGTGTTAGGACGCTAGCTGCATTCTCAGCATTGGAGAGAGGATCGACGGGTCTCCCAGCCCGAGTATCTTATCTCAGCCTATGCGAATTTCATTCCCAGAACCAGGTTTCCACCGTAACCAGTGGAGAATCACCTGGGAGGACGCGACCAACCCTTTCCAAAAGGGAGACGCCCACTTTTGCAGGAGCATTGGCTTTCTGAGCCAGTCGTGGAGCGACAAGGAGCCCATATATTTATCTTTGATAATGCGGCTCCAAATACTATTGTGGGTGATATCTCTCTAGAAGGAGCTAGCCAAGAGTGTTGAGTTGAAGGTGGAGAGAGTCTTTAGCCCCCAACCCCCTGCCTTCTGAGGTTTTGACAGGTCTTGCCAACAACAAAGATGAAATCGGTGCTTGCCTGGTTGATCATTCCATAAAAAGTTAAAAGTGAGCCTCTGTAAGATCATTATAATCTTAATAGGGATCTGCTCCAAGGACATCCAGTAGACGGCGAGGCTCTCCAGTACCAACTTAACCAGGATATAGCGCCCCCCCAAAGACAACCATTTATTGCACCAGAAGCCGATTCTTTTTCAAATAGAGCCACAAGCCACCGCCAGTCGTTTGGAGTGGAGGTTCCCAATTTCAGCTAGAATCCAAGGTAAGAGAAGCCTTCGCTCAAGTTAAAAAAAGGAAGAGGGATGGAGTCCTTTAGGTGGAGTAGTTCTGTATCCGAAAGGCCCCAATAGTGGACGGTGGATTTTGAAAAGTTGATGGATAATCCTGAAGCAAGACAGAAGAGCTGGAGCGCTTCTTGTAGGACTAACCATTCCCCCTGGTCAGCATTCGAGAGGAGAAGAACGTCGTCTACAAACATGAGATGGATGATTTTTATGCAGTTTGAGACCTTTAAGCCCGAGATATGGTGATCCATGCATCTTTTGGAGAGAAGAAGGTTGAGACCTTCCATGATCAGGATAAAAATATAGGGGGAAAGAGGGCATCCCTGACGGAGCCCCCTTTCACTCTTGAAGAAACTAGAAGGCTCTCCATTGATCAATACCGCGAAATTGGCACTGGTAACACAGGAAAGAATCCAAAGAATGAACTTTTCTCCTAAGCCAACGGAGTGTAAAATTAATATTAAGAACTCCTAGTCGATGCTGTCAAAAGCTTTTTTGAGGTCTAATTTCATAACCAGCGCTTTTAAATTTTTCTTCTTGATGCTATGGATGCATTCGTGGGTGGCTCCAATAACATCTTGGATTCTTCGGCCTTTCAAGAATCCCAGTTGTTCGGCTGAGATGCACCTTTCAAGGAAGGGCTTAATTCTGTTTGAGATCACTTTGGAAATTACCTTGTAGATAAGGTTGCACAGGGATATCGGACGAAAATCGCTGAAGGAGAGTGAGTGGTGTTGTTTCGGAATCAAGACCACAAAGGTGGAATTGAGGCTTCCATGGACCTTGCCTTTGATATGAGAGTCTTCTACCATCTGGAGGAGATCCTCTCCTACGAGGTCAAAAAAATGGATGAAGAATTCTGACGTCCAGCCGTCAAGACCAGGGATCCTCTCTTTCTTGAAGTTATGTAGAATGTCTTTTAGCTCAGACAAAGTAACAGGATTGTAGAGATTGGCGGTTTCCTCTGCTGAAACTATCGAAGGGAACAGGCTGGCTGTGGAACTCTTTTCCAGAAGGTTGTGGCTATTAGGGGCTTTGTAAAGTTGTTTGAAATACGAGACCGCTTCTTCCTCTAGCGCCTCCTGCCCACGGATAACTTCCTCCCCTGCATTTTTTATAGACCATATGCTTTTTTTATACCTGTTGAAACTCACTACTTTATGGAAAAACTTTGAATTGGAATCACTGCTTTTAAGCCAAGTGGCACAGCTTCAGAGCCTCCAAGCGTTGTCTTCCGAGCGTAGAATGGAGTTTCTACGCGATTCAAGCAACTTTTGATTGGCTGACTCCTCAACTGTTAAAGCGGAAATGGTCGACCTTTTTATATACTGAGTGATTCTAGTCTCCAGCGCAACAAGACGGGACTGATCAACTTTTCTTTTAGCATGGAACCACGATTTTGAGTTGGCCTTTAAGACTTTCAATTTCCACACTAGGCGCAGCTGAGCGTTGTTTTTAGTAAGGAAACTGGGATCCCTCCAAATCGAAAGGACCATATCATTATAATCGGCCTCCATGAGCCAGTGATGATTAAACTTGAATAGGATCGTGCAAAAAATGTCTGGAGGTCTCAGCTGGAGTAGAATAGGAGCATGGTCGGAGAAGAAGGGGTGCTCCACCCACGAGGTTGGCAGTTCTGAGGAAGACAAGAAGCCTTCAACAACAAGAAATCGATCCAATCTTCTAGCTATGGCATCGGGTCCAGAGCGATCGTTTCGCCATGTAGGGACCAGCTGGGACGAAAGGATATCAGTTAGATTGTTTGAGTCAAATAGTTCTCTATAAAATGCTTCGGAAGAGCCCGAAACGTAGTGACCTCCCCAGTTTTCTGCTGCTGATAAAATGATATTGAGATCTCCACCTACAATGAGATTTGGAATGGAGAGGAGACCACTGTCAGCCAGGAGTGACCAGAAGCGCTTTTTTTCCGAGCAGGGGTCGTAAATGTTAAGAAGAGCTATCTCCTGTGAAGAAGCTAGGCATCGAACTAACAATAGGATACCACCACTTGTCAAGAAGGGTCTCGGATCGAAAAGACTAGGATCCCAAGCCACCAGTAATCCTCCGGAATTACCAATGGAACTAACCGCCACAGTGAACCAAGAAGGGAGAAAAAGAAACACGAAATCTCTGGAGGTCTGATCAGCAGTGAGGGTTTCTTGCAAAAAAATAATATCGGGCTTTGAACGCTCCAGGAGCCTTCGAAAGGAGGCAGCCTTGAGGGTGCCTCCGATCCCTCGAATATTCAGGGATAACACTATCATTATTTTGAGCGTGCCAATGCCTTCAATGCTCTAAGGGCCTTTCCTTCCTGTGAAGGGAAGTCTGGAACGTTTTGCATGGAGTTCAGAAGCTCCTTTTGTTTTCTGGAACTTCGGGTCTGGAGAGGGGAGAGTTCTGTACCAATGCCTCTCGACCAAGCAAAGGCTTTAACAGCTTTTTCCAGGTTAAGAGAGGTAGAGCTTCCAACCTCTGCAGCTGGGTGAATGAGTTCTTTTCCCCGGTAAATGGAAAGTTGCGGAGTGTTTTCCGGCAGAAGGGTGAGGGAAGTCGAGGAGGTCAGTGCATCCAAGAGATTTGAATCCACTTCGTCAGATTGTCCAAACCCCGGGGGCACCATCGGAAGAGCTTCGGGTTCCAAAGAGAAGGGAGGAGAGAGAGGCTGTCTGATTGTAGAAGGGGAGGAGGCAAGGATCGATGGAAGAGCATCCGAAACCTGGGCAGGACAGAAAGTGGAGGGGTCGAATAAGTCGGGTGAAGGGGGTAGCGCATCTTCCCGGAGAGGGGGCGACGAATCTGAACCGTGGCGAGAAAGCCAATGGAAGCTAAGGAGGGAGTCCTTTTCAGCCTCTGAAAGAGAATTGTAAAGAGAAGGGCAGTTCAGGTTCAGTTTGTGCAGCGATGACTCAACTTGTCCTGGTGCTGAAAGAGAGGAAGGAGAGGGAGACGCGTCCAGGTATGCAAGTGAAGGGTCAGGATCCAAGTAATCTGGGGGGTTAAGGAGAAGGTCCGCTTCTTCAGTTTGGTCAAGAGAGGACTTACCCGGGCAAAAGCGGCGAAGGTGGCCTGTTTCACAGCAAATATTGCAGCGGAAGGGGAGCCCGAGGTAGTCCAGAGACTGCAGGAGTTTCCACCCTCTCCAAGTGATCTCCAAGACTTTCGGCAGTCCTGTAGAAATGTCCATTTCCACCAGAACCCTTCCCATTTTTCTCGAGGGGCCAGCTAAAGACTGAGAGTCAAGAGCTATAAACTTTTCGAGGGAGTCACCTATCACTCTGATGGCATCTTCATTCCAAAGGTGCAATGGGAGGCCCGAAAGAATGACTACTTATAATTATATTTTGTTGGTTAAAGAATGACTATTTATAGTTGAGTTATTTTTGTTGGTTAAAGAATAATTACTTATAGTTGTGTTGAGTAAAGAATAATTACTTATAGTTGTGTTGAGTTGCTTTTTTATTGTTAACTAGTCATTCCTAGAACCAAAAAATATAATAGATAAAAATAATTGTATATACATAATTTTAGAAAAAAAAAACTTAAATGAACTTAAACTTAATGTGCGATTGATTGCATGTCCAGTGACAATTTAACTAAATGTGCGATTGATTGCATGTCCAGTGAGCATTTAACTAGTAATCAAAGGCAAAGGCGGGAACATCTCTAAATCATAAGGTAAAGCTGCCGACATCTCTATATAAAGGCAAAGGCGCGGACATCTCTAAATCATAATCAGGTCAATGGCCAATGCACTGTGATGTCATGTTTTTTCTGTCAGAATAGCCAGACAGTGCTTCTGCAGGTGAAGCCCCACCACTTCTCAGCGGAGCCTCTGTATCTCGCGGGAGAAACACCTGAAGGAAGAGAAGCAACGCGTAGGCTGCAATTCTCATCGGGAGCCGTGCGTATCCAGCGGGAGAGACTCTGAAGAAGGTGTATTTTTGTACTTCTTGGTTTAGTTCTTGAAGTTATTGAATTTTTTTGTCCTCTTTATCTTTATTTTTTCTACATTGTTCTCGATTGAAACAAAATTTTAATTTTTACTTGCCCCCAACGAATAATGAAATTGTTTTACATTAATTTTTTTTATTAGTCCTAGCGACCACCATCATATTGCAAAACCGCTCTACATTTTTTATGATTTCGAATTGACAGCCACAATCATTACAGTCGATGCCCTCGTAGTGTGCACTGCTCAACTTGTGCACCGTCCTTCGCCTATTCCAACGGTTGGTCTCGTTCTCCTATTAATCCTATGCACCGCCCTGTCTGATGCTCTCTGTGCTTCTGTCTGCTATTTAGTTATACAACCTTGTATGTGTTTTAAAAGAAAGTACACTAGCACAGCCGCTAAGTCGCGGCTAGCGGCTGGTGAACGTCGAAAGGCGTTTACGGTTGTTAAAAATGCAATGCCGAAACGACCGCGATCGTTGGTGATGTCAGCATAGAAATGCGAGAAATGCGGCCATCAAACGTTAGCAGAAATATGAAACGTCTTAATATCTGTGTGAATATTTTAATATTTTTTCATCAGGTAGACGTGGCAATAAGTAAGTGAACATAGTAATTTTTAAACACGATTAGGTAAATGTAAAAAAATAAACATATAAACGGATGTCTTTATAACAGCTTGGAAGTTAATGGATGAAATTAGAGCCATTCATTTATTGTGAATAGAAAACATATTAAGAAATAAAAACCTATTAAATGTGCCCATTATCATCAATAGGTGTACGCTTTTCTGCGTAACAAACAAATCTGTAATTGGAAAATGAAACTTGGAGCCACAAAATAAAATCATGTACGCTTTTGCGATTTTTAAAGAACAGTTTGACCTGTGGTCTAAGATTCAAATGGGGGATCTGACAAACTCGGCGGGGATGTTACAAATTACTAAAATAAAATTCTCTAAGAAATTAGAAATTTTTATCCAAGTTGGTCTTTTAATAAAATTAGTAAGGCCTCCTGGAAATTAGTGCGGGCCTTTTGTTCACCTACCTAAGTACACGCAATTAAATTTTTTTTCGTTTACCTGGGTCCATTAACTTTGGCCGTCTCATGGTTGACCTTGGATGATATTTATGCATTTCTTGCACCCACTATGAATTTCAATAGTGTTTATGCATCACCAACAGTAAATTAAATTAAAGGTCCTCGTACATGAAAACAGCTTGGATATGGAAAGCTTCCGACTAGCGAGCACGTCCTACACACAGGCTGAGCAACAACAGGGTATGGTCGTGTTATTTGAAAAGACACTTTTCGAGAGTGACGTAAATAAACTTTGTAAATTGACCATTCCCAAGAAGGCTGCTGAACTAATTATTTTTAAAATCTGCAAACTCAAAGAATTGAGTGACGATGGCATGTCGTTTCCCATATTTGACTTGGAGGACAAAGAAAAAGAGATATTCCTGCTCAAATTCTGGAGGCGGAGTAGCAGGACTTATGTGTTGCAGCAAGGGTGGATCAATTTCGTGAGAAAAAAAGCACTCAAAGCTGGTGATATTGTCAAGATTTTGAGGGATAATGTTAATGGCCGATTTTGCATCACCTGCTCTAAATCAAGCACCAACAACGCCACTACCAGCAGTATGCATGCAGATAGAGATTTGAATCAAGAGGACTTAATGATGACATCTTCTTCATCCTTACACTATGCTCCTGCTTGTCCCCGTAAGATTTTTGTTCCATCTCTTTTTAATTTATTTTTATTTTAATGTGTTTATAGTAGCTGCATTAACTTTGATTGTTCTCAATGGCTGGCTGCAGGCTTATGCTGTGATACACCACCATGCACATGCCTTCTAATCGTGTGTTCATCCTCACACTCTGTTGCTCTTGCTCTTCCTGCATGTCCCAGTAAGATTTTTGTTTCCTTTTTTTTTAATTTATTTGTAACATTTAATTATTTGTTAATGTGTTTATAGTCACTGCATTAACTCAATCTCAATGGCTGGTTGTAGGCCATACAACAATGTCTTCATCTTCAAACTCTGTTCCTGCTCGTAAGACTTTTCAATTCTTTTTCAATGTTTAAATGTTAATGTGTTTATAATATTCATTAACACAATCTTTGATTGTTGTCAATGGTTGGCTGCAGGCTTATGTTGTGATACAACAGTATGCACATGCCTTCGACTCCTGTCTTCATCCGTTCCGCGTAAGATTTTTTTCAGTTTCTTTTTAATTCATTTTTAATGTCTTTTAATTGTTCCCAGTAAAAATTTTGTTCAGTTTCTTTTTAATTCATTTTTAATGTCTCTTAATTGTTAAAGTGTTTATAAGCGATATCTAAATAGTCATTGACTCAATCTCTGATTGGTTGCAGGTTTATATTGTGATACAACATTCTGCCCATGCCTCCCACTCATGTGACATGTGACAGTGCACATACTCTATATGCATGCAATCTCAATCATTTAGGGATTTAATATATATATATTTTTGTTAATTTATGTTTTTAGGAAATCAGGAAGTAAAGATCTGTCAAGGATTTTTATTATGTGGCATGATCAAATTTAATGGATTTTATAATCTTGTATGAGGACTAATTTTCAATTTTAATGGATTTTATAATATTAAATAGTTTGGAAATATCAAATATATTTATATAATATTTTTTTTTAATTTGTTATTGGAATCATATAAAAGATAGTATATTGATGGCATTGTAGCAAATAAAGATAGTGTATTATGAATTGATGGATTATGTATTATAATGAAAAGTATAATAAAAATAATATAGATTGTTTTGATGTGAGGTAGTATGTTGAAATTATTTTTATTAAGTGTATATTGTAATTTCAAAATTTTGAGGGGTTTATTTTAATATTTTTAAAATTTATTTAATATATTTATTTTAAATTTAAAATAGATAAATTTAATAAATCTAATAATTTTATTTTAAATTTAAAATATATGAATTTAGTAAATCTATTTTTATAAATTTATAAATCTATTTGTTTCTATGACCATGAATTAAGATTTTATGATTTGACCACATTCTCCATCTCCCTGTCATTTATACTAATTATATGACTG
>ML789845.1:256416-275947 GCA_009831015.1 Picea engelmannii
GTGATGATCCCAATGTTGCATGGTGACAAAACCAATGCAACATCTAAACTCAACTCAACTAGTCAAACTGAAGTGTCAACTAAAGAGAATATTCTCCAGGTGGAATATTCTCCCCTAAAATATAGGAGACTGGATAATGACTAGTAATGACTAATAAACAAGTAATAACCTTAGGAAAAATAAATCCTAGGTGTGTGTGAAGTAACTCCAACACCCCCCCTGAACATCACTATGGTGAAAATAAAGAATGGGTCCCGGCAATGAGGCCATGTTAGGTACCCAAATACAAAAGATACACTGAAATAAACAAGGAAAGAGGGAAAACCCCCCAACAAATTAAAATGCATAAAAAAAATGAGAAGGAACAAAAAGCAGTTGCTAAGAAACCTTGTCCTTCACTCCAAGAAGACCTCACAACTATGCAAGTTTGTGCTCGTCGAAGATTTTGTTGAAGATGTAGATGTCTGCATGGATATGATGAAGTAGATGCACCATTTATGTGTCCACACATATCCACTTTATCTTATTGTAATGAATAATATCCAAATAAATTTTGGATGAAACTTTGAAAACTGTGTGGCCGTTTCTGGAAAAATGCTGAAATTTTGTTGATTTTAAAACGATCATAACTTCACTTTCCGAACTCTGTTTCGGATGATTTGTTTTTTTGAAATTGGATATTTTACCGAGAGGAATTCAAATATCCAATTTGTTTCTGAAAATTGTGCTCAAAAAATATTAGAATGCAGTTTGATGTACACAGATCCCTTTTTGTCTCCTGAGATGCATGCATTGCACATAGAAAAATATCTACATGTGACTCCTGAGATGCATGCCATATGTCTTCCACATGAATTTCAGAAAACAAATCTGAAATGGAGTAGACATCATCGTCAATTATTGGAATACAAATTTCTGCAGATACTTGTGTAGAAGGCTCTTCAAACTGAGATGATTTATCTTCTAGTGGCTTTTCTATATTCTCTATCTTGTCAACATTTTGCATGCATTCTTCCTTATTCCCAAATAAAACCTCCAATCTACTCCATAAATCATGTGGAGTGAATTCTTGTGAGTCATCATATACTTGATGGAGAATTTCGGGAGAAATAAAATAGAGGATACATCTTATGGCCATATCTTGTCTATTGAGAAAGTCATTTTTCTCATCAACATAATCATGATCTACTTCCATTGCCATAGTTATTTGGTACAAGCCTCTGCATCTGAGCATAAGCAGAATTTTTGGCTTCCATTCCAAATAGTTATGAGGTGTGAGAAGTATTTCTAGCGAATAATCCATCTTTTTGTTGTATTCAATCTTTTGTACCTGCAAAACAAATTTGATGTAGTTTTTTTTCTTAACAGGCTGTCGGCTATGATACCATGTAAATGTGTTGAACCTACACATAATAGATCTATATAAACAATAATACACACATTTGCAGAGAGAATAGGAGAAAGAAGAAGAAGGAGAGAAAGAATGGAAGAATTCTCATTAACCGTATTCCACACTCAGAGAGTGAATAATTTACAATAGATATAGGATACATGAGTAACTAATAAGCCATAGTGGTAGTCTAGAGTGATTTGGACACACACCAACAGTTACGGGAGTGAATTTCCACCTAGTCTAGTCTCTCAGGTAGTTACGGGAGTGAACTGCCACCTAGCTAAGTTAACTAGTCAACTAGTCTTCAGTTAACTGGCTTAATAGAGAGTAGTGAGGAGTTAACTCAGGGAATCAAGGGTAATGTTCCATTTTGGTGATGATCCCAATGTTTCACGGTGACAAAACCAATGCAACATCTAAACTCAACTCAACTAGTCAAACTAAAGTGTCAACTAAAGAGAATATTCTCCTGGTGGAATATTCTCCCCTAAAATATAGGAGACTGGATAATGACTAATAATGACTAATAATGACTAATAAACAAGGAATAAACTTAGGAAAAATAAATCCTAGGTGTGTGTGAAGTAACTCATATAGCAAGGACTATGTAAATTCATGACTGGAATTGAAGCTGTAAATATTTATCCTCCCAATATAATTGATGTTTTCATACAGAGTTGAAGTCTAGCAGCATCTGAATGGTATAAGGACATAATATTCTATTTGAGATCTGGCCAGTTTCCTCTCGGAATGTCTTCCAAAGAAAGAAGATATTTGAACATGAAAAATAATCAATATTTATTAGTCTCGTGAGTTATTTTCTAAAGAAACTTTGATGGAATTCTATAAATATGTTTAGATCATTCAAAGTCCAGGGAAATACTTCGAGAATTTCATAATGGATTTTTTGGTGGACATTTTTCACCAACTGTAACTAATCATAGAATCATTTGGGCTAGTTATTATTTGATGGCTCTATTCAAAGACACTTATAGAATGATTCAAAAATTCCTCCCATGCCAAAACATTTCAGGAAAGATGAAGAGAGCAACAATGCCATTACATTCTATAACACTGGAGGAAAAATTTGCACAATGGAGCTTGGATGTGATTGGCCCAATAAATCCAAAAAATAGTAAAGGCTATGCTTATATTATCCCTGTAACTAACTATTTTACCAAGTGGAAAGAATTTGTTGCTCCAAGGAATGGTGATTCCAAACAAATTGATAATTTTCCTGAAAGAGAATATTTTATCTAGATTTGGAGTCCTAGAAAAATTCATAAAAGACAATGGTTCAATATTCGGGTCCAAGTTTACACAATTTTGTGTAGAATATGGCATCATCATGGAAAAATCATCCAATTATTACACACAAGGAAATGATTTTGTTGAATCAACAAACAAAACATTAATTCAAATTCTGAAGAAGACAATTGTAGCAAACCATAAAAATTGGCATAAAACTTGATAGATGCACTCTAGGAAAGTTGCCTTACTCCAAAAGATAGCTCTAGAAATTCCCCATATACCTTGGCATGGAAAATAAGCAAGGTTACCATTACATTTGGAACTAAATGATTTGGTCCTTTCCATAGACAATCAATATACGTAATAGTTGTCACTTTGGAGAAAAGATAGGATGAAGTTATGCAACTCAAAAAACAAAGAGTACAAGTAATAATAACCATAATAAAAATATAAGAGGTCAAAAGACATTTTGACATGATCACTACCATAAGATATTTTCAAAGGAACCAATTGGTTTAATTGTTGAACAAAGAAAAGGAAAAACCATATTTTCATGTCCTTCTTCTTGAGAGCGGCCTTCTCTGTAGCATCTGTTGGTGTAGACAACCTTTTCTACAACCTCCCAAAGGTCGTGTTCCTTCAAAATCAACATTACCCTAGCCTTCCAGAAGAGGAATTTATATGCTCCATCCAATCAGTCTTCAAAACTGAGACTAGTTTCTGCCATTTCTAGATATGAACAAAAACAATTATAGTGTGTTTATTCCTTCAAGCACCCACAAGAATTTCACTATTGGTTTATAGATCTGCAGAGATGTCCTTGTAAATCTAACATATATGTTGCACAAATTTTTGTGTATCTAAAATTGGTCTCCCTCTTAGAGTGAAAGCTATGATATCATGTTGAGATATATATTCCAACACCTAGACACTTTATTTCCTTATGCTCTCAAGAAAACTTGCAGAAAATAATATTTCTGAAGACATAATAAAATGCACTGACTCGAAATTAAGTTGTTGGGAATAAAAAATACAGCGGAAGAAAATTACACCAATTTCCACACACACACAAATTTCTTCCCTTCAAAGATAAAATTTTCATTAAGTTACTCCAAGCTTACAAGGGCTCCATAACTAGTAAAATAGTCCACTGAGAAAATAATCAAATTACAACAAAACCTAGTTGTTTTGTCCATTATCTAAAGAAACCCTCTGCCCGGTCTGCCTAGATATTCATGTTGGACACTCAAATCTACACTAGATTTTCCTATTGGTCCTCAGATCTACAATATCTTCCTGTTGGTACCTTAGATCTACTAGATCTACCTGCTAATACCTTAGATCCACATTATATTTGTCCACTGCTACCTCATCTCTGCACTAGATTTGTCTTCTTGTACCTCAGATCTTCTAAATCTACATATTGACACCTTTGATATGCTAGATATTCTTGTTTAAACCTATGATCTTCTAGATCTACCCACTAGTACATCATATCTGCACTAAATCTATCCATTTGTACCTTCGATTTTCTATATCTATCTTCTGGTACCTTAGGTATGCTAGATCTATCTATTGGTACCTCAGATATGCTAGATCTATATGTTGGTACCTCATATTTACTAGATCTGTCCGCTGGTACCTCAGATCTACTAGATGTTCCTGTTGGTACCTCATATATGCACTAGGTTTGTATATTGGTACCTTAGATATGCTAGATCTTTCTATTGGTTGTGCGGCCCCATAAATTGTATGACCTCTACCTCACTTCTAGATAGGACAACCTCCACGAATTTATGGTTGTTGGGTTGTTCTTCCACTTGCTTCTACTACTTGTTCTCTCCTCCTTTTGACTAAGAAAAATTCCTTCTATGCTCTCTTTGTGTCTCAACACATTGTAAGTCACTCAGTGTCTGAGAAAAATTCCTTCTTTGCTCTCTATGTGAGTCACTACTCTTCATCCCTTGATTTTATATCTTGATGAAAGTCCTTCTTTACCCTTGTTGAGATCTCATTGAGTCACAGTCCTTTGTGTCTCAAGCACTCAATGTCTCTCTTGTGTGTCTTTCTCCTTCACTTAGCCTTGGTTTTATAATATTGAGTTATGACCTAATCAAATAACCTAGATCTCCAATGTAATTTATGGTTGATATTACATCTCACCTCACTTGAGATCAACGATCAAGATTCATTTACTTCACTAATGTAAAAACCTTTACATTCGATTAGATTAACTTACCTTTTTATATAAAAATTATATCACTTTAATTAATTCTTTAATTAAAGTGAATTTGCTAAGGTTGAAGGATTTGGATGACTTCCACATGTCTAAACACTTAGAATTATGTGGAAGTTCCTATTTGATGCTACAAACATCAAAAGTGTCACAGTTCTCGAGGCAATACACATATTATGAGGCATTGGTCACATCCTTTGAGGCACATTTGGGCTACTTTTTCACACATGGACATCCTCTACACATGCCACATTGGATATCCTAGAAAGCTCCTCTTCTTTCACCATTTTTGGAGGTGTCTTCCAAATTATTTGAGGGTTCACCCACATGTGTGGAGTTTATGACAACCATGTGGGTGTTTTTGGTGATGATTTGACTTAGATATGGATCTTCCTAGTCTTGTGGAACATATTTTCTTGATTTGAGGGCTTGGTCATACCTTGGAGATTACTCTTGATGATTCCTTGAGAACATTATGAGGAGGCTATCCACTTTTGAGGTCATTCCCGATAATTTCACGAGGTCATTCCACTTGGAGGAGAGGAACATTGGAACTTTTCTTGCTTGGGAGGCTAAATCACCTTTTTTTTGAGGCCTCCAATCACTCTTTCTCTGGAACCTTATGCTAGGAGAGAAAATCTGCCCCATTTTTTTTGGGATCTTCCTCTCTCATGAGAGATTTTTTTTTTTTTTGTTTAATAAGAAATATAACAATAAAAATACAAGAAAATCATTTTTTTATATTTCATTTATTGTCTCATGTAAAGTTAATGAATTATTTCATTTCCTAGACTCGTTATTCCTTGGGTTTATGCTTAATTGTTGATCTCTAACCCTAAGGATGCAAATCAACCCTATTTTGTTGAGATTTAAGGTGTTCTCTAACATTCTTTGGGTTGATATAAGGAGATTCTCAAATCCGGGAATGAAATTACAGCATTAAAAATAAAATTTGGAGAAACGCCAAGGCTAGGGTTTGGTGCTTTAAAAGTGTATTCTCTCTTGTGCCTAGCCTCTCTTTAGTTTCTATATTGTTTGTTGAGTTTATAATTTATATCTAGAGGTGGCATTAATCTCTAATGTTCTTAGAATTGTTTGTTATTCGATTAGAGGTTTTATTTGGTGAATTTCAAATGCTTACTTGTGAAACCCTAGGGGGATTCACCATCCATTTTACAGGTTCTTGCTTAGTTAATGCTTATCTATCATTAGAATTTGTCTCTAACACTTGTTGGTTTATTGTTGAATATCTATTTATCAAGTTGTGTTAGAATTAAATGTTAATCCAAAGTTTTTAATGTTGGTTATCTTACATGTCATATTTGGCACACACATTGACTAGCTCCTAATTGTTCTTTGAAATGAATATAAATTTGATTCATGCAATTGTTTCTAGTTGAATATCTTTTGAGAATTGTACTCATTGATTGGAATCCTAATTCATTGCATTGTTATATATATATTGTGGATTCATTAAAGTAACTCATATGATGACATGGTTTTGTTTCACTTAAAGAGGTTTACTTACATTATTTGGGATTCCCCCATGTATTCTAGGAGTTGGCCTAAAGTGTAGTGGAAGTGTACTAAGTTGAAGTGGTACACTTCCCATTATTTTTCCCCTAGATATACATGGGTTGGAAAGGGTGCTAGTTTAGGAAGTAACATGAAGGACATATGTTAGTCAAGTCAACTAAAGAAATTAAGGAAATATTGGCGAAAATGGTTCGTAGAATCATCACCTCATCATGGACTAAAAATTCACTATGGAGGTCTTGAAGGAGATTCCTAAATCTATAGGGTATTCCTATAGGTGGAATGGATACTCAATCGAGGAAGATTTAAATTCTTGTCTCAACAATCAACATTCTCACAACCTCAAAGAAATCCCCCTGACAGTGTCTTGGGGCTTTTGGATTGCTAGGAATCATGCTCTTTTTTATGATAAAATAACTTCAGCTTATCCATGCACTACTCAAATATTACCTATTCTCTCATCCTTTACTCATTGCTCAAATACCAAGAAATCAATATCTTAACAACAACCTCAAACTCCAATGGATAAGCCTTGGGCATTTTTGATGGGGCTGCCCAAGGGGACCCCTCCATGGGTGGAGTAGGTGGTATCATACACATCTCACACACCCACTCCATTGATTTTTTTTCTAAACTCAAACCAACCACAAACAAATTCAACGAGATCATGGCATTGAAACTTATCCTTCAGCTAGCTCGAGAAAAATAAATCTTACAGTTTCAAAAGAAATATTATCCCCATAATCTTACATTTATGGGGATTCTCGTCTAGTCATCAATTGGATGAAAGGGGATTTCTCTCTGCAAAATTACACACTTTTTCCATTGTTCCATAATATCAAAATAAGCATCTAAGACTTTTCTCTTCTCACTTTTGATCATGTTTTCAGGGAATGGAACTAGGAAGCATATTGCCTCTCAAAGTCTGGACTGGAATTGGACCGAGGCACATAGAAGATTTTTGAAAAGAGCCCAAATGATTCCAATGAATATTTTCATGACTAATGGCTCTAAGTAGCATAATATCTCATGATTTTTTTATTTCTTCACTTAGTTTGAGTTGTTCATAGGACTTGTTAGATAATGAATCATAATGGTTTTATTCAAAAAAATTGTGATAGTTTGGTGCTTTATAAATCTTTGCAATCGGTCTATTATTTAGTTGATTGGCCACCAAACCACTCGTATTATAACTCTAAATAAATATAATATGACACCCTATATTATGTTCGAGTCTTTTGGATTGTACTTTTGGGCTCTTAGCCAAAGGAATGTCTGGGGAATATGCTTTTGTAATTTTTCTCTACCTCAAAAATAAAATTACTAGATTTTTTTCTTTGCAAAAAATAACTAAAATTATTTGTGTTATTATATATTCACGCATTTAGTCAAATCCCTCTACCATGATTGGATTTCGAGGGTTTAATTCTGTAAGGAGGTAAAGGTTTGAAACTCTCGGTAGTCAAGAGGAGACACCCAAAAATATCTAGCCATGTTAAGGGTTGGTGTGGCCTAGGCCGGGTGTGATCCTTGGGTAATTTTGACGGCTTATATGCCCTTGGGTCATGGTTTATTAGTGTAACATCCCTCTCTTGTGAGAACATGTTATCGAATTATTCTTTGAGGACACTTGCTTGAAAGTGATCCAATTATAGTACATGATTATGTATTTCGCTTGTGGATATTTATGATGATGTTGATGATTATCATTTGATGTTATTTCTATATGTGTATTGACAGATGATATTGACGAGTTTTCCCTGAGTGTGTGGACCACTTGACAGATTGGGATGATGATGGAACCAGTGGACCTCCTTGGACTCTGTATTGAGTCAGGGAGTGGATTGTATTGGTTTGAGTATTTCTTTCATGCATATGTGACATATGATCGATTATATTATGATGTTGTTTATGGATCATAGATAGTGTTTCTTTGATGGATGAAGGTTGATGATTTCTTACTAATCTGACTCACATAAGGAGTAAAGGGGCCATGCACATAGAATAGATAATGAGGGAGAGGTGTGGCAGATTCCCTATCACAGCCTACTAGCACTCCCATCGTGGCTTGAATTGTAGGTTAACGATTACTTGGTTTGAGAGGTCCACGATGTTGTGAGGGCAGACTGAGATAGTCGCTCATGAACATTTCTAAGGGGCACGCAATAAGGCAAGGTCCTTATTCCTTAGAATCCCTTAGTCTCTCACAAGGTCGCATGAATGGAGTGTTGACTCTAGGGGTTGGATAACTACCAAAACTGGTCAAAGGTGAGTGGTACCCTTGGAGCACAGAATGAGTCTTGAAGGGAATGTCGCGTAATTAAAAATTGAATCAAAGGTGAGTGGCACCCTTGGAGAACATAGTGCATATTGAAGGGCACATCACATAAATAAAATTTGACTCAATGAATCTAGGTGGCCTAGAAAACCCTGAGCGAATAATTAACCTTCTAAAATATTGAGCATTGTTAGATCAATCAATCAATTAATCAATTAAGGATTGAACTTATTAATCATAATCCCTTGAAGAGTCTAAGACTTTGCAAATAAAATTAATTTAGCCTAAGTCTAAGTTATTAAGAAGACTACAAACTAAATTTATAAATTAAATAATGAGGGGATGAAGTAAATCAATTTAAGAAATCAAGGAAAATAAAATAAATCTGAAGATTGTTTTAATACACATATGTTCAAGTAATTACCAAATTGGAATTTAAAGTAAGAATGGAATAAAGCCAAAGGAATGGGTATGCATAGAAAGGAATCTAGAGTCTAGTTAACACTAGTCTAACTATGAGAATATTCCTATTTTAACTCAACTCAGATTTAGTATCATTAATTGGAAATAAGGGGAATAGAGAGACAACTAGGAGTGATTTTAGGAATACATTTGGGAAATGTGAGGGAAATTGACTTTTAATTAAAATAAATTATGTAATTACTTGTGCAACTTGGGGAGAGGGTGACAAATGTGAGGGTGAATAATCCTAATTTATTTAATTAAAAAGAAAATTAATTGTGCATGTGGACATGTGTCAGAAAGGAAATTCCTACAAAGAAAATCATCTAGATGGGAAAGGGGATGAGACTGGTTATTAGTAAAGTTCTGTTGCCAAAATCATTTGACTGGTTTTACTTGTGAGAGTTGGGATACCAATATTGATCTAGAGTGGTGGCTCTATCTTGCGAGGCAAGCTTGGAGCTAGACTATTTATGATCCGAATTATTTGTGAGAATGAAATGAAATCATATATATTACAATAAAATAAACATAAATATTGCGAGAAATAGAGAAATACAGTAATACATGATTTCTATTAATGAAATAAATGTACAGAGACTGTAAAAATACAAAGTGAAAGACTTACTAGAATAGTGGCAGCTTATCTCTGAGAAGAGATGTGACGGCTGCTCACATTTGCAAGAAGATGATCATTACAATGAGGCTCCAAAGGCCTCTTTAAAATAAAAAAAATCTTAAACCCTAACCCCGGAAGATGAAAATCCAAAAGGTTTGTGGGCCTCGATGTGGGTAGTTGATATGTCAACTTCCCGAGGGAATAAATTTTGCATATGATCTCTATTTGGGGCACTCGATACACCATTGACAAGGTCTAACTAAGAAGAACAATTTTCAACTGGCCCAGGTAAGAGCCTTTGATAGTCATCTGGGCCCCAAATCCCCCAAAAAACATTGTTTGGGGCCTCAAAATGACCCTGAAAGTTTGCAACCCGAAAAAATGTCGAAAAACTACCAAGATGGAAAACTATTTTTCAAGCCCGTGGAATAGGTGGGTGGACACTGATATCCACTTGGATAAATTTCTAGTTTGTGTGTGCTTGGACCCTTTGCGTCTTGGAGGGCTAAGGGGGAAGAAGAGTACCCCTAGCATTGTCTGGGACGTATCGATGAAGTCTCAACGATTGGCAAGCGGGAGGGTGGACGAAGCTCCTTAGCGGAGGAGCAACTCGCCTACATCATCTTTGGTTATGGTATTCATAATTGAGTTGTATTTACAATTGTGTTAATATTTATTCACCATATAGCGTTCTTATAATTTCTCCTTAAAAAGTGATTGAAAAATTGATATTGAATTGTCATGATTCTTGATGGCTTGAGTATTTTAGAAATGAGACTTGAAATTACTATCATGGAAACCCAACTTTGGAATCTCTTTAGCTACCTTACATTCTTTTAAATTTCCCCAAATATTGATTTATAATTGTTCACGGCTAGTTGGTCCAGGTGGATATTGGTGGTCACCCACATTTTCCAACTGACTCAAAACCGTTTTCTGGCAATTTTGGTAATTTACTATTTTTAGCAGTTTTTCGGGTCTTGAAACTTCTAGAGCCGTTTTGAGGCCCTAAACAATGTTTTTTGGGAAAAAGGGGGGAAAATGGAGGTTCCTATAATGTTTCCCCCAAAATGAATCTCCTCGACGATACCTTTCCAACAAGCTATCATGCGCCTAAAACAGAGATCGTATGCGAAAGTTACGACCCCGAGAAGTTGATGAACTAACTTACCCAAACGAGGCCCACATGAATTTTGACACTTCATCTCCTAGGGTTAGGTTTTTGGATGTCTAGGTTTTTGGAATTCGTGTTTATTGTAAAAAGACCTTCAGAGCGTCATTGTAATCATCTTCTTGTGAATGAGCGCAACTGTCACATCTCTTCTCATAGATAAGCCGCCACCATTCCAACAAACTTGTTTTCCACTGCATTTTATAGTTTCAGCTTATTTCCTTATTGAATAGAAAACTAGTTTTACTTTATCTCTATTATTTTGTGTTAAGCACCTATTAATAATCTGTAGTCATTTATTTTTTCTCATAAAATCTAGATTAGTGGTATCAGAGCGGTCTACTCCTTTTCGCCTTAATGCATGTCCCCAACGAGGTCGGAGTACAAAGAGTTGGGTCTCGAGCTTGTTTCTGTTGAGGATAAAAGCTCTCGCACGCCCAAGAGACCTCTCATGGAAGGAGAAAATAAATATGACGAGACATGATATCATTTCAAAATGTTTCTTGAGGAATCCCTCATGCAACAAAGGAACGAGATGATGGATAGTTTCGCACAAATCCTTCAGCGGCTACCAACAGGTGACACATCTTCTTCGAGTAGAGGTGCCACCCCCTTCAAGGTACAAATAATATTCGATATTCCTATATTTGAAGGTCAGATAGACGCAGATGCTTTAGACAAGTGGTTGAATCTACTAGAAGGGTATTTTTCTGTCCATATCTTTTCGAATAGAGAAAAGATTACTTTTGTGCTCCTCAAAGTTGTTCCCCATGTCAAAGATTGGTGGGAAAATTTCTGTGAGAAAAAGGAAATAGAGGAAACCTCATTATTTATAGTCACGACCACCTAGGAATCATTCAGGGATGTTATTAAGGAAAAATACTACCCTTTCGAAAGTTATGACGACTTGTATACCAAATGGACCACACTGCGGCAAGAAAGAAACCAAGAAGTGCCAGATTTCACAAATATATTCCATACCTTGCTCACCAAGATGGGTATCAAAGATTCAGAGTGACATCTGGTGCTCAAGTATCATGATGCTCTGCATAGATACATCTAGACTGAAATGGAATTTCTGTAAATCTTATCCTTAGGTGCGACCTACTGATATGCCGTCAAAATCGAGTAGAAGCTCAAACAAAAGACACGACAATTTTTGCTTGGGAACCCCTCACAACAAAAACTAGGAAAGGGAGGCCCCAACCCACTGAACAAAGTACAGAGAAAAGATGGACAGTATTAGGACAACCAGTCCAGGCCTCAAGAAAATAAGGACACTGGAAAGAAAAATAAAGACACCAGGAAATGGTACGACTTCCATAAGAGCCCTTAGAATAACATTGCTGACTGTCGCTCAAAGCAGTCACTGATGACCAGAGTGAAAGCCTCTAAATCATATGAGGGTTCTGACTCTAATTCAAAAATAGAAAGGGGAAGACAGATCATTAACGTAGAACCCAGTGCCACCGTTGCTACCACCAAGCTCCAGCTTGGTGAACCATACGAGCCAGAAGAAGGAGAGTGCCTCTTCCATTCACATATGTGGGTAAAAGGCACCCCGCTGCACTTCATCGTTGATAGAAGTAGCCAGAATAACCTCATCTCCATAGAAGTTGTCAAGCGGTTGGCCCTGTTGAAAACACCGCACCCACAACCCTACACCATTGTATGGATCCGCCAAGAAAGCGATCTTCACGTCAGCGAACAGTGTCGACTGTCATATGACATCAAGCCCTTAAAAGACGAGGTATTGTATGATGTTGCTCCTCTCAAAGTTTGTGATGTTCTTTTGGGCCAGCCTTATTTATGAAAATGTCATGTTGTATATGATTCTAGGCCTCGTAGTGTTATTATTACTTTGAACAGAAAATTGTATAGGACACCCAAGGCAGTCCTACCTAGTTTTTTTTCCTTGATCTTTGCTAAGAAATGTAGGAAGGTCATCTCTCATATGGGGAAGTTTTTCTTGTTCGTGATTCGCTCTCATAATGAACGAAAGATCACAACCACATCCAGGGTCTTTGTGACTGAACTCTCCACACAATAGAATCAAGTAGATAAGTTCGTCGAAGAATACTCAGATATCTTCTCCTCACCTATTAGGGTACCTCTACACTGCTAGGTCAAGCACCCCATCAATATGATCCCCGATGCACTGCTACCCAATGGGCCAGTCTATCGTCACTCCCTGTTAGAGAATGAGGAGATCAAGCGACATATCCAAGAACTGCTCCACAACAGGCACATTTGTCCCAATTCATCACCTTGCGGGAGCCCAATCATGCTAGTACAGAAGAAAGATGGAACCTAGCAACTTTGCATTGATTACTGGGCTCTGAATAAAATCACAGTCATAAATCGGTACCCGATTCCTTGAATCAATGACCTCCTTGATCAAATCACATGGGCCAAATACTTTGCTAATATTGATTTGAAGTCTGGCTACCACTAAGTCTCGATAGAACATACAGATGTATGGAAGACCACCTTCAAGTCAAAGGAAGGCCTTTTGAATGGTTGGTCATGCCCTTTAGTTTGACAAATTCTCCAGCTGCTTTCATGAGGATGATGGACGATATCCTGTGACCATTCACCAATAATTTTGTAGAGGTGTATCTGGATGACATTCTCATTCAGAGAAAGACTTGGGCTAAACACTTGAAACATATTCAGCAGGTTCTGCACACCTTGCGGCAACACAAACTATACGCCAACTTGGAAAAATGCTCCTTTGACATGGACATGGTCCATTACCTTGGCTACATCGTTGATCAGCATGGCTTACATGTGGATCCAGCCAAGATCCAAGTCATCCATGACTGGCCAACCCCAACCACACTCACTGAGCTTTAGATCTTCTTGGGCCTTGCCAATTTCTACAACAGGTTTGTGTTCAAATTCTCCCATATTGCATGGGCCCTCAGCCAAATAACCAAAGGTGGTGGTAAGGAAAAATTTTCATAGGATCGGTCCCAACAACAAGAGTTCAATGATTTGAAGCAACACTTGTGCTCAACCCCAGTAATTTCACTACCAAACCTGCAACAACCCTTTGAGATCAAAACAAATGCTTCATACTATGTTGTGGGCATCGTTCTCACTTAGCACAGCCACCCAGTGGCCTATCATAGTGAGACACTATCAGATGAAGTCCGTAAGTACCCTACTTATGATAAATAAATGTACTCCATTATGCAAGACTGTCGCCAGTGGAGATACTACATTCTTGGGAAGGAGACAATCATCCACACTTATCATAAGTCACTGCAATTCATGCAGACACAAGGAAAATTGCAGAATGACTGCCATCAAAAGTGGTCCACATACTTGCATAATTTCCACCTCAACATCAAGTATAAAAGAGGAAGGACCAACCATGTCGCTTATTGCCTCACCACGGTACTAGACTCTTGCGACCATGAAACCTATGGATGGCCCCAACTCTATGGGATAGAACAGGACTTTGCCACCACCTACCAAATGTTGGGTGCAAACGTAGTTGTCTATAATTTCCATATTCAGGAAGGGTTGTTGTGTCATCTAGGTCATATATGTGTTCCATCAAGTGAGCGAGTGAAGCTAATCTGGGAATCCTACTACAGTCATGTGGCATGACACTTCAATGTCGAAAAGGCAGTGGTGATGCTACATAAACATTTCTATTAAAAAACTTCTACTGGAGGTCAGCAAGTATATCAGGTCCTGCACTGTATGTTCTATTGTCAAACTGACCACTAAGAAAGAAGGCATGTAAACCCCTCTTCCTACTCCTGATAGGCCATGGGAATCCATATGAATGGACTACATGTCAGGCCTTCCATCCACCAAGCAGGGAAATGATTGTGTTTTTGTGGTTTTTGATCACTTTTCTAAGATGGCGATTATGGTTGTCTGCAAGAAGAGCATCACAACAGAGGCCACTTTCAAGCTCTTCTTTGAATGAGTTTGGGTACATTTTGGAATCCCACAAACCATTGTCTCAGATCAGGACATTCTCTTTCTCAACGCATTCTGATTGAGCCTCTAGTCACTACTAGACACCAAGCTCACCAAATCCATGGCCTTCCACCCCCAGACAGATGGCCAAACCGAGGTCGTAAATCGAATGATTTTGCATATCCTTCACATGTATAATTCCAAGCACCCTCACAAATGGGATGAGAGCCTTCCATATGTACAACATAGCTACAACCGAGCCCTACATAGCTCAACTGACCACATCCCCTTTCAGGTGGGGTTGGGATTCCAACCATTGGGTCCCATAGATGTTGCACTTCCCCTTGCAGTCACCTCAACCGACTCATCTCCTACTCCAAATGAAGTTGACAAAGCCACCCGGTTCATTGAGAGGATCCAACACATCCACCAACAAGTTCAGGATATCCTACAGAAGTCCAATGACAAGTACAATCAGTGCCATGATTAACATCGGGTGCCACATAAGTTTCAGGAGGGTGACAAAGTTTGGTTGCACTTGCAGAAAGAACGTCTTACAAGACCCCATCGAAATCTTCGCCCACTCAATTATAGGTCATACACCATCACCAAGGCCATGGGGAATAATGATTTTGAGCTCAACATTCCTCCTTTCCTTGGCCTGCACCCATTGTTTAACGTGGATCTCCTTAGCCCTTGTTTCCCACCATTATTTGACACCTCAGAAGTAGCAGAATAGATGACAACAACAGAGCTCAACCCCGACTGCATACAACAAGAATCCAGTGATCATATTGTGGACACACAGATAAAGGGAACTCAACATCAAAGGATCCATCTTTATCAAGTCGTCAAAGCAGGGCAGCTCCTACACCAAGGCAAGTGGCTCACCCAGGGCCAAATTCAGCAGAAATGTCTTCATCTGATGGGGGAACTCAACGCAATGGAGACCATTGCTTCCTAAGGATGGAGAATTGATCTAGGTGGATATAGCTGGCCACCCACCTTTTCCAACTAGCTCAAAACAGTTTTCTGTCAATTTTGGTAATTTACTATTTTTAGAAGTTTTTCGGGTCCTGAAACTTCTAGAGCCATTTTGAGGTCCTAAACGACATTTTTGGGGGAAACGGGGAGCAACATTAAAATTTCTTATATGTTTTCCCCAAAATGAATCTCCTCGACGATACCTTTCCAACGGGATATCATGCGCCTAAAATAGAGATCGTATGCAAAAGTTATGACCCAGAGAAGTTGATGTACTAACTTACCTGAACGGGGCCCACATAACTTTTGGTGCTTCATCTCCTAGGGTTAGGTTTTTGGATGTCTAGGGTTTTTGGAGTTATTGTTTATTGTAAAAAGGCCTTCAAAGCCTCATTGTAGTCATCTTCTTGCGAATGAGCATAGTCATCATATCTCTTCTTAGAGATAAGCCGCCACCATTCCAACAAGCTTGTTTTCCGCTGGATTTTACAGTTTCAACTTATTCCCTTATTGAATAGAAAACCAATTTTACTGTATCTCTGTTATTTTGTGTTAAGAATCGGTTAGTAATCTGTATTCATTTCGTTCTACTCATAAAATCTGGATCACTAGTTGGGATTACCCAAGGAAATGTTAAAATCTAATTGATGGATTTAACCAAAAAAAAATAAAAAATGTACCCAACATTTTATTTTATTTTCCTTGCGTTTTGCAACGGGAATACCCGTGTCTCTCTTAAAATGTGGGTCTGCATTTTGGGTGGATCTCACTCATCATTTTCGTTTATTTACCTCTACGTTTTAATTTAAAACTTTATTGTGAATTTTGTAATCCTCGAATGGCGATTTTACTAGGGTTACCTCTGTTTATCCTTCTCTTAAAACTACATTTGTGTCTCTTCCCGGAATACCCAGCTTTCCACAAATTCCTTTTGCGTTTTGCAACTGGAATACCCATCGTTTTCTCCTAAATCGTGGTCTATGATATGGCTTGGATTTCACTCAACCGAATCACTACTTAATCTGTGATTTTCTGGGACTTCCACTCAGCATTCTCATAGATCTTACCCTGCGGTTTCCTTAACGTTACCCAACGAATTCCTAAAACCGAGTTACGAGTTGCTGGAACTTTTACTTAGCGTATTCATAACATTACTCTTTGTTTTTTTTGCATAGGAGCTTACCCCGCGATTTCCTTTCTTGATGGTGACATCCCTTGACTCTCCCTTGGCACCTTGTACGCAGGCGCTTCCTTGTGACTGGATAACGCAGTTTAGACTTCCATGCATCCAAGAAAAATTAAGAACCCTTTTAATTCTGGTATGTTAATGCCAAGTCCAAATAACCATTGACTTCTCTTCTTACTCCAGGCAGGTTTCCTTACGAATCATTAACACTTTATTGTGTGATTTGATTCCTTATCAAAGGGTTACAAATTCCCTTAGAACTTTGGCATTCACCCGATCTTGAACACTCAAAAAAAAATCTAGGTCCTTAACCTCTTTTACTCCAGAAAATGTTGAAGCTTTTTTTAATAATGGAACAACGCATATCTCTAAAAATCATAAGGCTTAAGGTCATCCATAAAGGAGAATGTCTTGAATGATCATATGGGAGAAGAAGGTATTAATTCTCGAGGTATGAAGTGGAGGATTTCCTTAGAAATTTATAGATTATAGTTACTTATGGAAATATATTTTGGATTGTATTTCTGAAGGCACTGATCTTGTAGTATCGATTTAACTAATGCTATTAATCCTTTCATCACGTTGCTTTTAGTTTATATAATACAAAAGGTTAGATCTGGACATAATAAATATTGGTGTGGTGTTCAATTATTTACTTTTTCCCTTCGCAAGGGTTGTCGTCACACTAACTTGATGGAACTGAAGGAACTGAATCGAACCTTAAAAAGGGTGACGAAGGTCATGAATTTTGGAATAATATTGCTAAAATTTAAATAAGGGAGAAGGGTACTTGGATTGCTAGATTTCCATGTTAATGAATTTAGTTGCATACCAAGGTAAATTGTATGGATCTTGGTGTAAGGGTTAAAGTGAGAAAGATGGATATTATTAATTAATCTTATTTCAATACTAATTATCAGATGGAAGGAATTTTATAATGATCTCATTGCAATTTAATGTGTTAATTACTCATGTCTTAACGGAGGATGTTACAAGAGGGTACTTGATTATTGATTGAATGTTGACTAAGTTAGTATTTGTTCTATTTTATGCTCATTCTCTTGTGGTTGTTATTACCTTTAGGTTTGTCCTCTCCTTTGTTTCTCTTATCTATATGTGCCAATTTGACTGAGTATAGTAGACTGTTCTACTACGCCCTAAAAATTTATGAATAAGTAAAGTAGTTATCCCCTGCACTGTGAAGAATTGATGGTTATATGGATGTTTAATGTAGTCCTGAATTCAGTTTATGATTAAGTAATTACATTCTCTTGCATTGTTTAAAATAAAGTTGATTACATTTGTGCCTTTAGAATAGTGTTGACATATGATTGATCAAGCTTTTAAAATCTCTTGCGTGGTTTGAAATAAAGTTGATTAAACTTGCACCATTTAAAATAAAGTAGATTTATCTTGCGCCATGAAAAATATTGATGTATCGTTGATTGAGTATTTACATTTTTTTTGTGCCATGAATAATATCGATGTATGACTGATTGAGTATTTAGATTTCTCTTGCACCATGAACAATAATGATGTTGATTGATTGAGCTAGCTGGATTTCGACTTGATTAGATTAGCGGGATTTAGACACCTCCTTGTTCCTCAGAATAGTCGCCAGCCTTGAGACCTTAAATGTTCAAAATCAATCGGATGAATCATGGGCTTGAGCATTGCTTATGTGTCTTGGAGGTCCTAACCATGTAGCATAGGTTGGGCGGGTAGTTATTTTAATGTTCAGTGACATGATGGATATTTATGCATATTTTGTTTACATGATTGTGATGTCAAGAACTGCATCGCTATATATATTGATTATGCATAACTAACAATTATGTTAATGTGTTGTCTTGGGTCGTTATTGATTTCCATGAGGCATCGCTTGTAATGATTTTAATTATGATTTTGTATGGATTATGCATTGATTAAGTCGTTGTCATGTGTTGATTATGCATTATTTGTAATTGTGTTAATGCATAGCTTATGTGTCATTTTAGTTATGATGATGTATCACTTGTGTTGCTATAAATTACATTGTGACTGTTCTTTTCCTAACACAAAAATAAAATAAAAAATATTTACCTGCTATAGATCGCTTTATGTTGTCGTAAAGGAGGGGACGTTACATATGGTATCAAAGAGGGTTCAACCCTATGACTTGGGAATAATTATGCTTTCCACTGTATTAAATCCTTAAGTAATATCATATTGCTAATTAAAATTGAAATTGTTTGTGCAAGATACCAGATATATAAAATATGCAGAACAGAAACGAAATGCTAGAAATAACAGAATAACAGTAAAATATCCAGCATAATCTTCACAATACACAGAAATGATATACGAAATAGCACAGAAATAACACTTGATTCAGATAGCAATGTTCACAGGCCTCTTCGAGGGGGCAACCTCCAATCGAGCAGCGCTCTGTTACAATAATATCCAAGCTAGGGTTCTCATACCCTCGACTCCTATT
>ML789846.1:7409-19027 GCA_009831015.1 Picea engelmannii
AATGGCACTAGTGAATACTTCCAATGTGCAGAGGATTGATAATCCATTAACCCTTTTCTACCATTTTCGATACATAAACAATTTATATCAATATAAATTTTAATGAAAATCACTTACTTATATTAAAGTATATTTTAATTTACGCATTAAAATAGGTTCTAGATCATGTTTTTATTTCAATTTTTATTTCAAAGTACATGTTTTTATTTCACATTTTCTTGAATAAATATATTGAAAGTTAGAAAAGAAACCAAAGACGAACATAACCAGTTTAGTGTTGGACTGTCATTTCATTGTGAATTTTCAATAAAGAAACCAAGGATGAACATAACCAGTTTAGTTATGTTGTAACACCCCATATTTTGATCTTAGGTAGTTAGACACATAAAAGTTGTGTCATAAAGTCTCCTCATATTTTGAATGATCATAACTTCGGGACGAAGTTTCTTGAAGGGTGGGTGTAT
The DNA here is from genome assembly GCA_009831015.1 of Picea engelmannii. Classification (NCBI taxonomy): domain Eukaryota; kingdom Viridiplantae; phylum Streptophyta; class Pinopsida; order Pinales; family Pinaceae; genus Picea; species Picea engelmannii. Next base: position 7,874 of record ML789846.1, read on the forward strand.
GTAACGCCCCATATTTTGACCTTAGGTAGTTAGAACATGGTTTTTAAGTAATCTTAATAATTCGAAGTTTAGCATTTGTTTGGAGTCAGTTAGACTGTGTTAGACATTGAGATGTGTACATATAGATCTATTTGTATGTTACATGATATATGCTCATGACAAATATATTTATTTGATTGTTTAAACATGAAAATTAAAATGGGTAAGTTCGGTACATTTATAGAACTTCAAGTTATGTTGTGAATGTATAATAGATGCAATGCATGATGTAAATAGGCATACATTTCTTGATTGAGCGTCAATGCAAATATGGATTCTTATATAAATTTGTGATGTATCTGCATCAATATGAGTTGTTGGTGAACTAACCTACAGGTTGATGAGCTATGTGATAGCCAAATGACTACAGTATTGAAGTAACTTGGATGTCGTAGACATCAAGAAGATATCATATGTTATAAATTGTACTTACTATTTAATTTATGATTCAAAATATTACAATGATCTATGGTAAGTGTGGTTTTGACAGGATGCACAGCTTGCCCAGAGTGGATGTTTGATGATGTGACTAAGAATAGTAGTTACATAGTATGGCTTGATGTAGGGTGTTGACCCTAGTTCTATGAGGAGGGGTGGAGGTATTTTCCAGCGTTTATCCTCTGAAACCTGGAGTCATGGGAGGGTTGTGTGAAGTCACGCTCCCCTAAACTTGTGATGGAAATTTTTAGTTGCCTACTGGGGAAGCTTGGTCAAGATGTATAACACTTCCACTTACGGGTTCTATCTGGAGTTAGGTCAATATAGTTTACACTCCATCTTAGTCTAGCAGATGAAATGATAGGATGGAAGATGGAAGTATGCTAGGAAGGAAGGATGATTTGATGTTAGTTGAGAAAATTGTTATGGGATTAGTCGTGTCATTCTTGATTTCTCAATTGGTTCCAAAACACTCATTGTGATTTATTTTTTGATATACTAAGTGTGATGATCAATTCTTGATGAATTATTGTAGTTTTGTTAGTTATAATTACTAAATGATGCATTTGTTGTCCTACATGTCTTACTGTGATCATATAGGAACTATGCACTAGAGGCATTACTTGTTTATTATTAGCACATGTGTAGAGTTTGTGTCCACTAGCTACGTATGCATACCCTACACATATACACTAGTATAATTAATTAAAACATTAATCATTAACTAGATTATTAACTATTTAATTGAATGGTTTAATGACTATGTAAATTATATTGCATACAAAATATTTAGTAGCATTAAATATCTTCTTTGACTTTGATTGATGGTTGGTATGATGAATTAAATGAGTATGGTGGGTTATCATGTACATTTGGGGTAAATTGTCAAGTTGCATTTATAATCTAGCATGAGAAAAAAGACTTTGCATTATATTTATTGTTATTTTATGTAATTCATTTATATTTTAGTTCTATTTTAACTTTTCCCCAAAATCTAGATAAGGGAGATTGATGGATAATAATGAGGGTGGTTGAGGAGATTTGGGGAAGGGGGTATGGAAACTTTGATAAATAGGGAGAGGAAGTGGTAATGAAAGGGGGTTGAGAGGTTGGAGGTTGAGAGGTTAGAGCATGTTGGAGGTTGGAGTTGTGAAGAATTTGGATAATTCTTGTGAGTCTTCTTATAGCATATGTGCTTTGTTGTTCTTGGAGTCATAGGCACGGAGGGCCAAGAAACCGAAAGGTTTTTTGGAGCTAGGAAGTCGGCTAGGCTCCTAGTTGATTGGGAGGATTTCGTTGTTTCCCTTTGAGCAAGTGAAAGAAAAATGAATGCTTGGAAGCACCTTCCTACTACTAGCAGGACTACATTGCAAATGGTCATATTCAACAAACTAGGGAGGAGGTATTTCACTTGGTATATTTTGCTACGTTTTTATTTAAATATTTTAATCATAAAGTTACCTTCTTATTTATCTGATCGTCCTATTTAGATTTGTATATTTGCATTCAAATTTGAAATATTTAGCACTTGAATATATTGTAGGTTATTCCATGTATGAAAGAAGAAAATTTTGTTAAATTTTGTTTATACTCAATGCATATGTTTAACTTAGAAAATATTATTTCATAGTACCCCATGGAGAGGTGCTACATCTGTACTGTCATTTTATTGTTAATTTTCAATTTTGAGTTCATAGTTTTTACTAAATTTTGGATTGATAGGAGTCTACGCCCTATCAAAATAAAGGAAGGGCCTAGATTGATGCGATGATCAATATGCTTAAATTTACAATTTGCATTGTTAAAGTCAATTGATTATCACTTGAATGGAATGGAATAAAACCCATATCACCCATTGAAAATTGGATTTTACCTCGATAGTCTAATACTAATTTTTCATCACCATGGACTCAAACTTTTTTTTTATGTTTTCACTCTCATAAGAAGCTCTCATATATTTTTAATATACAATATTGTTTGTTGTTTTTTCCATTCTAATATTATTAATAGGAGGCAATTGAGAAGTCTGAAACCTAACTTGAGGAACCCTCCAATCCTCAACCCTCATCTCTGAGTGTCGTTTGGGGTAAGGGGCTCCAAAGTGGGAAACTATAATTTGATGACTTGTTTGACTATTTTCAACCATATTTCCAAATCAAACAAAATCAAAATTACAAGTTAGAAACTATAATTTGATAACTACCCAGATCTCCCATCACTACACAGTCAGCTCCACTGTATACAAAATCAACTCTAATTCACATAGTAAAATGATGTTTATAAATAAAATGAAATAAAACATTTTTAATTTCAGCACAGTATCATAAAACATAAATTAACCCTTTTTTTTTAATAATAAAGTAGGATTCTTATATTAATAACTTCTTATGTCTATACAATGCCACATATTATCCACCTGTTCTACCACAAAAGGGAAACCATATCATGTGGCTTTCAACAAAAGCTTAGAGTTTGACGTGTCACAACTTAAAAAAAATAGTATGAACAAAACAATGATCAGAAACTGGTTGCCATGACCATCTAGCTTGCGTCGTGAGGCAGAGATTCTACCCATCTTTGGAGAGGTGACAAAACCAGAGGGAGAGCAAACAAAAAAAATGGGAGGTGATATTCCATGTGCGAGCTCAGGATGCCATGGATGTTGTAGGCATGGAAAAACTTTTGGCCGCAAGTTGGGCAACGATTCCGCGCTGGATCATCTACCAAAGCATCAAACATGATATCCATTCTATGGTTAAGGATGCACTGAATGTGCAGCTGGTCATCCTACTTCTGTCGCATTTCAAAAATGATTTGGAGGTTCTTTTTCGAGAGTTGGTTTGGGAAGAGCAGAGGTGTCTCCACCTCTATTTCCTCACCTGCACTCATCAAATGGTCCTCCACCTGCCTGTTGGGGGGATTTTCTTCCTCCACAATGCAGTTGCATGTGTTAAACACTTGATCCTGTGGATGGATTTTGGGGGGGGCAAGAGGATAATTGAGTAGAGGAGTGCTCTCTTTCTCCTCTCTGACTGAGAAACTATCAGGGATCAAAGGAGGTATGTGAGGGGGTAATGAGAGAAGATGAGGTAGCCCCTTGCTATTATTCCTTTCACCATCATAAAAATCATAAAAATTGAAATTATAAGCTGACCATAAAACATAAATTATCCTTTCATCATCATAAAAATTGAAATTATAAGCTGACCATAAAACATAAATTATCATTTCACCATCATAAAAATTGAAATTATAAGTTATTGACTACTTATTAGTGAATAAACAATATAAGAGAAATCAAATATGAAACAATAAATTGATATTTTGAGTTCCAAATATATATATATATATATATATATATATATATATATATATATAGTTACACCACCAAATACATAGGTTTCACATCCATTTTAGGATGATAATAAAAATTAAGACATTTAACTCCAAAATTATGGACTCTAAGCCATCACTTCAAGATAAATCATTTCATACCTGCAAAATAAAACATTTGTCGAATTAAAAATTTACAATAAAATATCTCTACAACTTTAAAATAAATGTACACATGTACCATTTTAGATAAATAAAACAATTTGTGATTAAAGAAAAATTGACATACATACCAAAAGAGTTAAGTCTCATCCTCCAACATACTCATTTCCACCAAATATAATGTAAACATATTTTCCACCAAATATAATGTAAACATCTGTAACAATAAAAAAAAACACACACACACATATTAGCATATATACTTTAACTAAATATTAAATAAACAATAAGAAATAATAACATACCCAACTAGAATTACACGGATTTAAGATTATCGCTCTCTTTTTATTACACTTTTTTGACACTTTTTTAAAACCAAACTTCCATCACAAAGTTTCAAAACTTCCAAAATAGTTACTCTCCATATTAAGCATACATAATCTAAACAATGTAAAGTCTTATCTAAAATTTTACAAATTTTTAAAGAGAAAATTTGTGTTCTTGGTAACCAATTTTTGTGTTCAGAGTTAGATAATACTTTGAAAATAAATATAATTGTGTATGCAGAAAGTTCACAAATCTTCATATTAAGTCATTCTTCCAATAAAAGACTTATCTCCTTCTGAATAAAGTCTCAGATCCTTCAGGTGAAATTCTCATTCCAGGTGACCTTATTTACTCAGCAGTAAAATACTTTTCTCCTCAACAGTAAAATACTTCTCTCCTCTTATGAAGTGGAATAGATGTTCTCATATAATCAAATGCCCTCAAATGCCCTTTCAAATTAAAGGACTCATAAATCTCCATATTAAGCCATTCTTCCAAAAAAGTACTTATATCTATGAAAGTTCACAAATCTCCATTTTAAAAACCACTCTTCTAGAAAATATTTATCTCCTCTTTCTGCGGTGGAATAGATGTTTTCATATAATCTTTCATGTACATGAAAAAAACACAAATCTGCACATATATTAAGTCATTCTTCAAAAACCATTTAAATTTTTCATCTTTGGGATATATTCATATTACATATAATCATATGCTCTTTGAAATATGTCTTCATCATGATCTGAACATAAGTGAGATCATGCACGTACATAGCTTATTTGTAAATCTAATTGAATGTTGGTTTTTGTGGTTAGTAACCAATTTAGTTAAGAGTTTGACAATACCCTAGAAAGAAGGAATTCACTTCATTGTATGCAGAAAACACAAATATCCATACTTTGCCATTCTTGGAAAAGAAGGAAAGGAATGCAATCAAAGAAAATTTAGAAACTTCCCCTTTTCTGATGTGGGACAGAGTCTGTTCTCAAATAATCAAATGTTCAAGTTCAAAATTAGGTCTTCATCATGGTCTAAACATAAATAAGATTGAATGTACCATTTTAGACAATGATAAGCTTATATAGGGGTTCTATATATTTCAAAATAATTGATCAAAGTGTTGAAAAGTTATATAGACACTAGTTTAGTAACCCTATGAATAGGAAAGGCTAAACTAAAAATTTAAGAAAACAAAAGTTTAAAAAAAGTAAAAAATATAAGCATATTCAACAAAAATAAGCTTGAACACTTTTATATAAAAGGCCCAACATAAAAGMAAATTAAAACTCACTAATGTGCAATGACCATACATTTAAGAATCATCATGAATAGACACATCATTCCCATGTATGGATGCATCCTCCTCAATCCCAATCTCCCGCACTCTCAGGCACTCTCTTCTCCACATTGCCCTATATAACACATTTCAAATTGAAAATTAAATTTAAATGATTATAGCACATTAAAATGTAGTTTTAAATTTTGAAACATGTAATTCCTATGATGTGTCAACCTGAATATCAATAAATTATATCCACCATACCCTAAGATTCAATAAATTAAATATTGTTTAAGACATTCTTCTTTTAAATTAATAATTTAAATGACAAATTGCAATTTTCATATATAACTGAATTTGTTTTCAACATGCAATGATACTTGTGAACTCTTAGCCTCTTCAAACTCTCCCAATGAGAATTAGGACAAGCCTGCCCAAGTAGTAGGAGATGGAATAGGGATATGTGAACAACACAACTAAGAACTAAATCCAGGATTCAATGTGTTCACATTTATACAAAATCATAAATGTCATGTTGTTGATGGGTAAAATCATGAAGGTGGGTAACACTTTTGTGAGAATCGGGTATCCAAAATTCCTAGAGACTTTTTTTCAACCGAACTAATACTTCTTTTGGTCGAAAGTCCTATTTTTTCAGTCGAAAAATGTTTCGGCCAAACCTTTGAACATCAAATCGAACAGTACCATGACGACGCCCTCGATTTTCGTGTACAATTTTAGCCAGATGGATTTTTTTCATTCGGTAACATCTTTTTGGCCGAAAGAATCTTTCGGTCAAAAGAACCTTTCGAACTAAAGAAGGTTTATATATTACCCACACATCACGTCTGTCATAGTTTTCCCGAATTGTTGGTTAGGTGATAGTCTTAGGTATTGGTTAGGTGATAGTGCTAGGTGCACCTCTTGGTGATAGTGGACGTCGTTGCTGCGGGCGGACGTTGGAGTAGCGGGCGGATGTTGGTGCTGCGGGCAAGCGGACGTTGGTGCTGCAGGCATTTGGTCCAGGTACTTTTCGATTAATAAATTTAAATTTTATGATTTAAATAGGTAGTCTTAGTATAAAATTGTTAGTTAAATTTTAGATTTTAAATTTATGTTTAGAGTGTTGACAAGGCCAAATATGTTAAGCATTGCATGCTTGATGTATCTGTTGCGCATTAATTAGATAATAAATTTAAAATTTATGATTTAATTAGTTAGTCTTAGTATTAAATTGTTAGTTAGATTTTATATTTTATATTTAATAGTGCTAGAGTGTTGACAGGGCCAAATATGGCCCTGTACAGATATTAACATGGGTATAGTAGTGATAACGTTCATAGTTGGAGTTATGGATCCGTATAGAGCTTGTATTGTTAACAAATAGAGAAATCATAGAACCAAGTGAGGTTGAATCACGAGGTAGAGCTTGTACATGTTATACCAATACATCACCTTATATGGAATCATACTATTTCTATATCTCTTTATAACACATATAACATGTATAACACGAGTATATCATAACCATTACATTGCACTCTTCTTATCATAACAACTTGTTGTTATAACTTAATCACAATCATAAGTAGTAGATCAATACGACTGTAATCAATACTTAAACCATGATTCTTGTTATACTACACATATTGCTTCATCATATCTGGCAGTTATTCTAATGACACAGCTCCTGTTTGTACTCATCACATATCCATAAGAAAGGATCATATACCTCATGTTCAAAGCATAGCAATGTTACATAAGAGTAATCAAATTAATAGTACCACATAACACGTGTAAGATTTATAAACTATGATACCTTTATTATTGAAATACAAGAGACTCATAAGTTGTAATGAGATAGAACACTACTAGTTATATGTACAATAAATAAATGGTTGTAATAGTATTGGTAACATGTATGAACCCAGTATATTAGGTGAATAAAGCATATATGAGATCTTACTTGTACTCTCAATACAGATCCATAATCCCGTATAGTATTCATGATCCTTACATTGCACTGTATTAACTATTCATATTATGTAAAGCTCAATACGTAGTGCTAAGATATGTGTTAAGCTTTGATATGAAAGCGTGATTACGGTTATTGCTATGATGAGACTCTATTCCAACTTGGTTACTTGTACTGAAAGTGTAAACCTTACTATAAGTGATGTACAATGATTACAGTCTTACTTATGATTAATATCACCTCTCTCAACCACCTCTACACTAAAAAGACACAGGGGTGATGCTATGCACTGCCCTCTCTCTGGAACTTCTACTCTAAAAGTACATATTTCATGAGATCAAATATGTGATACAACTAAAAGGTGGGAAAGATAAATTTATAGATGGCTTAAATGGATAAAAATATATTCTTTTGTTATGTAGGAACATGTGAATGACCTAGATGAACTACTCATATATAACCTATACCTCAGCTATATGAGCACCCTTAAAGTGTACATTAATAAGGTGAATGATTAGATTATCACATAAATGGATGGCATATGTAACATTGATGCATTTTTGTTCTGCTCCGATAACCTACAACAACACAAACCATTAAACCAAATTAGATAAACTTAGGTAGATCTGCATATATATTAGAAGAATGAAAAGAACTACATAGGAAACTAGGGTTGTTCTTTCGTTTCCAAGACGACCTGGTTAATGATTTGAAGGCAGATTTGTAGATATATCATAATAATGTAAATAAATTTATGGGAGGCCTAGGTCAATCTCATTTCTACCATGGACGACTTGGTGAAATTGTTGAAGGTAGATATTTTTAATTGAAGTTAGGTCCTCCCCAAGATTGTGCAATATGAAAATAGGTAGGTAGTGGAGAAAATTAAAGTGTAATAAAAAATAAAGCGTTCTTGGATGAATGCAAAAGAAAAGCATGTTGGTGTGCCTCCAAATATGTTCAAGAAAAATTCATAAAAAACTTCTCAACTATTTGTGTCTAATTCACTACTTCCTTTATGCTCATCACTTCATCTTTGCCATGCCATTGCTCTGCGTCCACCAAAGCTCAATAAGATTCAGCTTGTAAAACAGTGGAATTATAGGAGCATTTGACTCCAACATCAATAGAAGCTCATTTAGACACCAATTTGATTGGGCATATCTGGTAGAGAAAATGGTCCATCATATCATGAATACAATGAGAGTAGGAATCACTGGTGTTGTTCTGTTATGCGCCCTTGTACACCCAATAAAATAAAAAATGCTCCCATGGCTGTGTCATTAATAGGTTCTCCACTACTATAAGATGTTCGAGTTTGAGTTTTGCATCTGCCCATCCGCATTCCCCACTTGTATAATACTCTAAATCTTGGTTCTATTTTCGTTACAATTTAATGATATGGTAGACTTTGGGTTACCAGGTTATCGTCTGTGTCATTGTTGTGCTTGGGTTTAAAGAATGGTTGTGTTGGGTTTGGGTTTAAAGTATGGTTGTGTTGGGGTTGAGTATGTTTATTATTATATTTTTGAAAGTGATAAAATTTATCATAATTTAGTGTTAAATGGTAGTGAGTAATTATTATTGGTTACTATTTGTAAGTGTGTACTAATTTATAAGTGTTATTTAAGGAAAGATAGTGTTTTTAAAATGACACTTCCTCTAAAATGATTTATTGGTTGATTTTGAGTAGAATTTTATTCTTCCTAACTTGGAAATAATGGAGAAAGCGCCAGTTATAAGCTTCAGTTGTGAGAGCCAGTTGTGAGAGTCAGTTGTAGGCGTGTTAAGAGTCAGTTCTTAGTTAAGAGTCTAGTTGTCTTTGGTTTTCATGTAACCAACTCGGGAGAGTCTTTTACTATATAAATATGTAATCTGTGTTCATTAAATAATACAGAAGTGAGCGTAGCCTCACCGTGTTGTTTGCCTCGTATATTTTATCTTGGTATCAGAGCGGGTTGGAGGTCTAGCCCTCTGAGGCGAGATCCAAGAACAAAATCTCGAATTTGTTTTTTGAGAGCGCCCCCCTATACAGTGGTAGAGAGCGCTGATGCTCCTCGGTGCTCCCGTTGAATGCTTATGAGAGCGTTGTTGTGCCGACGCCACCCTTCTACATGGACATAGCACTGCAACGCTCCCCTTTCCATTGACACCAAGCGCCAGTGCTGAACCTGCAGAATTAGAGAAGCGCCGACATCATTTATTTGGTAAAGCGTGAGTTCTGGTAAAGAATGTCTGAGTAAAACTTCGTGGAGTTTTGAAGAATGAGTTTATATAGTTTGCATGCGATTTGCATGAGCATGGTTATAGCTTGAGTTTCTGGGTAGAGTTTGAATGCATGCATGGACAACACGATTTGCATGAGGTTATTTGCATGCATTTGAATAAGCGTGAGGTATCAAGTTCTTATTAAAAGAGGGAGTTATAAATTTGGTGGTTGCTATAAATTATTTATATTAAAGTGGAAATTAAAGTGTGAAGTGTTATATGAGAAATCGTGGGTGTGAGGTTTTATATGAGAGATATTATATGGGAGTTTGTATATAAGAATTTGTTTTATATATGAGCCTTATTTTTTTATATGTAAAGCTTTGAAGCATGAGAAAGGGGTTATTTTTATGCATATGAGGATGCATGTTTAAAATTTTCTTATATTTATTTTAAAACAATTGAGAGTCAAGGTAGAGACGGATCAGTGGATTCGAAAGGAAGAGTGACGGACTTCTCAACACTCGACAAAAAGTTGCATATCTTTGGTGATTCACTTGTAGAGACTAACTTGCAGAGATGGTGAATCCTCTAGCGGAGACATACCTCAACGAAGCCAACAAGCTAGATGGATTGAATTTCATTAACTGGAAATTCAAGATGTAGACGCTCGTGGAGGGATATGGTGTCTGGAACATTGTGAAGGGAACTAAACTAAAACCTGATGCGGCTGTAGGTGCGATAGCAGCATAGATCCAAGACTAGGAGAAGCACAAAAACAAGGCAAAGGTATTGTTTCACATGTCAGTTAAAGATAACATAATTCCACATATTAGAGATGCTACAACTTCTGCCACTACATGGACAGCTCTTAAAGCATTGTATGAAACTAGCAACACAAATCGCATTTTATTCCTGAAAACTAAATTGCTAGGCATTAAGATAGATGGAAATGAATCTGTTAGTTCATTTTTGGGTCGCATTAAAGAGGTGAAAGACAAGATAGTAAATATAGGGGAAATTGTTTCCAACACTGATCTAGTGACTATTACCTTAAATGGTATGCTAGAAGATTATCATATGTTCATAACAGGTCTTGCAACAAGGGAGAAACCTCCTATGTTTGAAGAAATGACAGGTATTTTGTTGCAAGAGGAAGAGAGGCGCAGGGATCTGAAGCCTCAGAGTAAATATTTGGCATTGTGGTAAAATAATAGATCTGCGAGAGGGAGATCAAGAGTAAGAGGTAGAGGAGGTAGTTCATGGCAGAGAGGCGGTTCATGGCAGAGAGGCAGTTCATCGCAGAGAAGACAATCTCCAAATCAAGGTATGCAATCTGATAGGAATGAGTCAAAGAGTTGTTTTTATTGTGGTCGACCTGGACATATGGTTA
>ML789846.1:20912-35203 GCA_009831015.1 Picea engelmannii
AAGTTTAAATCAGATGGTAGTATAGATAAGTATAAGGCTAGACTGGTGGCAAAGGGGTATTCACAAACATAAGGTATTGATTATGCTGAAACATTTGCACCAGTAGCTAAATTGAATACTATTAGAATGTTAATTGCTTTAGCCACGAAGTACCATTGGAAGCTGCATCAGTTAGATGTTAAATCTGCATTTTTGAATGGTGAGTTAAAGGAAGAGGTTTACCTTACTCAACCTGAAGGGTTTGTTGAAAAGGGGCAAGAACACTTAGTGTGTAATTTAAAGAAAGCATTGTATGGACTAAAACAGGCACCTAGGTCATGGTATGAGAAGATAGACTCTTTCTTTCTTCAACAGAGTTTTATGAGGAGAAAAAGTGATCCAAATCTGTATACCAAATTTGATGAATAGGGTTATATAGTATTGATTTCATTATATGTTGATGATTTAATAATTACATGAAATGCAGAGAATTTAATTGATGAAATCAAGGAGTAGTTATCAAAGGTATTTGAAATGAAAGATCTTGGTGAGTTACATTACTACCTAGGTCTTGAAGTTTGGAGAAATGCAAGCCAAAATTTTGTTTGTCAGAGTAAGTATATCAGAGAAATACTTAAGAGATTTAAAATGGATCAGTGTAATTCTTCTACTGTTCCCATGCAACAGAATGTGAAACTTTCTTGTGATGATGGTTCGAAGGAGGTGAATGGCACTTTGTATAGACAGATGGTGGGTAGTCTAAATTATCTCACCACAACCAGACCTGATATTTCATATTATGTGAGTATGTTAATTCAATTCATGGAAAAACCTCATGAAATTCATTGGAATGTAGCAAAGGCAGTACTCGGGTATCTAAAAGGTACACTTGATTATGGTATTAAATATACTGATGCATCTGATGTTGAGTTGACAGGTTATTCAGATTCTGATTGGGCTGGCAATCTGGATGATCGAACATCAACCACTAGATATTCATTCAGCATTAGATCCAGGGTTATTTCATGGAGCAGTAAAAAGTAGCCTACTGTATCTTTGTCTTCTACTGAAGCAGAATATAAATCCTTGTGTGCAGCAACTTGTGAAGCTGTTTCGTTAAGAAGACTTCTTCAAGATGTTGGAGAAGAACAAAAGGAACCTACGATGATAAGATGTGATAATCAAAGTTCAATTAATATTGCGAAGAATTCAATTTTTCATGCAAGGACAAAGCCTGTTAAAGCTCAATATCATTTTGTTCGAGAAAAATTGCAGTCAAATGAAATAACTCTTATGTATTGTAATACTAGTGAAAATGCTGTTGATATTTTCACTAAGCCTCTTGGAAAGATTAAGTTTGAATTGTTTAGGGAGATGTTAGGTGTAGAAGTCAATCCATTCTCCATTAAGGGGGAGACTTGGAAATAATGGAGAAAGCGCCAGTTGTAAGCGCCAGTTATAAGCACCAGTTATAAGCTTCAGTTGTGAGAGTCAGTTGTAAGCGTGTTAAGAGTCAGTTCTTAGTTAAGAGTCTAGCTGTCTTTGGTTTGCATGTAACCAACTCGAAAGAGTCTTTTCCTATATAAAGATGTAATCCGTCTTCATTAAATAATACAAAAGTGAGCGTAGCCTCACCGTGTTGTTTGCCTCGTATATTTTATGTCCTTGTACACCCAATAAAATAAAAAATGCTCCCCTGGTTGTGTCGTTAACAGGTTCTCCACTATTATAACATGTTCGAGTTTGAGTTTTGCATCTGCCCATCCATGTTCCCCACTTGTATAATACTCTAAATCTTGGTTTAATTTTCATTACAATTTAAAGATATGGTAGACTTTGGGTTACCTGGTTATCGTCCATGTCATTGTTGTGCTTAGGTTTAATGAATGGTTGTGTTGGGTTTGGGTTTAAAGTATGGTTGTGTTGGGGTTGAGTATGTTTATTATTATATTTTTGAAAGTGATAAAATTTATCATAATTTAGTGTTAAATGGTAGTGAGTAATTATTATTGGTTGCTATTTGTAAGTGTGTACTAATTTATAGGTGTTATTTAAGGAAAGATAGTGTTTTAAAAATGACACTTCCTCTAAAATGATTTATTGGTGGATTTTGAGTAGACTTTTGTTCTTCCTACATCCTTTTAGGTCTCAAGTCATTATCATATGTTCAAGGAAAATGAGCTCTCGGCTAATCAAAAGTAGTGTTATGTCTTCCTTTAGGACGAAAATACTATTTCTCCTGGTATCTCCTTTTGTTGTGAATGGGATTATTATGTGTTTCTTTAGTAACATTTATTTTTAATCCAGTACATGAAGACCCGTGATATATCTTTATTGATATTTGTATATTCTTCACACACACACACACACACACATATGGTGATGATGATGATGATGATGATTAACTTCCAGTAAGATCGAATTGGTCTATCAGACCTTAAGAGGGTAAGTGATTACTTGTGATTATTTAGAATTTTGTTTATGTGCTCAAAAAACGTTGAGATAAGATTTCCAAGATCACCATACTTTTGTTGAGTTAAGAGGTTAGGAAGGTTGGTAGTGTGACAAATATTTTGAAAACGAGATCTAATATGGGTATAAGTTGGACGATCCAAGAGAAAGTGTTTTTCATCTTCAACCTTCTTAGTGTCACAAAGGTGACACCCTCTTTCATCCCATGACATTTTAGGAATTGACCAACGCCCAGTTTCACGATGGAGCTCGTGAGAATTTGTTCTTATCTTAGCAATGCTTATTTTTTTCTTTACACTTGGCAAAACAGATAGATAATTTTGATATTTTAGATTAGGGTTGATTACATCCTTATAATACCTTAATTTTCTTTTTTCCTCTAACTCTTTATCACACCACATTTTCTCCTTAAATTTTGATTTGACGATTTTTTTAATAGTATCTTTATTATGCAAAATGGTGTCTTCCATGATTCCCCAATAGTTTAGACAAGACCGGGCCAAGTAGCACTAAGGAAAATTCATCATTGGTTAAGAACACGTGTTTCCTCCTAAGAGGTCACAAGTTCAAATCTAGAGTGGGGTAGGGTATGTATACCTCCGTAGACTTTTGCAATCAAATCGTTGCACATAGGGGGTCCATTCTCCCACAAACAAGGAGGTCTCATATACCAATTTTGTGTCTGGCTTGGTCATGACCTTAAATTAAATTATTATTATTATTATTATTATTATTATTATTATTATTATTATTATTTACCAATGCGGGTTGACTCAACACCATTATTTAAAAAACAAAAATCACCTAAAATTACTAGTTAGTGGTCCGTAAGGGTCCAAACTTCCCTTCTAATCCAGGTGGATATTGGTGGCCACCCACCTATTCCAAATTACAACTGACTCATATTGACAATTTTCAGTTCAACACGTTTCTCTGTAATCGAGACATTTCTTTGTAATTGTAGGTTTTTCACTTACGGGGTCGTATTGAAGCCCTACATAGCATCCAGTTGGATATTGGTGGCCTCCCACCTATTCCAACTGGCTTATTTTGGAATTTTTCATGTCAATACATCTTTCTGTACTTCTAGGGCCATTTTGGGGCTCTAAACAGTGTTTTATTGGCTTGCCACAGTCAAACTATAGATGGAGCCAGGGTTCGATGGTATAATGCATAGTTCTCGAAAAGACATTTTCAACAGTCTATCACGCGCCTAAAACAGAGATCGTATGCAAAAGTTACGACACTGAGAAGTTAATGTACTAACTTACCCCAACGGGGCCCACATGACTTTTAGCGCTTCATCTCCTAGGGTTAGGTTTTTGGATGTCTAGGGTTTTGGCATTCATGTTTATAATAAAAAGGCCTTCAGAGCCTCATTATAATCATCTTCTTGGGAATGAGCATGTCCGTCACATCTCTTCTCAGAGATAAAGCTGCCACCATTCTAGCGAGTCTTACCCTCTATATTTTTACAATCTATGTACATTTATTTCATTAATAGAAATCATGTATTGTTGTATTTCTCTATTTATGGCAATTTTTATGTGTATTTCATTGTAATATATCTGCTTTCATTCTGTTCCAAAAATAGTCTGGATCAGTGGTATCAGAGTAGGCTGCTCTTGATCATTTTTCACTGCATGTCCCCGAGGAGGTCCGAGTATATCAAGTTGGGTCTCGAGCTTGTCTCTATTGAGGACGATCTCTATTGCACGCCTAAGAAACCCTCTATGGCGGCAGAAAAAAAAAATGGTGGAGAAGAAGATTTTATTAACCTGTTGCTTGAGCAAGCTCTCACACAACAGAGGGACGAAATGATGGAGAATTTTTCCCACATCCTTCAACGCCTACCAATAGCAACATGCACATCTTCATCAAACGACCACTTTGGAGGAACCTCTCCCTTCAAGGTACAACTTAATTTTGATACTCTCGTATTTGAAGTTCAGATAGATGTGAATGCCTTAGAAAAATGGTTGAATCTGCTAGAAGGTTATTCCTCTATTCACACTTTTTCTGATAGGGAAAAGATCACTTTTGCACTCCTCAAGGCTCTCCTCCATGTCAAACATTGGTGGGAAACTTACTGGGAGAAAAGTTCCATAGAGGAATCTGGAATATATGGGGCCAAGCCCACTTGGGATTTTTTTGTGGATGCGGTCAAGGAAAAATACTACCTTTTTGATAACTATGAAGACCAGTACATGAGATGGACCACATTGCAGAAAGAGAAGATCCAAACAATGTTGGAGTTCACAAATAATTTACATACCTTGCGCACCAAGTTGGGTATCAAAAACTTTGAGCGACATATGGTTCTGAAATATCAAGGGGCTCTGCATAGGTACATCCAAACCAAAATGGATTTCCTAAACATCTCATCATTGGGAGTTTCCTATCGATATGTTGTCAAAATCGAACAAAAATTTAGGCACTAGAACAAATGGGAGTTCAGGTCTGCAAATCCGCAACAACCAAAGCATTGTAAAGACGACCCTAACCAACAACCTTCTGACAACCAGTCCAACATGCAGGAAAATAAGGGTAAAGGAAAGAAAAAGAATGACATTGGGAAGTGGTGAGAATTCCACAAAATCCCCTGGCACAACACCAATGAATGTCGCTTGAAACAGTCATTGGTGGCCAAGGTCATGTTAGGACCCTATATAATAGGGGATCAGTTTCTAACTAATATGTATCTATCTCAAGCACTATGTGTTTTCTCATGATGCATGGTGAAGGTGGCTCAAAGCACTCGACACTCACCAAGCATAAAATAAGTGTTTGTGTGCGAACTTCAAAGCAAGTTTTGGTGCATTTGGTTTGAAATGGAAAAATTTGATTCTTGTGGGTCAAAGGTAAAGTTGGGTTCATTAGCCTAATGTGGGTTTTATAACCTATGTTTGGTGAATTTAAAAAAAAAAAAAAAAAATTGGCTCCTCGGCCTTTGCTTCTATGTAGAGTTTTATTAACAATTCGACAATATTTTTAGCAAAAGGTTATGTTGGCCTAGGGCCAACCTCCCCGAATATTCAACACCACAAACCAAAAGAAAACACACAAGTCATCACAGCGCCAACACCAAACCCCAAAGCCCAAGCCTCGAGCTCACTTCATCGACACAACCTATGTCTCTTGGCTCATATAAATGCTACAAGTTCACTTTATCGCCTGCATGTGGGACCAATTCCCAAAAACTTCAAAAATAAAAAACACACAGTCGCCCTGTTTGCCCAGGTGTAGACCAGGGGTTATGTGTCAAGTAATGGCCATTGCGTGGACGGTCAATTTTTGCAGGTTCACATCATGATGCGCCATCTGTAATAAAGGTCATGATTCGTCTGAGTTGAGTAGTTGTTGTAAATGTTCACTATGGATATAACCAGGAAGACTCTCTGGTCACTAACAATGCTTATTAGGTTTGGGTTTTCTGCGATCTGTATCTCCCGATTTCGAAGCTCTGACAAGCAATGAATAACTTGAAAGCACGTTTAGATTCATACATTCAAGGCTTCAGACTCATGCAGAATCTGTTGCTTTCTTTGGTGGTGGTTCTCAAAAACAAGCGATGGCGGAATCAAAGTTTAAAGATTTACTTCAGCACTCTGAAACCCTTCTGAAGAAGAAGTGGTTGTTTGGAATAGCTGATGAGTTATTACAAAGCATCTCCCACACAATGTGACATGGGGTTTAAGTTTGATGTATTCCACGGAGCACAAGGAAGATTGGGCTCTGGCCTCTGTGCAAGGGGAACTAGCTCACGCGTTGTGGTTTTTAGCTTCTGTGGTATCACAATGCTTTCTAGCATTTGGTGATGTTCTTGAACTTCATGGGAAATTTTTGGGACTTTTAGGGGGTATCAGTAGAATTATGGAACTGGATGGATGCTTCTCAACAAGATTTAAATCCGGCTATGCTTAATCCTTTTATGCTCATAGAAGAGAGGAGGAACTCGTGGAAATCTGATCATTCTCAGGAGGGTATATAATTTCTTTTTCTAAAGTTGATTTCGTTACTCCTGCACAAAAGTTGTTAGCACAAAAATTGACTTTCACAGTCACTCCACAAAGAAGCTTGTTAGTGATTGGCCCAAATGGAAGTGGTAAGAGTTCTGCATTTCGAGTTCTGCGGGGCCTATGGCCAATAGCAAGTGGAAGAATTACTAAATCAAACCAGGACTCGCAGCAAAAATATCAGGGATTGTGGAATTATTGGTCAACAGTGGAAAGCAAATTGTGGCTGTTAACTTTGCCCATGCATTTGGACTGGTAGATAAATTTCTGCTAGTGCCTCTCTTGAAAGCATATTTAAAGGATTCAAAAAAAGATTCACAAGGTAAAAATGGAACTTCACAGAATGAAGTGATTGCAAAAGAGCTTTCTGCATTGCGGGCAGTTATTAAATGCATTGATGACCACAAAATTGGATCTGAGTACCCTGTTGATAGTCTCCAAAAGCATGCAGCTCAGCTAGAAAGGGAAGAGACAGATAAGAGAGAAAAATTGCCAGGGTAATCCCTGTATCATCACCAGCAGCAGCATTCCCAGTGCATCAGGTTTCATCGTCTACAGCATTGACGACTCCTACTTCTCCGTCTAGTGCACCAGGGTTTAATGTTTACTTTGTTCAGCAAAGAACCATCATTGAAGTTAGAAACTAAGCAAACGATTGAGTCTCCAAATCTAGTTCCACAAACTACAGAGCAAATTCAACGATCTTTGCCTCCTATTCATATAGCAGATAGGCCCTGTGTTTATGGGTATAATTGGCAGAAGTTTGGCCAGAAACAAGTCAAGGACAGTGAATATCCCCATAGCTATTATAAAGGTACTCATCCTAATTGCCCTGTGAAGAAAAAGGTTGAATGGTCTCACGAAGGAGAGTACAGTCATTTGAAAACTCAACCTACAAGATGCCTGCCTGCTGGTAGTACACAGCACCCTAATGATTTGGATGTAAGTGGGCGAGAGATGGACTTAAGCTGCAAGTGCCATCATTGGCAGAGGAGATTATCGATCTCAAAGCTGAAATATCAGCCACAGTTAAAGATAGAGCAACATTGAAAGAGGAATTGCATGGTTTGCAAAGGGAGAGAGAGATCCTGAGCGAAAAATTATCTTCTGCTTCCATACAGGAAAAAATGTTATGAGAGGACTTCAAACAATTGAAAGAACGAGGAGAAAGACCCTACTGCAGGATATTGCTATAATGAAAGTCTTTGAAATTCACCAAATTATGAACTCAAACAAATTGCAGCCTCTTTCAAATTGCATGAGAAACATCAGGGGCAGTTTAATTCCATGCGTGACAAGGGGCGAAAACAACCCAGCGTTGAGGAAACAGTTACAGTGAAGTGGCAGAGTATCCATATTTCAAGGCTTCCAACCAACACAAATGGAAAATATCCCAGTGTTTAGATGTTGGTTAAACCAGATGGCAAACAATGACTTCATTTACAGTGAACACCTGGCAGTTAGAACACAGGTGGCAAAGCATTCCTGTCTAAGTAGATTCGACTCCAGCCA
This sequence comes from Picea engelmannii, assembly GCA_009831015.1. Classification (NCBI taxonomy): domain Eukaryota; kingdom Viridiplantae; phylum Streptophyta; class Pinopsida; order Pinales; family Pinaceae; genus Picea; species Picea engelmannii. The sequence goes on from ML789846.1 coordinate 28,892, forward strand.
GTCTTCAACAACCTCCAATAGGATTCCAGATGTCAAACAACAAATATCAAATCCAGTTTCCCTTTAAGTTACTGTTTGATCTGTTTTAAGAGAGAATTGACAAGTGTCGATATCTTTGTAACTGTTTACTATTCTTAGAGTGCAGAGTTAAAGCGTAAGTCTTGGAGGAATGATAGGCTGGGGGGTTTGTTTTTTTATTTATAGAGATGTAAAAGACTAGAAGGGGGTTCGACTGGGCTGAGAGGAGAGGGTTTTGACCTGTGTAAGAGGTCTCTACCTGTAGTTTTATTTTTCATTGCTAGACTGTGGGTTATGTATGACCAGAAAACCTTTTTTCTTCTCTGTATTTTTTAGATGATCAATTCAGAAATGAGCATGTTGTTCACAGGATTCTTGTGTGGAAATGTCGGTGGTGTTTTTCTCTGTTAATATTTTTTCCTGTCCTCTTTACAATATGTTTTCATCTCTTATTATCAGAAGGAAAGTAATAGAAGCAGAATTTATCAACAGATACTCTGCCTCTCAGCTTTTGATGATCTTTACGTTTTCTTCTAAAGCTTAGTTCAGGAATTCTTAGCTGCTCCTGTGCCTGGCTTTTACCTCCCCTTCTTCTTCCTCAAACCGATGCCATCAAAACTTAAATCGATCCAATGTTTCTGCTACCTTGCCCTGTGTAAAAGTCTTGTCCAGATCTGAGATGTGAATCACTTTTTAATCGCAGACCCCATTTGCCCAATGGCCCTCCTTGCTGTCCCAAAGTAACCATCTCAAAATAAAAAACTCTATATTTTCATTGCTTTTATAACTAGCCTAAAACCCATCCCTTAAAAACAAAGCTAAATCTAAAAGAGAGATCCCTCTCTGATTCTTGGAGGGCTAGATCCAAGACTCGAAGCGGTTCGAGGTTACCTCTGTGATTGCCTCAGCAGCCTTAGGCAAATTACAGAGCGCTAACATTTTTGGCGACTCCACTAGGGACCTTCTCCAGAGCTGCACTTCATGTTCAGTTTTGACTTATGATGGTGAACAGAAGCCAAACACAGGAAGGTTGTACCATTCACCTGGCGACTCCATTGTTCAAGATCCCGTGTTTCAAAGTTCACAAGCGACTTCACTGTTGAAGAATCTAGATTTAAAAGCCTTGATGATGCTTCAAGATGACAAGGTATGCGAAAAATCTTATATATTATGAAGCTACCAAAGATTCCAGGGATGAGTTAGCAGATTTTCCAATTGAAGAAGTTTCGTTAACAATCGCGTTTCATTGTTGGAAATCAAAAAAATTTCCTCATGAAATTAAAATTTGTGTTCTTGAGCTATTTGATGAAAGACTTGAAAAAGATATTGATCTTTTGAATACTCAGATTCAGTCTTATAGTTTCCAACATCCAAAACAATTTTATGAGCAACTCACGTCTCCAAAACCAAAAGATATTGTGTCCTCTTTCGATTTTTTGATTGATGAATATTTTGTTGGCAAGCATAAGTCTGAAATTGAATAGTTGCAGTCATGGTCTGATATTGAGGACACGTATGGGAAACTTATCCATGTTAAATTGCTAAAGGAATACCCGGAGAATCAACAAATAGATCATATATTTATTGACCCGGTTGCAAATTATATGGAGCTCTTTTTCAGTGTAACTGTTCAAACATGTTTTTTCTGCAAGAACTCGAGCTATCACCAGCTGCCAGTACATATTTCAGTCTTGATTTTCATCAAACACGATGGTGAAGCTAAATCATGGGATCAACTGTTGGGTTGGCTTCATTGGCACTTTTTCATTACCTGATCGAAGCAATAACTGTTAGATTAGGGTAGGTAGGAGTGTGCCAATAAGCTCAACAGAATGAGCATCTTTTCTTTTTCATTTCTTCATGGTTTTATTTTTAGTTTACAGTTTGGGGGCAGCCCAATGATCAGCTGGTTGGCGAAATTCAGAGTTCATGGATTCTAGACACCTCCTTCGGAGCTATCTTCCCCAGGTGGAGCCTATGTTAGGACTCTATATAATAGGGGATCAGTTTCTGACTAATATGTATCTATCTCAGGCACTATGTGTTTGCTCATGATGCATGGCGAAGGCAGCTCAAAGCGCTCGACACTCACCAAGCATAAAATAAGTGTTTGCACGCGAACTTCAAAGCAAGTTTTGTTGCATTTGGTTTGAAATGGAAAAATTTGATTCTTGTGGGTCAAAGGTAAAGTTGGGTTCATTAGCCTAATGTGGGTTTTATAACCTATGTTTGGTGAATTTAAAAAAAAAAAAAAAAAATTGGCTCCTCGACCTTTGCTTCTATGCAGAGTTTTATGAACAATTTGGCAATATTTTTAGCAAAAGGTTATGTTGGCCTAGGGCCAACCTCCCCGAATATTCAACACCACAAACCAACAACAAACACACAAGTCAACACAGTGCCAACACCAAACCCCAAATCCCAAGCCTCGGGCTCACTTCATCGACACAACCTATGTCTCTTGGCTCATATAAATGCTACAAGTTCACTTTATCGCCTGCATGTGGGACCAATTCCCAAAAACTTCAAAAATAAAAAACACACAGTCGCCCCGTTCTCCCAAGTGTCGACCAGGGGTTATGTGTCAAGTAATGGCCATTGCGTGGACAGTTAATGTTTGCAGGCTCAAATCATGATGCACCATCTGTAATAAAGGTCACGATTCGTCTGAGTTGAGTAGTTGCTCTAAATGTTCACTATGGATATAACCGAAAATACTCTCTGGTCACTAACCATGCTTATTAGGTTTGGGTTTTCTGCGATCTGTATCTCCAGATTTCGAAGCTATGAAAAGCAATGAATAACTTGAAAGCACGTTTAGATTAATGCATTCAAGGCTTCAGACTCATGCAGAATCTGTTGCTTTCTTTGGTGGTGGTTCTCAAAAAGAAGCGATGGTGGAATCAAAGTTTAAAGATTTACTTCAGCACTCTGAAACCCTTCTGAAGAAGAAGTGGTTGTTTGGAATAGCTTATGAGTTATTACAAAGCAGCTCCCACACAATGTGACATGGGGTTTAAGTTTGATGTATGCCACGGAGCACAAGGGAGATCGGGCTCTGGCCTCTGTGCAAGGGGAACTAGCTCACGCGTTGTGGTTTTTAGCTTCTGTGGTATCACAATGCTTTCTAGCATTTGGTGATGTTCTTGAACTTCATGGGAAATTTCTAGGACTTTTAGGGGGTATCAGTAGAATTATGGAACTGGATGGATGCTGCTCAAAAAGATTTAAATCCGGCTATGCTTAATCCTTTTATGCTCATAGAAGAGAGGAGGAACTCGTGGAAATCTAATCATTCTCAGGAGGGGAATATAATTTCTTTTTCTGAAGTTGATTTTGTTACTCCTGCACAAAAGTTGTTGGCACAAAAATTGACTTTCACAGTCACTCCAAAAAGAAGCTTGTTAGCGACTGGCCCAAATGGAAGTGGTAAGAGTTCTCCATTTCGAGTTCTGCGGGGCCTATGGCCAATAGGAAGTGGAAGAATTACTAAATCAAACCAGGACTCACAGCAAAAATATCAGGGATTGTGGAAATATTGGTCAACAGTGGAAAGCAAATTGTGGCTGTTAACTTTTCCCATGCATTTGGACTGGTAGATAAATTTCTACCAGTGCCTCTCTTGAAAGAATATTTAAAGGATTCAAAAAAAGTTTCACAAGGTAAAAATGGAACTTCACAGAATGAAGTGATTGCAAAAGAGATTTCTGCATTGCGGGTGGTTATTAAATGCATTGATGAGCACAAACTTGGATCTGAGTACCCTGTTGATAGTCTCCAAAAGCGTGCAACTCAGCTAGAAAGGGAAGAGACAGATAAGAGAGAAAAATTTCCAGGGTAATCCCTGTATCATCACCAGCAGCAACATTCCCAGTGCATCAGGTTTCATCGTCTACAACATTGACGACTCCTACTTCTCCGTCTAGTGCACCAGGGTTTAATGTTTACTTTGTTCAGCAAAGAACCATCATTGAAGTCAGAAACTAAGCAAACGATTGAGTCTCCAAATCTAGTTCCACAAACTACAGAGCAAATTCAACGATCTTTGCCTCCTATTCATATAGCAGATAGGCCCTGTGTTTATGGGTATAATTGGCAGAAGTTTGGCCAGAAACAAGTCAAGGACAGTGAATATCCCCATAGCTATTATAAAGGTACTCATCCTAATTGCCCTGTGAAGAAAAAGGTTGAATGGTCTCACGAAGGAGAGTACAGTCATTTGAAAACTCAACCTACAAGATGCCTGCCTGCTGGTAGTACACAGCACCCTAATGATTTGGATGTAAGTGGGCGAGAGATGGACTTAAGCTGCAAGTGCCATCATTGGCAGAGGAGATTATCGATCTCAAAGCTGAAATATCAGCCACAGTTAAAGATAGAGCAACATTGAAAGAGGAATTGCATGGTTTGCAAAGGGAGAGAGAGATCCTGAGCGAAAAATTATCTTCTGCTTCCATACAGGAAAAAATGTTATGAGAGGACTTCAAACAATTGAAAGAACGAGGAGAAAGACCCTACTGCAGGATATTGCTATAATGAAAGTCTTTGAAATTCACCAAATTATGAACTCAAACAAATTGCAGCCTCTTTCAAATTGCATGAGAAACATCAGGGGCAGTTTAATTCCATGCGTGACAAGGGGCGAAAACAACCCAGCGTTGAGGAAACAGTTACAGTGAAGTGGCAGAGTATCCATATTTCAAGGCTTCCAACCAACACAAATGGAAAATATCCCAGCGTTTAGATGTTGGTTAAACCATATGGCAAACAATGACTTCATTTACAGTGAACACCTGGCAGTTAGAACACAGGTGGGAAAGCATTCCTGTCTAAGTAGATTCGACTCCAGCCAGTCTTCAACAACCTCCAATAGGATTCCAGATGTCAAACAGCAAATATCAAATCCATTTTCCCTTTAAGTTACTGTTTGATCTGTTTTAAGAGAGAATTGACAAGTGTCGATATCTTTGTAACTGTTTACTATTCTTAGAGTGCAGAGTTAAAGCGCAAGTCTTGGAGGACTGATAGGCTGGCGGGTTTGTTTTTTTATTTATAGAGATGTAAAAGACTAGAAGGGGGTTCGACTGGGCTGAGAGGAGAGGGTTTTGACCTGTGTGAGAGGTCTCTACCTGTAGTTTTATTTTTCATTGCTGGACTGTGGGTTATGTATGACCAGAAAACCTTTTTTCTTCTCTGTATTTTTTAGATGATCAATTTAGAAATGAGCATGTTGTTCACGGGATTCTTGTGTGGAAATGTCAGTGGTGTTTTTCTCTGTTAATTTTTTTTCCTGTCCTCTTTCCAATTTGTTTTCATCTCTTATTATCAGAAGGAAAGTAATAGAAGCAGAATTTATCAACAGATACTCTGCCTCTCAGCTTTTGATGATCTTTATGTTTTCTGCTAAAGCTTAGTTCAGGAATTTTTAGCTGCTCCTGTGCCTGGATTTTACCTCCCCTACTTCTTCCTCAAACCAACGCCATCAAAACTTAAATCGATCCAATGTTTCTGATACCTTACCCTGTGTAAAAGTCTTGTCCATATCTGAGATGTGAATCACTTTTTAATCGCAGACCCCATTTTCCCAATGGCCCTCCTTGCTGTCCCAAAGTAACCATCTCAAAATCAAAAACTCTATATTTTCATTGCTTTTATAACTAGCCTAAAACCCATCCCTTAAAAACAAAGCTAAATCTAAAAGAGAGACCCCTCTCTGATTCTTGGAGGGATAGATCCAAGACTCGAAGTGGTTCGAGGTTACCTCTGTGATTGCCTCAGCAGCCCGAGGAAAATTATAGAGCGCTAACATTTTTTCAAGCATGGCCAAGTTCTTTTTAAATTTGATGTTCATAGGTTAGTGAATAAATCTGACCAGACTGTCTAATCATGGTCAGATAGACCCTAGGTTAGGTTAGTGAATAAATCTGACCAGACTGTCTAATCCTGGTAAGATAGCCCTTAGGTAGAGTAATTTCTTAACCCAACAGTTTAATCTGGGTTAATAGTCCTAAGAAGATAGGTTAGCATGTAGGTTAGTTGTTTCATTTGCTTCATCACCCATGGAACCAGATTGATAAAGATGTTACACCATGTCCCAAATGCCTAAGAATAGTTTTTTCGAAACCCCATGGTGGTATCTCTTTGAAAGTTGAAGAAAAACCCGTAAAATTCTTTTATCCTAGGTTTTTCCCCAAGCACATATTTCTCCGCTCATGATTTATGTTACATTCACTTTCCAATGGTCCAGATCACGGTGCTTAGATCAACATCCCACAGAGAATTCCGGACCCCCCT
>ML789846.1:35219-81977 GCA_009831015.1 Picea engelmannii
TAATATTTACGCAGATCTGGATGGTCCAGAAAAGAGCACGTGAATCCACGGCCCAGATTTGATTCGAAACCCCCCCATCCGTTCTACCTTTAATGGAGGGGGGGGGGTCCGGAATGAGTATTAAGGAGCGCGCTAGGATCTGCGGCCAGGAAACAAGCACGTGGATCAATGGATCACAATGGATTTCAGACCCCCCTTGGTGTCCTGCCTTTAACCGAGGGGGGGGTCCGAAATGGATATTTTCCTTTGACGGGCCCCTGGTCATACTTGGTGTCAGCCTATTGGTCCTCAAGTCCCATCCCACACATGCTATCTGACAGCCTCGTCACTCATGGACGTCATCCTCCACTAAGTCCACTTGTCCCACTTGTTCCCGGGGTCATGTCCCATCCCATAACTGTTGTCGGTCCCTGCTATCAGTCCTTTACCCTTTCCACTCATGACCAACCCCTTATGGTGACTTTCACTTCCCATCACCTCCAATCCCTAGCAGCCACATCAACCATCTGTATGTTTTGGCCACCGTCACCTGCAATATCACCCCCAAGTGGCCCGTTGTCCATTAATAACTGGATAACATACCCGTTGTCATGCTGACCATTTTCCCACGTCCAACCGACCCCAGTTTTAAATAAAACTACCGTTTTCCCTCTTCATTCACTATTCGTCCATCACACCAGAAAATTTTACTCTTACGCCTCCATTGTTTTTCCACCACCTTCATCCACAGTCAGTCTACCCCACTAACATCGTGTTTATTGCAGGTACTGTTGCTGAAATGGTGTCAAAGCCAAGACAAGCGGCAGAAGAAGAGAATCCTTTTCTTCCTCCTCCTGTCGACCTTCTTCCTCCTCCTGTTGACGTGGACAAAATTCCCTTGGTTGATAAAGATCGATTGATCGCAGATACCATTTGCGACTTCGATTTTTCTGATCTTCAGTCATGGCTCCGGGAGGTGTTCCTCGACCAGAGTGACGAAATTGGACTCTGGGAGTCCAATTTACCCCTGTATCTCTTTCCCCAGATTCATCATTTCCCCGAATTCGCCCTCAAATGCCAAGCCCATTACATCCCTGACCAGAAGGCCATCGTCTCTTCATCTGGAGACGTCCTCTTCTTCATCACTCCCAAAGACATTGACCAGATGATGCAAATTCCCCGTGCTGAATCTACGTCCCCTTTCAATTTAGAAATCCTCACTGAGTTATATCAGAAAATGACCTTTCCTCAGAGAGCTCAGATATTCGAGCTTTTTCTCCCCACTTCCGCTCAAATCCCTTCCACCAATCCCCCTTACCCTTATTCCATGTTCTCCACCAAAGGAAACCAAATCATTACTTTTCTTTCTGCCCTGCTTGGCTACTATTCTGACCAATGGGTAGATGAGCCCATCCTGGGTTTTCTGTCCATTTTCTCAAACGATGAAAAGCCCACAACACAGTTCGACTACAGCATTTTCTTGGTCGATAATATTCACGAACAATTCGTGAATTTTTCCACAGAGGGCATGTTCAGATATTCTTCCATACTGGCATGCATGTTCGTTTACTTTCAAGACGACAAATTCAGTTTCTCCATGCAGAAGATGGATGCAGACGGAAGGCCCCAACCAGTCACAGCATGGACTTCTCTTCTGAAGCGTAAATCTGCTGAATACGACTTCAAAGCTTTCATTGATCAGTTTTATCACCCAGTGGTAAGCATGTTGAGTGGCAGGCCTAAGCCATGAATAAACGATGAAGTCCAGAGAATTCTGCATCTCTCGGACAACGCAAAGACAGGAGACTGGTACTTATATCAGAACCACAACGAAATCATAGTTTTCAGGTGTGAATTGGTTCCTTACAAACTTCCTCAATATGTGTCGGTAAGGATTTTTGCATTAGAATATATTAGACAGATAATGAATTTAGATGACATTCATTTTGTTTCCCTGAAGAAGAAGCAGCAATTGAGAATCAAGGGACAAATTGGTTCTTTCATCTGCAATAGTCGAGGCGCAGGGGAAGAAGCAGATAGAATGTTGAAGGAGATGAAATTCTTTACAAGCTTCCCGTGGCACTATGATCCATGTGCGATCATTTCGTAGATGAGGGTAGAAAATAAGAATGTCCCTTATGCTCATGAGTCCAAGCCAGAGATCGAGAAATTTGCAAATCAGACAGTATGGGTGCCTGACACTTTGATGGACATGGAACAACAAGTTGAAGTGGAACATCATGTGCCCTTGACGAGTGTGCTACCCACTACCACACCTCAGGTCCCCAAGGATAAGAGGCCCCGACAGGAGTCATCTCCATGTGTAACAGAGGTGTCATCAGAGGAGTTCTAGATGCACACCAAGAGGCCAAAGACAATTTCAATGCCTGGCGCGACAGTAGAACAAGAAGTCTCGACTACCACAGTAACTACCACAGGGGTCAAGCCAGTCATTCTACCTTTCGGTTTGAGCCAGCATAAGGCGATCACAACAGTTATACCGAAGAACTCCGCAGATTCTCCCCTGGATACTCAGCCAAGTAAAACTGGTCCCAGGTTGGGCATTTTCGAAAAGTATGAACTGATCAAGAAGAAGAACCAGACACTCACTAGCAGTACTTATGCCCAGTTTCGGAAGCAGTCATCCACAGCTCAGCATAGGCTTCTTTCGGCATTTGACACAGAAAAGGGTAGGATGCATATGGCTTACCTCCAAGCACAGGTGTCGGATCCCAAGGTGATATCAGACTACAAAAGGGCCACCTTCAAGTTCCAGGCGAAGAACGTGCATCCAACAGATCAGATGGATCTGCACAAACAAACAAGGGAGATGGTTTTTCACACATTGGCCCACGCTTCAGCTTCTGCAGCAAAATTTCGGGTATCTTTGAACAATGCTCAGACACAACTCAAGCTGGAGAAAATATCATCTTTCGCGAAAGACAACAGAATCAAGATGTTGGAGGAGCTGGTCCTCAAGATCGGTTATGACCCTGTGAACGTCAAGGCTGTAGAAGAGATGATCAAAAAGAAAAATGCCGACATCGCATCCTTAAGAAAACAACTGAATCTCCTGCCCACAGAGGACTCACAGGCAAAGGAGATAGAAAAAAAGGAAGGTGAAAAGGATGAGATGCTAAAGTTGCTCATGGAGAAGAATGTTCAGCTCAAAGAAATGGAGGCTGAGATGGAGAGACTACTAAAGGAGAAAGAGTAGATGAAGCCAATGGAAGGAATTTCATTGAGTGCTATCCCAATTGCAGGATTGAGCACAGCAACAGTGACCACGATACCATCTACAACACCAGTGTCACTACCAGAAGGAACAATAGACCTTGCCAAATCTATGGAGAAGATGAACCTGCAAGAGACAGAAATCAGTAGGCTTAAGAAAGAAGTGGAGAACCTCCAAGATCTCAAAACTTCCTTTCAGACAAGCCTATCCAAAGAAAAGTAGGTAACATAGCATCTCAGGAAAGAGTTACAGCAGCTCCAAAAGCAAACAATGGTAGGGAAGACTTTGGCTGAGGTCAAAGAGATTTTATGGACAGACATCACCAAGTCCATCAATGAAATCTGGCCAATGATTCAAATCATGTTTGAACAAAATGAGTTGCTCCAGAGGAGAAAACAGGCTGTTGAGAAAATCAGAGTGGAGCTGGGAGACATGCCAGCACAAGCAAATGAGATCATCAGGTTCCTGAATTCCAAGACCAGGGAGGAACTAGAAGAACTAAAGATCGAGGATAGAACAAAAACTATACTTGAAGTAAAAAGGGTTTTAACTAAGATAAGTCTAATGCTCCAGCTTGAGGAAAAGGTTCAAGTCATGGATCAAGGAGTACATAAGTTTTTCAATAAGATAGATGTTCTCCAAAAGAAAGGCCTACCTGATCTGAAGGTCATTAATGAAAAACTAATGACACTCCCTGATTACAATAAGAGGTTGACTGAAGTGTCTAAGGACAGTTCCAAGTTTGCAGGGATACAAGAGAGCATCACATGCAAAGCATTCATGGATGCCCTGCAGTTGGATATTAGTATCCAACACGAGATCAAACACATATTCATCATTAAGCCTACATTTGCTAAGTATACAAACATGGATGAAGTGTATCGGAGATTACTTAAAGTCACAGTGCCAAGTCATCTCAGATGGGAAGAACTTTGTGATCTATTAGATTAGCAGATTATCTGTCACAATCCAGTCAGAAGCAGTTGTGAAGGCACCTCGCAAATGGCCTACCCCAGAAATTCCGCATACAGTTGTATCGAGTCATCAAGCAGTTTTGATTAGTTAAATTAGTTAGACTAAAAATAGAATGAGAACGTCCTGATCAGTTATCACAGGAACGTTTGTATTTTGAATTATAAATACTTCATCTTTCGAATTATTGAGGGTTGTTGATTCGCACACCCTATTGCTATCAAACTGTACTATTTTTGAAGAGATCTACCATTAATAAAGAAGAGGCACTTTTACAGGATTCTTGCGTATGTTCACTGGTGATGTTGATTTTCTAAGTTGAATGTTTTTCTTTCTCTGTAATTAGCTTGTTTTCTGGAACTAATCTTTATGAATAGCGTAATGTTGCAGGATTTATCTTTGATACCCTGTTTCCGATTCTAAGGATTTTAATGTTTATCTTCTAATATCTTCAATTAAGAAATTCTTAACTGCTTGTTAGTTGGAGTTATTTTTCTTATCTTTTCTTCTGTCCATCATTTTAATTAATAAAGATCCAGTGAGTGTATTATCTCGCCCTGCGAAGGTCTTCTTTGGCGTTTCTGGTTGTATCTCGTATCTAATTAAACACAGACCCCATAGCCCAATGGATGTGTAGATCGTCTCAACCAATTTAAAAACCCTTTGACAACAAAACCTACAGTTTCTTTACCTAGCCTAATACCTGAAATTAAAAACAAAGCTAAATCATATAGAGAGATCCCTCTCTGAAGGTGGAAGGGCTAGATCCCAGCTTTAAAAGCGGTTGGATAAGGTTACCTTTGTAGATTTCTTATCTTTCAACCTCTAGGAAATTTACCAAGTGCTAACAGGTCAAAGACAAGGATCCGAACCTTCACTCAGAATCTGATCCAGAAAATATTGAAAACAAACAGATCATCAAAACAGAACCTATTGCTACTGTTGTGATCACAACAATTCAACTAGAAGAACCAGTATATCCTAAAGAGGGGAGCGCCTCTTCCATTCATAGATGTGGTTGAAGGGGACCCCATTGCATTTCATTGTTGATAGCAATAGTCAGATGTAATGTCCCCAAGGCCGAGCCCCATTGTAAATCATGTCTATGAAGTAGAAAGCTTGCATTATGAATTGTAATTATGTTTTATAGGATGGTGAGACAAGTTTATATAAGCTGGTGGGCTTATGTGTTATTAGGCCAAAGAGCCTAAGTGTTAAGGACGGGAGCCTGCTTTTGTATATGTAATCATGCATAACATTAATAAAAATATAAACACCGATGCGTGCAGACCGACCACAATGAATGAGTGATGGGGGACTAAGCTTCCACATAGTGGGTAAGGGATTGGGGGCTGGAAGGTTGGGAAGAGAGGCTAAGTGTTCAGCCTAGGGGATTAAGTCCTTGGGAATAATATTTTAATATTATTCCAAAAGCTATGTGAAATATATGTTTTGTCTTAAGTTCCTAGAGAGGAACGCATGTTGATGGAGTGCATGCAGCTTCATGGGTGACAAGTGTCAACCCAAGCGCATGCAGTTAAAACTATTGAGTTGAGGCGTGTTGGGGGTTATTCTGCCATTCTCGCCGACTGCTGCAGAGGTTCCTCCTCCATTCTACCGTTGACTGTCTGAACTATGAATCCCTTTTGACCTCTGCAAGCATACCCTCACGCAACTCTGAGAACCAGGAAACCGAGACGTCTTCCTGAAGACCCAAACATCATCCATCTGATTTCGTTATTGGTCTGCATCTGCCCTTGACATACCTATGCATCGTTGAGAGAAATGGTCAGTGGGGGGGGGGAGTCGACTTGTGAGTTAAAGAACCTAGTCTATCCATCATTGCAGAGCTGGATCTGTACCCGATCTGTCTGTAGGTTGTTGCTTTCTATTTTCCTGAGTGGGGTTGTGTTGTGGTTATCCTCACAGTGCGGGAATTGGGTCAGAAGGGGTTGAAGAACCGAGTTGTCAGGCCCGTGGTAGAAGAGGCAGGTTGTCAGGCTTGTGAGAAACTCTCTCTAGGTGAGAGAGTTTGTTGGGAAGTGTTTTTCTCCCAGAGAGAGTCCAACACCAGCTACGGAGCTCTGAGACTTCCTGATCCAGCCTGTTGCCGAGACCCAGCGAGGGAGGTGAAGAACTGATGGACTATGCTTGTGAAGGTGTATACTCTCAGGTGGAACAGGCATGTGGGGAATGAGAGTCCATGAGTAGTGGGCGTAAGAAGGCATCCTGGGGAAGAATCCTTTCGGTTATTCTATGCAGTTTTCCCTATAACCTAAGACTAGACTAGGATTCCTTGCCTTGGGTGGATCTTAGTCCCATCTTGGGGGTGACCCACTACTGAGCATGGTGAGTAGTGTGGTCTAAGGTTGGGAGGTTCGTGGAAGGCCTGCACGTAGTTGGTGGAATTACCATGGTTTCAAAGATAAGTATCAGCTTATGCTTAGTATTATGTTTTGCATGCCTGTGATGCTTATATGTATCATGTATTCTATTGTGCATATGAATTATTGTCAATGCCAGGGATTATTTATGTTAGTAGTAATCTTGTGCTTACTCTGAGTTAAATGTGTTTAATTTGTTTTAAATGCTTGTTATCAATTAAGTATGAGAATGATGTTGTTCCGCACAGTAGCGTTTGCCTGGCCAGTGGGATGACGGCCCGGGGACCGTTACAGTTTGGTATCAGAACCTAGTTTCAATGCTGAGCCTGGATGGGCCAGATAAGTGGTCTTTGGACCGAGGTTTTGAAAAGAAATTGTGTTTGGAGGACTGATTTCAGACCTCAAAATGTTTCTGAGTGTCAACGAACTACTTGACTATGTTACAAAGCTCAGGAGGTGTAGCGGTATTATAAAACTACAGTCGATGTGGTATATGGCCACAGAGAGAGAGAAATCCACACCAGAAGTGTTGGAGCCATATAATCTATTCAAGAGGAAAGGAGAACCCTTAGGACCGTCAAATCTAGAGAATGTGCACAAGGTTTAAAACCCTTTGGAGTTGCACAGGAGTGTGGAAATTGTGGTACGCAAAATCCCAAATTTGTCAGGACTGTCCATTAGAGGGACACGTGGCTGCCAGTCGACGTTTCGACACCTGGGAAACCAAAGGGAAAGACCCTCATTTTCTCAAGTCATGAAAGCCCAGTTCAAGAAACTCCGAAAATATCTATACCATTAGATCCAAATCATCAAGGATCGTTGGATCTCGTACAAGAAATTGAATTTTTAGAATTCGGGGATTGGAGTGACAAGAGATTTGGAGTCGCTACATCGTGAACTCCCGGTTACCGAAAAACCGAAACCCTGAAATCCCAAAACGATCTACACCGTAGATCTGAGAGAGGTCTAACCATTGGATTTCACTTGGAATGGACGTGGACACATGGGTGTGTACCACGTGCCAGTGGGTTAAAAAGAAAAGTGAGCTTAGTGGGACCTGATGACGTCGTTGAAGGTGACGTGGACCCTCCTGAACGTGCCATGTGCCACCGTGGTTGTGGGAAACAACTATGCTATGTGGCCTGGAGGGTAACGTAAATTGGGATTTCAGAAGTCGGGAGTTGGAGAGGGAAGTGAGTGCGAGAACCTCTGGGACCAAAACCCTGAAACCCAAAACCCCGAAGCCCAAAATCCCAAAACCTGAAGTTTCATTTGGAGAGCCTGGTAGCACCTAGAAGTTTAGTGTTTGATCATGACCTGTGGATGCATGGGTTGGGGACTAAGAAAATGTGGGCTACCGCTGGAAATCGCAGAGCCAAACAGATCTCAGAAAATTTGTGGAATTGAAACGTTTTCTTATTCGTGTTGGTTTATGAATGTTGTAGTTTTATTAAGGGTTTAAGGCCTGATAAACTTTGGTTGACTGCATGTTGTGTGTGCAGAATTCAATGAGTGTCAGGAAAGTCACGAATCGATGCAGAGTATAGAAATGGAAGAGGTGTGGATTGCCTCCGATTCAGACAATGAAAGAGAAGGAAGGTATGTCAACTTGGGAGTGCAAGGATCGAAGTCAAATGGGCACATAAGAGAGATGGATAAGGAAGGACATATGATGAAAATCATTGAAAGATTGCAGAAAGAGGCATCGGCTTGCTGAGAGGATAGCTGAAAGCTCATGAGGGTCAGGGATCGATAGGGTGAATTCAACTTAAAGATGTTGAAGAGCCTGGAAATAATAGAAAGGAAATTGGAAAAGGAGAGTGACACAAGAAAAACAGGGAGTCACAAGACCCTTGAGAGAAAAAATAGATCAAGGAGTGGTAGCAGACATCGTCGTCACTCGGCAAAGCATTCCAGTAAGGAAGCACACAATAGTTCAAGCCCATCCCCTACAAGAAAACACTGAAGATCTGGAGTGGATGAATTGAAAGGGGAGATGAACAAGATTAAGCCTCCTACGTTTGATGGAGAACATAAGAAGGAGAAAGATGCTGAAACATGGTTGCTTGGCATGAGGAAATACTTCCAACTGCAAAATTATTCCTATCATGCAAAAGGAAGAATTGCGATGTATCAACTAAAAGGAAAATCATCCATGTGGTGGGATCAGCTTGTGCAGGTGTAGCACGTTAGAGAGAAAGATATCACATGGAAGGAATTCAAGAGGTATTTCAAGAGGAAATACCTGACTAAAAGATACTATGACAAAAAGATGAAGGAGTTCTTCGAACTCAAGCTGGGCAGCATGACCATTGATGAATACAAATGAAGGTTTTTGGAATTACTGAAGTATGTTCCATTCATCAAAGATGAGGCTGTCAAGATTTAGAGGTATCTGACTGGACTGCCACCTCTCATTGGTGATAATATTCGGTATGATGATCCTAAGACTATGGAAGAAACAATAAGAAGAACAAAATTCTTATATGAACAACAAAGAGAAAAGCCTACCTTTCGGAAGGCTTGGGATGACCAGAAGAAGTTTAAGAAAGAGCAGAGGTAGAAGGGAAACAAACCTCCCTTTTTTAGAAATAGTTCTCAAGGACATCCATCGTTTATAGAGCCAAGAATGGCTGAAGTGGGGGAACAAAGGTTGAGACAGGTGCCCATTCAGTGTTGGGGTTGTAAAGAGAACCACAAGTACAGAGATTGTCCCCATAAAAATGGCAAAGCAAGAGTTGTCCATAATGTTCAACAAGCTAAAATAGTGGAGGACATGGGCAGTATAATGCCAAGGATCTATGCGGCCATGGACAACAAGCAAGCTGAATTTTAGTCGCACATGATTGAAGTGGAAGGTATGATTAACAATCAACTATTTATTATTTTAATTGATTCAGGGGCTAGCCATAGTTATATAGACCCTAGAGTGGTGGAAAGTTTGCATTTATCAAGAAGCAAACATGAAAAGTCTTAGTTAGTGCAGTTGGCTATAGGAACCAAGAGGAAAGTCACTAAATTAGTTAAGTCCTATCCTGTGGACATGAAGGGATTGAGCACGAAGGATGAATTGAATATTCTGCCTTTAGGCTCTTATAATTGTTTAATTAGGATGGACTGGTTGGACCAACACCATGCCCTCCTGGACTGTCGTAACAAGGAATTTACATGCCTGGATGAGGAGGGGAATCGAAAAACAGCCCAAGGAATTCCCAGAGCTGTGGTTGTTAGACAAATCTTAGCAATGCAGTTGAAAAAGTGCTACAGGAAAGGCTGTCAATTGTTTGCGGACCGTGTGGAGGAAGCATCTAGAGATGAAGTCTCAAATATTGGAGACCATGTGATACTAACAAAGTTTGAAGACGTGTTTCAAGAGGTACCCAGACTACCTCCAAAGAGAGATATCGATTTCTCTATAAATTTGATGCCTCGAGCAGCTCCAGTGTCAAAAGCTCCTTATAGAATGAGTATGTCAGAGCTGAAAGAGTTGCAATTGCAGCTTGAAGAGAGTCTAAAGAAGGGTTACATTCACCCAAGCGTGTCACCTTGGGGTGCCCCAGTCTTGTTCATGAAGAAGAAGGATGGGACATTGAGGTTGTGCATTGATTTTAGACAGTTGAACAAAGTAACTGTCAAGAACAAGTATCCTCTGCCGAGGATCGACGATATTTTCGATCAGTTGAAAGGTGCGAAAATATTTTCAAAGATAGATCTTTGATTAGGATATCACCAGGTAAGAATAAAGGATGAAGACATCATCAAGACTGCCTTTAGAAAAAGGTATGGTCATTACAAGTTCACAGTGGTACCATTTGGGCTATCGAACACACCTGTTGTTTTTATGTGCTTGATGAATGGAGTATTCAGGGACTATCTAGACAAGTTTGTCATAGTATTTCTGGATGACATTTTGGTGTATTCCAAGTTAGAGGAAGAGCATGAACAACAGTTGAGGATGGTGCTGCAAGTATTGAGACAACACCAGCTATATGCCAAGTTGAGAAAATGCTCATTTTATCAAAAGAAGATCCATTACTCGGGGCACATTATTTTAGAAGAAGGGATCGTCGTGGATCCTGAGAAGGTTGAGGCCATCAGAGAATGGTCAACGCCAAGGAATGTGGCAGAATTTAGATCCTTTATGGGTCTAGAGGGATATTACTGAAGGTTTATCGCAGGGTTCTCAAAGATAGCTCACCCTATCACTTCCTTGCAAAGGAAGGAGAAAAAGTTTCAGTGGACTGAAGAGTGTGAGAAAAGTTTCCAACGATTGAAGCAGCTATTAACCAGTGCTCCAATCTTGAGGATTGCAGATCCAAATGTGGATTTTGTGGTGTGCATAGATGAATGTAAAGAAGGGTTGGGAGGAGTTCTCAGTCAGAATGGATTTGTAATTTGTTTTGAGTCCAGGAAGCTGAAAGAGAATGAAAAGAATTATGCCACTCACGATTTGGAATTGGCAACAATCGTTCACGCTCTGAGGAAATGGAGACATTACCTCATGGGAAGGAGATTTGAACTCAGAACATACCATAACAGTCTGGAATATTTGTTTGATCAGCCAACCTTAAATGCTAGACAAAGTAGGTGGCTGGAATTTCTGTGTGAGTATGACTTTGATATCAAGCATATCAAAGGGAAGTAAAACAAGGTGGCCGATGTACTCAGCAGAAAGGTGCACAACTTACATGCTTCAGCCATTAGCATGTATAGGACTGATATTAAGGATAGAATTTTGGAAGCTACAAATGTAGATTTGTAGTACAAAGACTTGGTAGGAAAGCTACAGCAAAGTGAGAGACCACAGAAAGAGGAAAATTACACCTTGGATGCTGATGGAATACTTCTGTACAAAAATAGTGTGTATATACCCAATGTCCAGGGTTTGAAACTTGCAATTCTAAGAGAAATGCATAATGTGACTTATGCAGGGCACCCTGGATATCAAAAAACAGTAGCAGCGGTCAAGAGCCATTACTTTTGGCCGGGTATGAAGAAAGAGATCACTGAATATATCACCAAATGTATGGAATGCCAGAAGGTTAAAGCTGAGCACAGGCACCCAACAGGGTTGCTACAACCTTTGCCCATTCCTAAATGGAAGTGGGAAGTGGTGACAATGGATTTTATTACAAGATTTCCCAGAACAACCAAGCTGCATGATTCGATCATGGTGGTGGTGGACAAGCTTACAAACGCTACCCATTTTATTCCACTGAAAACTACTCACAAGGCAGCATATGTTGTTGATATTTTCGTGAAGGAAGTGGTACGATTGCACGAAATTCCTAAAACAATTGTGTCTGACAGAGACCCGAAATTCACCTCGAATTTCTAGAAAGGATTGTTCAAAGGATTCATAACGAATCTGAACTTTAGTACAGCTTATCATACTAAGTTTGATGGACAGACAGCGAGGGTGAACAGAGTAATAGAAGACATACTGAGAATGTATGTGATGGACAAACCTTCAATATGGGAAGACTAGCTGCACTTGGTAGAATTCGCGTACAACAATGGGTATCATGCATCGTTGAAGATGAGCCCATTTGAATCACTTTATGGAAGAAAGTGCAATACTCCAGTGAGCTGGGATAATCCAACTGATAGAGCAGTAGTTGGGCCAGAGTTTCTCAAGGAGATGGAGGACTAAATGATAAAAATTAAGCATAATTTGAAAGCTGCCCAAGATAGGAAGAAAAGTTATGCTGATAAGAATAGAACCCATAGAGAGTTCAAAGTGGGTGATCATGTTTTCCTAAAAGTGAAAGCTAACAGAAGTTTCTTGAAGCTGGGAAGTTGCGCCAAGTTGGCAGCCAGATTTTGTGGGCCATTTGAAATCTTGGAAAGGATTGGGCCAGTTGCACATATGCTTGTATTACCTACATATATGATTGTACATAATGTGTTTCATGTTTCATTTCTTAAGAAATATATAACATATGCTAATCATGTTATCGATTGGAATGTGATTCAGGTGGAACAAGAAGGTGTCCTGGAAGTGCATCTTGTGCACATATTGGACAGGAAAAACAAACAGCTCTGGAATCAAGCTATAGGGCTTGTAAAGGTCCAGTGGACCTGGTACGGTCCTAAGGACATGACATGGGAGCATGAAGATGTTATGCAGGCAAAGTACTCGCATATTTTTGAAAAATTTGAAAAGCTTGCAGATGCAGTGTAAAGTTGCACTGAAGACAGTGCAAAAATAAGGGGAGGGGATTGTAATGTCCCCAAGGCCGAGCCCCATTGTAAATCATGTCTATGAAGTAGAAATCTCGCATTATGAATTGTAATTATGTTTTATAGGCTAGTGAGCCAAGTTTATATAAGATGGTGGGATTATGTGTTATTAGGTCAGAGAGCCTAAGTGTTAAGGCTGAGAGACTGCTTTTGTATATGTAATCATGCAGAACATTAATAAAAATATAATCACCACTGTGTGAAAACCGACCATGATGAATGAGTGATGGGGGACTAAGCTTCCACAGAGTGGGTAAGGGATTGGGAGCTGCAAGGTTGGGAAGAGAGGCTAAGTGTTGAGCCTAGGGGCTTAAGTCCTTGGGAATAATATTTTAATATTATTCCAAAAGATATGTGAAATATATGTTTTGTCCTAAGTTTTGGAGAGGAACGCATGCTGATGGAGTGCATGCAGCTTCATGGGTGACAACTGTCAACCCAAGCACATGCAGTTAAAACTGTTGAGTTGAGCCGTGTTGGGGGTTCTTCTTCCATTCCCGTCGACTGATGTGAAGGTTCCTCCTCCATTCTACCGTCAACTGTCTGAACCATGAATCCCATCTAACCTTTGCAAGCATACCCTCACACAACTCTGAGAACCAGGAAATCGAGACATCTTCCTAAAGACCCAAACATCATCCATCTAATTCTGTTATTGGTCTAAGTATTCCCTTGACATACCTATGCATCATTGAGAGAACTGGTCAGGGGGGGGGGAGTCAACTTGTGAGTTCAAGAACCCAGTCTATCTACCATTGCAGAGCTGGATCCATACCCAATCTATCTGTAGGTTGTTACTTTTTATTTTTCTGAGTGGGGTTGTGTTATGGTTATCCTCACCGTGTGGGAATTGAGTCGGAAGGGGCTAAAGAAATGGGTTGTCAGGCCCATGGTAGAAGAGGTAGTTTGTTAGGTCTGTGAGAAACTCTCTCCAGGTGAGAGAGTTTGCTGGGAAGTGGTTTTCTCCCAGAGAGAGTCTAGCACCAGCTACGGAGCTCTGAGATGTCCTGATCCAGCCTGTTACCGAGACCCAAAGAGGGAGGTGAAGCACTGGTGGACTATGCTTGTGAAGGTGTATACTCCCGGGCAGAATAGGCATGTGAGGAATGAGGGTCTGTGAGTAGTGGGCGTAAGAAGGCATCCTGGGGAAGAATCCTTTCGGTTATTCTATGTGGTTTTCCCTGTAACCTCAGCCTAGACTAGGATTCCTTGCCTTGGGTGGAGCTTAGCCCCAGCTTGGGGGTGACCCACTACTGAGCATGATGAGTAGCGTGGTCTAAGGCTGGGAGGTTCATGGAAGTCCTACATGTAGTTGGTGGAATTACCATGGTTTCAAAGATAAGTATCAACTTGTGCTTAATATTATGTTTTGCATGCCTTTGATGCTTATATGTATCATGTATTCTATTGTGCATATGAATTATTGTTAATGCCAGGGATTATTTATGTTAGCAGTAATATTTTTCTTACTCTGAGTTAAATGTGTTTAATTTGTTTTAAATGCATGTTATTAATTAAGTATGAGAATGATGTTGTTTCGCACAGTGTTTTCCCGACCAGTGGGATGACGGCCCGGGGAGCTTTACACCAGAAGAACCTCATCTCAACTGAGTTCATCAAACAATTGAGGTTGTTGACAACACCACACCTACAACCATACAACATTGAGTGGCTTCACCAGGGATGAGATCTTTGTGTCAGCCAACAGTTCCACATGTCCTATGGCATCCAACCCTTCAAGGATGAGGTAGTGTGTGATGTTTCCCCTTTTGATATATGTGATGTTGTTTTTGGCCAACCATACATGTGGAAACGTCATGTTGTTTATGAGTCTCGACCCTATAGTGTCATTATTACTCTGGGGGGTCAAATCTATAGGATACCAGAGGTATTTCTGACTACTATTCCACCAAACCAGTGCCACAAGGTAATATCTCATACTGAAAAATTCATAATCTTCACAGTCTATTCAAAGGATGCACAAAAGGCCACTACAACCACTGCAGCCTCAACACCTTCTATCCATCAGAAGAAGATTGCAAAAGTAGATTGCAGAAGAGAAAGCAAATATTTTTTCTTCACCTACAATTTTTCCTACACAATGTCTCGTCAAGCCCAGAGACAACAAGTTGGTGGAACATATTCAACCCAGCCAACAATAGGTTCATGACATCCTTCAACGGACCAAGCAATGCAACTTCTCCAACAAGGCATGCAACTCACCAAGATTCAGATTCAAAAAATGCTTTCCCCTCTTCCCTGGGCACTCAATGCAATGGATACCATTTCTTCCTAAGGGGGGAGGATTGATCCAGGTGGACATTGGTGGCCACCCGGCTGTTCCAAATTCTAACTGACTCTTATTAACAGTTTTTAGTTCAACACATTTTTCTATAATGGGAACATTTCTTTGTAATTATAGTTTATGCATGTACGTGGTTTTTTTGAAGCCCTACACAACATCCAGGTGGATATTGGTGGTCACCCACCTATTCCTGTTGGCTTGTTTTGGAATTTTTCATGTCAATACATCTTTTTGTACTTCCAGGGAAATTTTGGGGTTCTAAAAAATGTTTTCTTGGCTTCCCACTATCAAATTGTAGATAGAGTCAGAGTTTGACAACATAATGCATAGTTCTCAAAAATACCTTTCCAACGGGATATCATGCACCTAAAACAAATATCGTATGCAAAAGTTACGACCTCGGGAAGTTAATGTACTAACTTACCCCAACGGGGCCCACATGACTTTTTGTGCTTCATCTCCTAGGGTTAGGTTTTTGGATGTCTAGGGTTTTGGCATTCATGTTTATCATAAAAAGTCCTTCAGAGACTCATTGTAATCATTTTCTTGCGAATGAGCGCAACCGTCACATCTCTTCTCAGAGATAAATATGCCACCATTCTAGCAAGTATTGCCCTCTATATTTTTATAGCCTCTGTACATTTCTTTCATTAATTGAAATCATGTATTGTTGTATTTCTTTGTTTTTGGAAATTTTCATGTGTATTTCATTGTAATATCTCTCCTTTCATTTCGTTCTGAAAATAATCTGGATCACCTTCCTACCAGTTTCCTTTGGGTCTTGCATTTTTAACAGATTTGCTTACATATGAGGAACACGAGATCTTAGTCAATCTAAAGCAATTTTAGGTTTTACTTAATGATTAAAAAAGACGGTTTCAACGTAAATAGTATTTGTGAGTAGTTGAGTCTACAACAATGGGGTCATATTGTTACACATCAAAATTACTCACTTCAATGATAACATATTGTCGTCGTTACAAGTGTCGCAAGTGTCGCAAACATCATATTTCCACCTTGCCTATGTCATGTCTCTAACAGCATCACATGGACACTTAAGACACCTTCAAAGACTGGTTTAAGAAGGAGAAACCATTTGATAAAAAGTACAAATCTCTTTCCATGAAGATAACCACTCAAAAATCATTTTTCAAGGGCAGCGCTCCCCTACCCACTGTCAGGGATTGACAGCACTCCCTACCCTTCTTTGGGGGAGCGTTGCAATGCTCTGTGCACCCTTTTGGGGGAGCGTTGGCCTGTTTCAACAAATTTTGGGTTGTTGAGGAAAATCAGGGATAAATCCCCCTCATCTCTGGAGTTGGTTGGATTCGAATCTGAGGTCAAGGCTACATGTTAGGGAGGATCCACAACTGATGGAGAAGGATCCTAAACCTATCCCATGAATCTCTCAGGTGGTTAGGTCTATCCAAGCTTATATAAGGAGGTCTCCTCATGGTGAAAGGGAGATAGATATTGAGGCATCAAACTTATGGTCTCATAAGGGAGATATCAGTGAAGCATAATCATTTTGTGTGTGGATTATTTGAGCAAATGGTTGGACAAGGAGAGATGGGAGAGATTGTTGCACCTTCATCAAAGGTATGTAAGTATCTCTATTGTTATCATTAATATATATATGTGATTGGCCTGTTTCTTTTAAGGTTGTGTTTATTTTACATGAACTTGTCTCTATTAGATAGATCTGGTTTCAAGCTAATCTTAGTAGAATAGGAAGCTTGTTCTATCTTTGATTGGATTGCAGGACTTGTTGAAGAGCTTGGGGATCAAAGCTCAACTAAGACTGTGTGAGGACAAACACTGTTACAAAGGTACATATTCTTCCTCTTCTCTATACATTAGTTTAGCTAGGTTTAAAATAATGTCAGTGACCAACGTTAGCACCTTTCTGTCTTGGTCTTAGGAATCTAGAGACCAAGAGAGAATTCACCTGTTTGCAGGGGGATTTCTCTGTAAAATAAATTGACGACTCCACTGGGGAATGAAGCTTTCATTTTTGGTTTCCTTCCTTGGTCTTGTTTCGACATTTTCTCACCTTTATATCTTCTTCATACTGTGTTTTTGATTATTAGATGTGTTGTTGGCTTTTGATTCATCCTATACACACTGAAATTTTGATTTTTCTTGAGTTGTTTTGGTTTCTAGTAATGTTTTTGAGTTCTGAGAGGCCAACGCTCCCCCCTAGGCCATACCAGAGCACTATCACTCCCTTGTAGGCTCCCAGGGAGCGTTGCAACACTCTGGTTCCCTTGACACCAGAGCGCTAGTGTTTTTATGCTCAAAACTCTTTTAGGAGTTGATCTCAGAGTCTCATTTTTTCTATTTCATCTGCTCAGGGCTGTCATCACCTCAATGTGTCCTTGTTTTAGCCTCCAAACTTTTTATTTCTGAGAATTCATGATGTTTTGTTTGGATTTTTGACATTTTTCTTCCTTACTTTGAGTCACTATTCTTCGTTCAGATTTGGAGTCGACTACTGCTTTCTCCTTCATATGATTGTATCAAAGTTGTTGTAAATGAATTCAAGGATATATGCACTTTTCCATTTGATCTTTGAGGTCATTTTCCCAAGCAATGCTTGGTTTTTCATCACCCATTATCATTCTCCTACCTTCACTAGAAATTTCCCAATTTTTCATGCTTTCTGAGTGAGTTTTTTTGCATTTTTTTTTATCTTTTTTGAGTTTCTAGGAGGACCAACGCTTCCCCTAGGCTATAAAAAATCATCTATATTTGGCCAGCGCTCCTCTACAATGTTTTGGGGAGAGTTGCAACACTCTGTACACCCTTTTGGGGGAGCGCTAGTCTCTTTTTTGAGAGTTTTTGCCTTCTTCTACTCAGTCTTTTGCAGCCTGTTTTGCAAAGCTCTTTACCCAAAATATGTGGTTGGTTTGTGAAGTTGTTTGGATTGGTTTTTGATGGTTTTTTATTCTTTTCACTCCCTCTTGTCTTTATTGGATCTTGAAACCTTTTTCAGAAATGTGAAATTGCCTTTTCTAGCTGTTTTTTTGTTAGGACAGTTTTGAGTGTTTTTCTCTTTCTCCCTATCATTTCTTGGATTCGTCTTTGCATTTTATTGTGTTCCTTGTATTCTTTATTGGTTGTAGAATCCTTGGTGGTGTTCTTGTTTGTTAGAAAAAGTTTCTCCTTGTTTTCTTTCATACCTCACAGGCTTGAGTACATGCTTTGTTTGTAGCCCTTTTGCTTCGTGTCTTTTGCATCTGCATAGGACTCTTTCTCCTGATTGAAAGTAGTGGAGCTTTGAAGGTTTTGTATTCAATTTCTGTATACATAAGAATCAAACAAATAAGATAGATGCATTATTGTTTATGAGTAGTGAAACTATCTTGCATTTGACATAGTGGAATTGCATGTTTTTTTTGGCATTTTTGGACATTGTGCATCTGGAATGATGAATGTTTTCTCCTTCTCGTAACGTAGCTTTCATAAAAATGAAAGGATTGCATATTCATCTCTTTGCATAACTTTTGAGTCGGTCAAAACACCATATTTTCCACACCATTTTCCTTTTGAGTAACAACAACCATAAAATAAAGCGCTTATAAAAATTGATTAGACATTTTTATATTTTTTGGTAGCAAACCTACATTATATTAGTTGTAGGGCTTTGGAATAGGTGTGAAAGTTAATTTTCCAAAGATGAAAACAAACATAGGATCTTGTGTTAGGGAACAGTGAAATCCATTTGCTACATTTTTTCCTAGGAATCCCTTCTCACACAAGGGTCAAACCTGAGGTCGCATTAAGAGTAGCAAAGTTACTCACCCTGCTTTGTTGGTATTGGTGTATATATTGCGCATATTATGGGGGTCGCTTGAAGGTATACCCACAATGATGAGTGGAATCCTTTCAAGTTGATTTTAGGCTAGATACCCTACCCTTGCGCGTGGATCAGATTGTCGACTGTTTCCCCAAGCATCACTGTTGTAGTTGGTAACCTTAGTGACCTATCTCTTTAGGGTATTTACACAAGGTGACTGTGGATGGGCCAATATTCACGGTACCTGAAATCAAGGTTGCCCAAACTCACTCGAGATCCTTGGAGGGTAAATCCACAATTACTGCATGGAAGCTTGCACCAAGGTGTAAGTCCGTTAAGCAGGTCGTCAACGTAACTTTTCCACCCGCTCTATCTCAAACCCTTCTTAATTTGTTCCTGCGACGTTGGATTTCATCACCAACTAGTGTGCTCATTGTGAGAAGGTTTTGTTTTCTTGCTTGCTTACTAGATTTTTAGAGTGTGTTGTTTTTTCTCCCTAGCAGAATCTAGGTTGGAAATTTATTTTTCATGGCGTCAGTTCCCAGAATGACCAATGAAGGAACCCCTGCTCCAAGGGAACCTTTTGTTTTTCCTTCTTATGGAAAAATTGGTCCTCCTCACATCGCTACTTTGAGCCTTCTAGGTCTCACAATTGGATTACCGGTATGGTTGTTTTCCACTCAGGTAGTCCTGAATGCAGTTAGTGCTTCGTTTGTAAGCACTACCCCCCAAGAGCATCAACCTCATGTTGATCCTTCACCTTCTTCACCATTGAGATCTTCTTCACCTCCTTCACTTGCAAGGTCTTCTTCCATTTCATGATCTTCACCGAGTGAAATATCTAAATCTAGTAAATCAATGGATAAGAATAAGAAGAAACGAAAGAATAAGAAGAAGAAAAATAAACAAGGGTTCAAACTTCCAACCACTGCCAGACATGTTGGAAAGACACCAATTACTGTTAATCGCGCTGGGAGTGTTGATGATGCCAAGATCACCCAAACAACCCGTAATCCCAAGTACCCTTGTAGGATTTGTAGGGGTAGACATATTCTTAAGGATTACCCTGTTCTATCCAAAGTTATAGAAGCATGGTCTACACAACCTCGCCAATCCATGTCGTCAACCTCTGAACAACATGTTGATGACCTCCTGTCAACTAGTAAATATATCGTTGGGAAGAAGAAAAATAGAGTCAGGTTCCCGTGTATGTTATACAAAGGGAGTCATCTAACTCACCTTTTCCCTTGTATGGATGAAGCCTCGAAATTACTGGAAGACATGAATGTTTCACAGCCTCAATTTCCATCTGCTTATCGCAAGCTCACTCTTAACCCACTTGTAGTTGATGAAATGATCAATCCGGTCCCTTCGTCGATCAATCTGGTTGATCATGCAGTCAATATGGTCATGTCCTTGGTTGAAACAGTTGACAAAGTGGTTGATCCAATCCCATCCTTGGTCATTCCCACTCTACTGCTAGAGAGTGAAATCCAAGTGGTTGATCCAATCCCATCCTCGGTCAGTCCCACTCTCTTTTCAGAGAGTGAAACCCAAGCAGTCGATCCGTTTCCACCTGTCGACCCTAATATCCCTTTGGAGAATAAAACCCAAGTGGTCGATTTGACATCATTATCAGTCGATCCTACTCTCCCAATAGAGAGTAAACCCGATACTGCCCACGTTTTTTTCATTGATACAAAATCTACCATGCTGGGGGGAATTCCTCCTTATCCTGTGGAACCCCCTCCAAGTAATGAGGCCATCCCTTTTGATTGGGGTGTGCTAACTGGACCTCATCTTCCCTCTCACATTCCTTTCCATATTACAGTACATTTTTGTGGTCAGGACGTTCCTCAGACACTGATAGATGAAGGTGTGTCCGTTAGTATTTTTTCCTCTATTTCTTAGCAAGCTTTGGTTTGTCCTCATCTTACGTCGGTTATACAGAATCTGTTAGCTTTTAACATAAGAACCATTCAACCTTCAGGGACCCTTCCTCAGTTTCCCATAACTTTGGGAGGGAAAACTAT
This sequence comes from Picea engelmannii, assembly GCA_009831015.1. Lineage (NCBI taxonomy): Eukaryota > Viridiplantae > Streptophyta > Pinopsida > Pinales > Pinaceae > Picea > Picea engelmannii. The sequence goes on from ML789846.1 coordinate 56,170, forward strand.
CTTTATTGATGTCATGGTAGTCCAAGACCCCTTGGATTTCTCTTTACTCCTTGGGTGGGATTATCTCTATGCCATGAAAGATTTTGTGTCCACTCTTTTTTGTGTGATATCTTTCCCTCACAATGGAATAATTGTGACTATTGATCAACTTTCATTCATCGGTCCTGAATGGATTACCTCCCTAAATGGTTCTTATATGCAAATAGTATCACCCCCACCACATGTCAATTATGTGGCATTGTCTCCCATGACTTCAACTCCTGATGATTTAGATCTAGTAGTTTACATGGTGATCTCTTCGATAGGGCTATTAGAGCCAAATCTCCCTACCCTTATCGAGATTGTCGACATGTATTCCTTCAGAGTGCTTCTCTTCCATCTAGTGAAGATCTCTTGGAAGCCATGATTGATGTTTGTCCCTTGACATGTATTCCTTCCAGGGAATTATCCTCTTGGAAGCCATGATCAAGATGAGGTCACGAGCATAGTTTATCTTCTCTGTGGAAATCTTGTTAAAAAATGAAACAAAGGTCATGAGCATAGTTTCTCTTCTTTGTAACAAGCTCGTTAAAAAATGAAACAAAAATCTTGGGATTGAACTCGGAGCCTTGAGCATAGTTCTTTTCCTATGTCATGCTCGTTAAAAAATGAAACAGTGACCTCTCCCTTCAAGTCGAGTCTTTAGCTAGATATCGTAGATAACGAGTCAAGTCTTTCGTTAGGTCTCGTATTTGAACCTTCATTTCATCCGCCCTTATCCGTTTTCTCTATCTAGTACATAAATTGGTGACAACCTCAAAGTCAGTGAATGAATTGAAGCTTGGAGGGCATCTCTCCAACGTTTGATTATCATTTTGGAGTTATGTCACTAGCTTTTCAAGCTGGGGGAAGGGTACCAACCATCTAAGTGTATCGCTACCTTTGGAATTTACAGTCATAAGTTTAAATTTGTTTCAATCTTGTGTAAAAATGAAACCAATACCGAGCTTAGTCTTTGTTCTTTCTTGTGCTCGCAAATACATGAGAATGTAACCGAGTATACTTTTATCACTTTTTTGGACTCATAATGGTTATATGAAAAAGGAACCCTCTGGAGTCTCCTTTAAACTCTTTTCAGACTCTCTAAACATGAAAATATTGTCGAGTGATCTTACTTCCTTTCCCACTCGTTAAAAGGTTTGAAAGGGCATCTTTCGAGTGATAATTTATCTCTTTTTTGGCCTTGCGAGACTAAAATTATGAAAAAAGACAACACTGGAGTCATCTTTAAGTTCTTTTCAAAGTCTCTAAACATGAAAAATGACCGAGTTTACCTTATCTAGACTCGTTAAACAATCATACATTAAATATCCCATATGGGACCGAACCCTTACTTCTTCTAGTTCATTTAAAAAGGAAGAGGGACTTACTGAAAGTGAGTTATATCAAGCATGTGTTATCCTCCTCAACATTGTTAAATTAAAAAGAGGTACTCGTCTATCTGGACGGGGGACAAATTTGAAGGAAGCAAGCCAAGTAGTTTTTGAAAACATCAATAATCACTCTTACGGTTTCCCTTGAACATGACACTTTTTTTTTGCACACATTTTAATCCATTGAACCTCTGCATTGAACCAATACTCTGAGTTTTCTTACTCCTTTGGGTCACCCGATGAAAGTCACAATATCCACTGCATTATCTTGTTTTGGTCCATGTCATGTTTCTACTGATGTGCCTCAGTGTTCAAGGGAAGTATCTGCCTCGAGAGTCAACCATCACAAATTGCCTATTTCAATACCCATGTTAGTCCATGTTCATTTGATCCACCAATTTACATATTTGTGTCAGTTTCATGTCATTGATGGGGGATACATCAAGGCCCTCCTTCGATGAGTCGGTTCCTATCAACTTCAGCACATTACCCGGGAACTAGACTTAGAAACCAGTTAGTACCTTGGGACCTGCATGCCTCAATGGTAGGCCTCTTCACATCCGGCAATGGGTTTACATCATTGACCTCTAATCAGATGATTCCACGGATGTTCGACTTCATCTCATCTATTCACATTCGTTGGAATGTACTAGGGTACCTTGGGAATCATTAACATCCATGGTGATTTCCCTCACACTTGTTAACGGTTTACCTCATTGACCGGTAATAAAGTGGTTTTTTCCATGTTCGACATCAGGACATCTATTCACATGGTTAAATTCATACTACATCGAGATCGGTAAGAAGACCCTGGGTTGAGTGATCACTCTAATATGTACTTTTCCCAGGTTGTGATAGAGTTTCTCTTGAACATTGACACATATACTGTCACATAGATCCACTTTGTATTGGTCTGTGGCTATGTCTTGTCATCTCGTAGATCCACAGTGTATTTTTCGTGGCTACGATCAGTTCATGTCATGGAAGTATAGATCCACATTGTATCTTCGGTGGCTATACCTTTTTGTCAATATAATTATGGATCCATAGTGTATCTTATGGCGGCCATACCTTGAAAGTATTTATCACTCAAGAATAGGTATGCCTGCCTTGGGTTTGAAATATGTCATAATATTTGTTTGATGGTTGTGTGCAGCTTCTACCAGGTTCTCTAAGTCCATACCCTTTCTCAAAAAATTCTGCAAAGTACTTCAGTCATCAGTTTCTGTCTTCTAACTTCACACTTCGGGGAGAAATCTGTTACACATCAAAATTAATCACTTCAATGATGACCTATTATCGTCTTTACAAGTGTCCCAAGTGTCGCATTTTGGCTGCAAGTGTTGCAAGTGTCACAAACATCATACTTCCATCTTGCCTATGTTGTGTCTCTAACGACATCACAGGGACACTTAAGACACCTTCAAATACTAGTTTAAGAAGGAGAAACCATTTGATAAAGAGTACAAAGCTTTTTCCATGAAGATAACCACTCAAAAATCATTTTTGGAGGGAAGTGCTCCCCTACCCACTGTCAAGGAGTGCCAACACTCCCTACCCTTCTTTGGGGGAGCGTTGCAACGCTCTGTGCACCCTTTTGGGGGAGCATTGTCCTTTTTCATCAAATTTTGGGTTGTTTAGAAAAATCAGGGATAAATCCCCCTCATCTCTAGAGTTGTTTGGATTTGAATTTGAGGTCAAGGCTACATCTTTGGAGGATCCACAAATGATGGAGAAGGATCCTCAACCTATCCCATGAATCTCTAAGGTGGTTGGGTCTCTTCAATATTATATAAGGAGACCTCCTCATGGTGAAAGGGAGATAGAGGTTGAGGCATCAAACTTATGATCTCATAAGGGAGATATCAGTGAAGCATAATCATTTTGTGTGTGTATTATTTGAGCAAAGGGTTGGACAAGGAGAGTTGGGAGAGGCTATTGCACCTTCATCAAAGGTCTGTAAGTATCTCTATTGTTCTCATTAATATATATATGTTCTTGGTTTGTTTCTTTCAAGTTTGTGTTTATTCTACATGAACTTGTCTCTATTAGATAGATCGGGTTTCAAGCTAATCTTAGTAGAATAGGAATCTTGTTCTGTCTTTGATTGGATTGCAGGACTTGTTGAAGAGCTTAGGGATCAAATCTCAACTCGGACTGTGCAAGGAAAAACATCGTTAAAAAGGTAAATCTTCTTCCTCTTATCTATACATTAGTTTAGCTAGGTTTAAAAGGATGTCAGTGACCAATGTTAGCACCTTTTTGTCTTGGTCTTAGGAATCTAGAGCCCAAGAGAGAATTCACCTGTTCGCAGGGGGATTTCTCTATAACACATATAGTTTTAAACAAAATCTAACCTTACTCTTCTAAATAAAACTAGATGCTACTCCATTGCAGTTTAACCTCTTATCTAGAGGATTTTTTTCCTTGAAGGTGGAAAAACCTATCATAACTTAGTTGTCAACTAGCAGTGAGGAAAACAATCACTCATCATCATTATTCAAGTAAAACCATGCCACCTCAAATAACCCGCTGGTGGTACGTAAAGGGGGACTTCCATTCTTGTAAGATGCTTTTAGGTCTCGTACCATCACCTTGTTTCCTTATGTCCGAGGAATACTAGCTCTTAACCAATCAGAAACAATTTTAGGTCTTACTCTAGAACCCATCTTTAATACTATGCTATAATTTTATTTAATTTTATAATTCAATTATTTTTTAAAATATTTTAAATTAGAAAAATTATAATGATCTTGACACTTTTATTTTTATTATATTTACATATTAAAATTTACATTTTGAAAAATATTTAATAATTTTTCTATCAATATTATAATATTATATATTAATTTTAAAGACAAACAAGACATCATTATTATTATATTTTCAATAAAAAATATAAATAATCATAAATTTTATATTGAAATTAATAATATATAATTTGATCCACATGGACATTGCTAGCCACCACCTATTCCACTAGCTCAAATTACAGTTTCCATCTTGGCAGTTTTTCTACAGTTTTTTGGGTCCCAAACTTCTGAGGTTGTTTTGAGGCCCTAAACGATGTTTTTTCTTACTTGGAAGCACTCAATATATCCTTTTTAGGATGTATTGGGTCGTTCAAAATACGTACTTCTTGGCTAGGCCTCTTTGACGGGGTACTGAGCACCCCAAACGAATATTGCATGCAAAATGTGTGCCCTCGAGAAGTTGATGTATCAACTACCCCCATTGGGGCCCACAAACCCTTTGGTGTTTAATCTTTCGTGGTTAGGGTTTTGGATGCTTAGGTTTTTCTCATTTATGATTTATGTTAAAAATGCCTTTGAATCCTCATTGTATTCAACTTCTTATGAATGAGTGTAGCCGACACATCTCTCTTCAGAGATAATTTTCCACCATTCTAGCTAGCTTGTGTGCTTTTCATTTTACAGTCTTTTGTATTCTGGGTAGTCATTAATAGCATTTGAGTTTTACTATATTATTGTGTTCCTTGTGATATCTCTGTGTATTTCCTTGTTATATCTATGTTATTTTTCTTCCTTCATGTCATTCTCAAAATAATCTAGATTAGTGGTATCAAAGTAGTTTTCTCCTTGTCGTTCTTAGTTCATTTCCCCGACGAGGTCAGGGTATAGAGAGTTGGGTCTTGAGCTTGTTTCTCTCGAGGAAAAATAATCTCGTATTCCCAAGAAACCTACCATGGTGAAATAAAAGAGGGACGATAGAGTATGATATTGTATCAAACTGTTCCTCGAGGAAACCCTTGCATGATAGATGAATGAGATGATGGATAATTTCTCTTATATCCTTCAACGAATGCCAACAAAAATGGAGGCACCTTCAACCAGCAGTCACTTCAGAGGTGAGACACCCTTTAAGGTACAAGTTAAATTCAAAATTCATTTATCTGAAAGTCAGATAGACACTGATGCTTTGATATTCCAACAATGAAAAAATCACCTCCATGCTCCTTAAGGCCCTTTCCCAAGATCATTAAGGATGAGTCTACAATTTTTGGGCCAAGACCCACTTGGGAGGCTTTTACGGATGCCCTAAAGATGCAATACTACCCTGTTGGAAACTATTATGACCAATATATAAGATGGAAAAATATGCATGAGGAGATAGAACAAATAGTGCTAGAGTACACCAACATCTTCCATACTTTTCACACAAAGCTTGGTATTAAAGACTTCGAATGACACCTAGTTTTAAAGTACTGCAGTGGCCTACATAGGTAGATCAAACATAATTGGATTTCCTGGACATCTCTTCACTAAGAGATGTTTACCGATATGATGTCAATATTGAGCAAAAGTTCAAGCAAAAGAATAAGTGATATTTCAGTTTTTCAAACCCATTGCAATAGAATCCTAGTAAGGGTGGCCCTAACTCCTAGGGCAAAGGAAAAATCAAGGATGGCTAGTCCCAAGACAATTAGTCGAAGCCACCAGCAAAGAAAGGTAATGGGAAGTTGAAGAAGGACACTAGAAAGGGGTGTGAGTTCCACAAAATCCCTTGGCACAATACTAATGAATGTCGCTCCAAACAATCATTGTTGGCTAAGACGAAAGCCTCATGGTCGGATGTTGAATCAGAATTTGATTTAGAACCAAAAAAGGAAAAAATGATCATTGATGCAGAACCCAGTGTCACCATCACTACCACAAAATTCCAGCCAGAGGAACCATAGGATCGTGAAGAAGCAGAGCACCTCTTCCACTCATAGATGTGGGTGAAGGGGACCCCACTTCATTTCATTGTTGACAATGGTAGCTAGAAGAAACTAATCTCAACAGAGGTCATCAAGAGGTTGAACTTAAAAACGACGCTGCATCCTCAACCTTACACCATCGCTTGGCTCAACCAAGGATGGGACATCCATGTCAACCAACAATGTCGCCTTCACTATGACATCAAACCCTTCAAAGACGAGGTATTATGTGATGTTTCCCCACTTGAATTTTATGATGTTTCGTTAGGACATCCATCTCTGTGGAAGAATCATCTTGTTTATGAATCTAGGCCCCGTAGTGTCATTATTTCTTTGGGAGATTAACTCTATAGGGTACCAGAGGAAATACCAACTACTGTAGTCTCTTTTATCTCCACGAAGTAGTGCAGAAAGGTGGTTTCTCAGACTGAGATATTTTTCCTCTTTATGGCTTGGTTAGGAGGTGAACGAAAGGTCACTGTAACCACCAAAAACTCTATATAGGGTCTCTCTACACAACAACAACAAGTGGACAAGATAATAGAAGAGCACAAAGACATATTTTCCTCACCTTGTTAGGATCTGTTCCTAACCCCTCATAGTTAGTCATTAGTTAGTTTTCATTGTAATAAGTGGTCAATCCTCATTATTATCAGAACCACAAGTAGTTAGGAGGTTGGTTAGTAGAATGTTATAAATTAGTTATGATATAGGCCCGTGGTATTTTGGGTTGTGAAATATATTTAAAAGAATGCATCTCTCCATTGTAAGTGGTTGAGTATTATTGTAAGAGATCTCTTCTCATTTGGAGGTTTCCCCCTCAAAGAGGAAATTGAACTAATCTTTTTGTGATATCAATATTGTATTTATGCTCTATATTTGATGTTCTTGTTACTTGCGCAGTATATTTGCTTATTCTATTAATTGTTCTAGGTATATCACAAGTGGTATCAGAGAACTTTCCTGGGTAGGAAGTGTGGGTGAAAATGTTTTTCCAGGGTAGTGACATGTTCTAGCGTTGATAAAACACAAAGATCTGTCATTCAACACACAAATCCACTGTTGGGGAAGCATACACGTAGGAAATACAAGTGGTTTTTAAGTGCACATACATTTTCTACCCTTGTAACCCATGTTGGTACCCCTTTGAGTGGTAGTGCATCAGATAAAACCTATGCACGGACTTTCCCTAGGCATCTTGGAGCCCTCCTAGATCAATTGATTGACCACCTAATTGTTATAGTGTCACCGAGAACAACACTCGAGAAGATACTCTCTATGTAACATCCCTGTTTCCCCCAGTTTGTAATTAATCATAAAATAGGAATTACCATGCTAAGGCATGTGGACAATGTAAATGTATTATTGTTTGAGTTGCCAATAACTGACTGTGGGGGTGAAGCCTTGAAAGTAGTGCCCATGATATCACTAGAGGAAGAATGTGAAAACTATATGAGAGGGTTCATTATATCAAATAACCCCAAATTTCCCTTGATGAGGATGATAAACCTCCTTCGGATCCCAAGGAGAGAAATCAGTTAATCCAGAAAGGACCAGTGGTTGAATTATCAACCACCCCCATGAATGGGAGCATGGTCTAGTTGCAGAGTGTTAGCCTGATGTACCACAGAGACCTACAGACCCAAGCTTCCTTCTAACAGAAGGAACGTGATAGGTCGGGAACCTTCGAAAATAAGGAAGGTAAGATACATACACAGGGATAACCAGAAAGAAGGTGGGGAGACAAGTGTGCAAGCTCGTAAGGGAGATGTACAGAGCTCTCCAAGGATGATGAACAAAAGGCTGCGAGATTGATGTTGAGTGAGCATCTGATAAACCTCGCCGAGGCCATAACAGAGAGAGAAACCTCTGAAAGTTTGCAAAGAACAAAATCTAAGCAGAAGATGAAATGGAGAAAGAATCCTTGAGAACCATGAGAGTTCCCTGGTGATATCATGGCTTGGCACGGGGGTGGCTAGAGTGCTAATAATGAATGCCTCTGAGCCTATGGTCAGGTGGAAGGACGAACACCCACAATCAGTTTGTTGGTGGCAACCTGTAATAGATAAGTGTTCTCCTACCCTGTGTGATTGAGCTATAACTGTGTATGAATTGGTTATACTGTGAATGTTTTCAGGAATGTGCATGATTGCTTAATGGATATACCATATCCCTTCTATTTTTGCTTGGTTGTATAATTAGGCAAGCATGAAGTTATATGGTTTGGATATTATTTTCACTCATAAATACTTGTGCCATGTGGTGGCCTAAGCTAGATCCACAGACGATGAGCTCGTCGACCTTAGGCATAGTTTCATGTATGCATGTCGACTCACCTAGTCGTCCTGAGTCCCTTGGAGGATGGAGTTTGTTAAGATCAAGAGAGGTAGTGCAGATATGCACAGGCTCTCTACGAGGCAAGCAGAGACCGAGAACAACTTAAGTTCTAGACTTGATGAAGGAGTGAAAGAATAGTGCAGAAGATCCTTCTAAGTGTTAAGCCCAGGAGAAAGAGCACAACGCTCTTAAATCATTCATAATTGACAAAGCTCAGGAAGAGCACTGAGGTTCAAGTATCGAAAGGGAATATCCTTTTGTTTAGAATATGAACAGATGATATCCATTCGGGAGAACCTAGGGTCTGTCGTGATCGTTAGATTTGAAGAAGGGGCACACGCATTAATGCCTCGACTCCTTCATTCTTCGCAAGATCGCACCTCAGGTGATTCACACGTTGGTGCGACTACACTCCCGAAACCTAAAGTTGCGACGTAATCTAGACCATAGATCTAAGGATCTATCGGGACCCTCCTTGACCATCAAATTGGCGATATCGGGGTTTGTATATTAGGAGAATTGGACATTGGTGCGACTAAACTTCTGAAACCCAAAGTTGCGATGTGATCTGGACTGTCAAATCAAGAAAGGTCATGGACCGTCGATCTGACGTGAGAAGATTAACACAAGGAGTATGTGGGAGTTATAAATCCCTTAAGGACCAAGATCAGAAGAGATAATCACCTTTCAGAAACGCAGATGAGGTACAAGAGGTGAACTTGTTTCAAGTTCGTAAGCTCAGGAGGGAAAGCGGAAGCCGAGACTCATTTATCAGGGCTCATAGGAGGTAGATCGAAGGTCGAGGCCTTCAGAACATATGAAATCTTCCAAGTCAGGGAGGAAAGAGAAAGCTTAGGAGGAGGATCGATAGTGTTCGTTGGATCGAGCATGGTGAAAAATATGGGCCGTTGAAATCCATGTCCAGACAATTAGAAGAGCGCGCATAAGGAGATCAGATCTATGCCATCAGATCTAAGTGCGAGGACCAACATCCAGTGGATCCAAGAAAGGTGCACAAGGGTTAAACCCTTTGAACGTATATAGGAGAGTGGACCTTGCCAAGTCCCAAAGTTACGAAATCATCAGAATCATCCATCGTCAGGGTAGACAGATGGCAGCAGATCCGAGAGTTCGAGGATTCAAACTTCATAAGATTTGCGAGGGAAAGAGTGGAGTTGTAATATACCTAGGCCGAACCCAATTGTAATGTAAATGAAAATGTAGTTAAGTTGGTGAGTTGTTTGATATAATTTTGTATGCACATTTCATGGCATAGTGCGTGCATGTACTACGCAGTAAAATGAGGAAGTGTGCACATTCCAAGATACCACGCACATCATCTTAAGTGCGTGCGATGTTGAGGCTAGGGATCCTTTCTGTATATGATGCATTTTATAGGTTGGTGAGTTAGTTATTATAAGCTAGGATGATTATGTTTTGATTAGGCCAGAGAGCCTAGATGTTAAAGGCCAGTGTGCCTATTTTTGTATATGTCTCATGATTAATATAAAATACATCATTGTGCACAGACCGACCACGATAAAAGAGATGGGGGGATAAACTCCACTAGTGAGGGAAAGGGTGGGGCCTAAAAGTTAAGGAAAAGGGCTAAGATAGGGAGCTTAAGTCAAAAAGGAATATTATATTAATATTTATTAAATCATAAAGTATGGATAATCATTTTATCCTAAGTTCAAAAGTTGGGGACAAGTGGGCCAAAGTAGCTCCCAACATAACAAGTGTCAAGTTGGGGACATGCATACATATTGTTGGGACTTAGTTCATTTATGATCATCTTTTCCATTTTTATTTCCATCATGGAGTCATCCAGTCAATCATCCATGAGCATGCACACCTCCATTGAGCTATCCTTAGTATATTCATGACTATACCTGAACTTGTATCCATAGCCATTTGCTGTTGGTGTATCTATTTAGCTTGGGAGCTGGACTGAAGAAGCGGGTTGTCAGGCCCATGGGATATTGAAGAGGCGGGTTGTCAGGCCTGTCAAAAATTCTCTGAGTGAGAGAAATGCTGGGAATTGATTTCCTGAAGGCGCTAAAATACAACTATAGGGCTCGGAGACTTCCTGTCTGACCTGTTGCTGAAGCCCGAAAAGGAAGTGTGGCAACTAAAGGACTGTTGAGCAGAGAAGGGGCACACTTCCTGGGGTGGGACATGCATGTGGGGAATGAGAGACTGTAGGCTGTTAGTTTGAGTGGCACCTGAGATGAAGTCTTTCCTGTTGTTTGTGAGCCTTTAGTCTGGTTAGGAATCCCTTTACCCAGGTGGACTAGTTTAGTTCCAGCTCAGGGGTGACTCACTATTGAGAGTGATGAATAGTGTAGTCTAAGTATGGTTCATGGACGGTCTGCACACAGTTGGTGACATTCTTACCAAGATAAGTACCAATTGTGTGATAAATTTGCATGCTGCATTATTATTTTCGTGCTTATGTTTATGGGTATTTCATGTATATGCTACATGTCTGTGCTTACTGTTATTTTAGTATGAAATCGTATATTTACAGAATGTAATTGTTTGTTTATGTTTTATATGTAAATCTTCCACAAGAGTTTTGTGTGTGTATGGTTTAATTGCATGCAATTTGAAGAGAATTTTTTTTATGTGGCACATCTCAGTTGAATACTGGGTATGTTACAATATGTTCCGCAGAGAGAATAGTAAGAGTTCTATGGCGTAGCGTGGCCTGGCAAGAGATGGTCGGGAACGTTACAACATGGTATCAGAGATTCATTTTTCAACACTGAGCCTATATGGGCTGAGCAAGTTGGTTTGAAGCGAAATTTCACAGAGGATTAATTTCAAAGTAGCCAAATTTCAAGTCACAGAGCGTCCATGGTAAATTTAGAAACAACGACGCAGAATTGGGAAAGCCCCAATTTTTGTTGTTAAATCCACGAGAAGATAAATAAATTTGGCCATGCGATGAGATATTAATGATTTAATACCTGTTTTAGCAAATTCAGACCTAGAATTGGTCGGATTTGAAGTTTCAGTAAAGCCATGACAAATGGAGCATAATTCTTAATTAAAATTCCCAATTCGTGAATTGATTTTGGGGAAATTTGTTCCAGGAATGTCAACCCACAATGATTTATTGTTGTAGAGGTTGAATTGGTGTTATTTGGGTGAAATTGAACGAATTTGATGGTTGAAGAATGTCTATGGTAAATTGGGGAAAAAGTTAGGAAAAATCCCCAATTTCTGTAGCAGAATTCACGAGGATTTGATGCGCATAAAGGTGAATGTGCACAGGTGGGTGCATTAAAAATGCATGATGCATAGTGAAAATCTTGTGATAGGTAAAATTCGGCATTGTGCGATGAGATATTGGCATGTTGGTGCGCGCACTAAATTTTGGCGCCGTGCGGAAAAAAGTTGGTGTGCGGGTGCGCGCGCTAAATTTGGCATTGCGTAGTATGCATAAGCATAAGAAAAGTGGGCAGTGTGGGCATTCATAATAATGGTGCATGTGGTGTGCATAGTATTGGCATAGTGCAATGGAGTTTGGTAGTTGCACATGAAATGTGAGTATATGTTGTGAATGGTGCGCATAGAGTATTGGTGGGCGGTGGGGGCATACTAAACTCTGGCATGGTGCAACATGTCGAGTGAAATGCGTGTGGAATATCTACGCGCGATACAAAAACTGCACGCAACGGGTATCAGTGCATGATCCAGATTTTATGAGCAGAACGAAATGAATATAGATTATTAACAGGTGCTTAACACAAAATAACAAAGATACAGTAAAATTGGTTTTCTATTCAATAATGAAATAAGTTGAAACTGTAAAATGCAGTGGAAACAAGCTTGCTGGAATGGTGGTGGCTTATCTCTGAGAAGAGATGTGACGGCAGCACGCATTCACAAGAAGATCATTAAAATGAGGCTCTGAAGGCCCTTTTACAATAAAAGGGAATGCCAAAAGTCCTATACATCCAAAAACCTAACCCTAGGAGATGAAGTGCCAAAAGTCATGTGGGCCCCGTTTGGGTAAGTGAGTACATCAACTTCCCGGGGTCGTAACTTTTGCATACGATCTCCGTTTTAGGCGTGTGATAGCTCGTTGGAAAGGTATAATCAAGGAGATTAATTTTAGGGGCTCAATTATGCCTTCAAATATCATTAATAACCTTGATCTTGAAAAACCTTCATTTGGGCCCTCAAAATGGCCCCGGAAGTTAAAACCTGCTAAAAATAGTAAATTGCCAAAATTGCCAGAAAGTCGTTTTGAGCCATTTGGAAAAGGTGGGTGGCCACCGATATCCACCTGGATAAATCCTCTCTCCTTAGGAAGAAATGGTCTCCATTGCGTTGAGTTCCCGAGGGAGAGGGAAAAACATTTGTTGAATCTGCATCCTAGTGAGCTACTTGTCTTGTTGGAGACGTCGCGCTGCTTAGTTTGTGGAAATCTGTCACGAACCTGTTGCAGTTGAGGTTGCTCAACAAGTCGAGATACATGGGAGGACGATGTGCAAAATGAATCTTTGCACTTTGCTGCAGCCTTGTTGACCTGCTTCTGTTGGATAGAAGGTGCTTAGGGCAAGGCTGTAGTGGTTGCAGTGTCCTTTTGTTCTCCTTTTGAACAGATTATGAAGAAGCTGAATTTTGCAGTATGAGATACTACCTTGCGGCACTTTTTAGGTGGAACAGTAGTCATAACTACCTCTGGTATTCTGTAGAGATGACCCCCCAAAGTAACAATGACACTACGAGGTCGAGACTTATAAACAACATGGCATCTCCACATATATGGTTGGCCCAAGAGAACATCACAGACATCCAGTGGGGAAACATCACATAATACCTCATCCTTGAAGGGCTGGATGCCGTATGACAATCGGCACTGTTGGTTGACACGGAGATCTCGTCCTTGTCGAAGCCACCCGATGTTGTATGGTTGCGGGTGTTGTTTTGTTGACAATCCCAACTGTTTGACGACCTCTGCTGAGATGAGGTTCTTCTAGCTTCCGCTATCAACAATAAAATGCAGTGGGGTCCCCTCCACCCACATCTGTGAATGAAAAAGGTGCTCCCCCTCTTCAGGATCTGTTGGTTCTTCTGGTTGAATTACTGTGGTCGCGACAATAGTAGTGGGGTCTGCATCAATGATATGTTCTTTACCATTATTTTCAGAATTAGATTCTGAATCAGGGTTCAGCTTTTTGTCTTTGATATCGACCACCAATGACTGTTTTGAGCGACATTCATTGGTGTTGTGCCAGGGGATTTTGTGGAACTCACACCATTTTCCGGTGTCCTTCTTTGTCTTCTTGTGACCCTTCTTTTCTTGCGTCTTGGACTGGTTTTCGGGAGACTGCTTGTTGGGGTCGTCTTTTCCATACTTTGGTTGTTGTGGATTTGTAGACCCGAATTCCCGTTTGTTCTGGTGCTTAAATTTCTGCTCAATTTTAACAACATATCGATAAGCAACACCGAGTTATGAGATGTCCAGAAAATCCATTTCAGTTTGGATGTATCTGTGTAAAGCCCCATGGTATTTTAGAACCAAATGTCACTCGGAGTCTTTGATACCCAGCTTGGTGTTAAAGGTATGGAAGGTATTGGTGAACTCCGGAACTGCTTGGCCCCTCTCTTGCCACAGTGTGGTCCATCTCATGTACTGTTCCTCATAGTTGCCAACAGGGTAATACTGTTCTTTTACCGCATCCACAAAAAAATCCCAAGTGGGATCAGCCCCATATATTCCAGACTCCTCTATGGAACTTTGCTCCCAGTAAGTTTCCCACCAATGTTTTACATGAGGGAGAGCTTTAAGGAGTGCAAATGTGATCTTTTCTTTGTCGAAAAAATTGTGAACAGAGAAATAACCTTCCAGCAGAGTTAACCATTTTTCTAGGGCTTATGCATCTATCTGTCCTTCAAATACAGGAATATCAAAATTAACTTGTACCTTGAAAGACGAGGTGCCTCCAAAGTGGCCACTTGATGAAGATGCACCTGATGCTATCAGCAGGCGTTGAAGGATGTGGGAAAAATTCTCCATCATTTCGTCCCTCTGTCGCGTGAGAGCTTGCTCAAGCAATAGATTGATAGGATCGTCTGCTCTATCATTTTTCTTTTCTTTTGCCATTGAGGGTTTCTTGGGTGTGCGGGAGCGATTTTCTTCAAGAGAGACAAGCTCGAGACCCAACTTGCTATACTCGGACCTCGTCGGGGACATGCACTGAAAAAAATGATCAAGAGCAGCCTACTCTGATACCACTGATCCGGATTTTATGAGAAGAATGAAATTAATACAGATTATTAATAGGTGCTTAACACAAAGTAACAGAGATACAATAAAACTAGTTTTCTATTCAATAACGAAATAAGCTGAAACTGTAAAATGCAGCGAAAACAAGCTTGCTGGAATGGTGGCGGCTTATCTCTGAGAAGAGATGTGACGGCAGTGCACATTCACAAGAAGATCATTACAATGAGGCTCTAAAGGCCCCTTTACAATAAACGGGAATTCCAAAATTCCTAGACATCCAAAAACCTAATCCTAGGAGATGAAGCACCAAAAGTCATGTGGGCCCCGTTTGGGTAAGTGAGTACATCAACTTCCCTGGGTCGTAACTTTTGCATATGATCTCCGTTTTAGGCGCGTGATAGCTCATTGGAAAGGTATCAACTAGGAGATTCATTTTGGGGGCTCAATTATGCCTTCAACTATCATTGAGAACCTTGATCTCGAAAAACCTTCATTTGGGCCCTCAAAATGGCCCCAGAAGTTAAAACCTGCTAAAAATAGTAAATTGCCAAAATTGTTAGAAAGTCTTTTTGAGCCATTTGGAAAAGGTGGGTGGCCACCGATATCCATCTGGATCAGTGCAAGAACCAAAACTGTGCACAGTGGATATTGGTGCGTGACACAAAAGTAGTGTGCGCAAGTTACTGGCACGACAGAGAAGTGATACACAGTGGTTTTAACGTGCGCAAAGCACGATTTACCTTGTGTTGTCGATGCACATGGTAAATACAGGGGCACAGACTGAAATTTGTGCATGTGAAGTCATTTAGAGTGTGAACAACAATAAAAAAACAACAATTTTCTATGACATTTTATATCATTTGAATGTCATACTTGTGTAGTGCGTTTTTGAGGGCCTTAAGAGTGTTTTTAGCAAATCAAAAACCATGAGACAGATTTGTATCATAGGTACACTTTTCCTTTGCAACTCAAATGAAAGATCTTAGATAGATATTTCTAATGGTGTAAATTGTTCGTCAAACAAATCTTTTATGAGAAAGTTACAACTTAAACAGTGGAAGGTAAATTTTAAGACCCAATTAACTTCCAAAGAATCATAACTTTCTTCTCCAGAATCGGATTGAGGTGCAAGAGATGTCAATGGGAAGATATTGAGCCATAGAATACATTCCTAGATATGAATTAAATTTTTGGGCACGTTAAAGATGTTTAAAATGGAAAAGAAGGTACATGTAGCATTCCAGACCAAAAACACAAATTGGCCTAGAACTTCAGCGGGTTGTAACTAGCAGCTCAGAGAAAAGAAAGAGTTGAAACTTGGACAAAGTGTCCATATTATGTATATGAAGAAACCCAATTGATATATTAAGAAACATTCAATCGATTAGGTGCCAAAATTCTTAATTACAGCGTAGAGTTGCGCCAAGTTGAAAAATGAACAGAAAAATTAATGGGAAAATTTCAAAGGACCATAACTTTCTTCTCAAGACTCAGAATTGAGCATGTGAGTAGGTGTTGGAAAGGTATTGGATAGTGGAATATAATTATCCACCCATAAAATTGATCAAGGCATTCAAATTTCTAGGAAATCAAAAGAAATAATTCTGATATATATTATTGAACTAGAATGGTTCATATTTTCATGAAATTGTTGAAACAATTAGCCTGACAAATTTTTGTTGGCTGCACATTTTGTAGAGTTAACAAAAACTAGATAAGTATAATATTAGATTCCAGAGTAATGGAAGAGGCACAAGGGAATTACAGTCTGGAAGATGAGGTCAGATGGATGGATGTCCATTTGGGCATTGAAGGAACAAACTCCAATGGACATGGAGAAGAAAGGAATGAAAACATGAATATGGCAGAGACCATTAAAAATTTGTAGAAGGATGTCCAAAGCCATAAATATGATAATGGAAGGCTTATGAGAGCCAAGGAGCAGTAGGATGACTTCAACATGAATTTATTGGAGAGCTTGAACAAAATAGAAAAGAAATTGGAGAAGGAGAGTGGCTCAAGCAAATCTGGAAGTCACAAGTCTCATGATGAGAAAAGAAAATCAAGAAGTGTTAGTAGACATCACCATCACTCCCCGAGGAATTCCACTAAGAGATCACATAGCAGCTCAAGTCCAACCCCTGTCTGAAAGCATAAGAGGTCTGGGGTGGATGAGCTATGAGGATAAATGAACAAAAATCAAGCCTCCTACTTTTGATGGTGAGCACAAGAAAGATGAAGATGCAGAAACATGGTTGTTGGGAATGAGAAAGTATTTTCAATTGCGTAATTATTCTTCTCATGTAGAGGGTATAATTTCCATCTATCAACTCAAGGGAAAGGCATCCATGTAGTGGGATTAGCTTGTGTAGGTGCAACACATTAAAGAGAAAAGTGTTACTTGGAGGGAATTCAAGAGGTATTTTGAGAATAAATACTTGACTAAGAGATAATATGAAAATAAAATGAAGGAGTTATTTGAACTCAATCTTGGGAGTATGACAATTGATGAATATGAAAGAAGGTTTTTAGAACTGCTGAAGTATGTCTCTTTCATCAAGGATGAGACAGTGAAGATTCAAAGGTATTTGAGTGGATTGCCATCCTTCATCAGTGAAAAAATATAGTATGATGATCCCAAGACATTGGAGGAGACCATAAGGTGAGTTAAATGCCTATATGATCAACAAAAATCAAGGCCAACATTCCAAAAAGCTTGGGAAGACAAAAATAAATTCAATATGGATCGAAAGAAGAAGGGGTCTAAGACTCCATTCTTTAGAAATAATCCATAGGGACAACAAACTCCTAGAGAGCCCAGAACAATAGAGGCAGGAGGCCAAAGGCCAAGGCAACCACCTATTCAATGTTGGGGTTGTAAAGGAGATCATATGTTCAGAGATTGTCCTCATAGAGGTGAAAAAGGGAGGACTGTTCATAATGTACAACAAGCTGAAACAGTGGAGGACATGGGTATAAATGTGCCAAGGATCTATGTAGCCCTGGAAAACAATCAAGCAGAGTATCAATCACATTTGATTTAAGTGGAAGGTATGATCAACAACCAAACCATTACTATTTTAATTGATTCAGGGGCTAGTCATAGTTATATAGATCCTAAGATGGTGGAAAGTTTGAATTTGCAAAGAAAAAAGCATGGAAAATCTTGGTTGGTGCAGCTAGCTATAGGAGCCAAAAGAAAAGTTAATGAGATGGTTAAGTCATGTCTTATGGACATGAATGGACTGAACACCAAGGCAGATTTGAACATCTTTCCTTTAGGTTCCTATGATTGTCTAATTGGGATGGATTGGTTGGACCAACATCATGCTCTCCTAGACTGTCATACCAAAGAGTTTACTTGCTTGGATGAGGAAGGGAAACTAAGGAAAGTGTAGGGAATTCCCAGGGCAATAACCATTAGAGAAATTTCAGCACTACAACTGAAGAAATGTTACAGGAAAGGGTGTCAAATATTTGCAACACATGTGGAAGAGACACCTAAGGATAAGGTGCCAAATTTGGAAGATTATGCAGTCCTAAAAGAGTTTGAATATGTGTTCAGGGAGGTACCAGGACTACCCCCAAATACATATATTGATTTTTCTATAAATCTAATGTCTGGAGCAGCTCCAGTGTCAAGGACTCCTTACAAAATGAGTACACTAGAGTTGAAGGAGTTGCAAATGCAACTTGAAGAACTTCTGAAGAAGGGGTATATATTCCCAAGTGTGTCACCTTGGGGTGCCCCAATCTTGTTTGTGAAGAAGAAAGATGGAACATTAAGATTGTGCATTGATTTCAGATAGTTGAATAAAGTGAATGTTAAGAACAAGTATCCTCTGCCAAGGATTGATGATATTTTTGATCAATTGAAGGATGCAAAGATCTTTTCAAAGATAGATATCAGGTCAGGATACCATTAGGTAAGGATTAAAGAGGAAGATATCAACAAGACCACCTTCAGGACAAGGTATGGTCATTATGAGTTCACAGTGGTGCCATTTGGGTTGTCAAATGCACCAGTTGTTTTCATGTGCTTAATGAATGGTGTTTTCCGAGAATATTTAGACAAGTTTGTCATTATGTTTTTGGATGACATCCTTATTTATTCTAAGTTAGAAGAAGAGCATGCACATCATTTGAGGATGGTGTTGCAAGTATTAAGGGAGAATTAGTTGTATGCAAAATTGAGCAAGTGCTCATTTTATCAGAAGAAAATTCACTATTTGGGACATATCATTTCAAAGGATGGGATAGCAATGGATCATGAGAAGATAGAAGCCATTAAAGAGTGGTTAGCACCGAAGAATGTGACAAAGGTTAGGTCATTCATGGGTCTTGCGGGATACTACAAGATATTTATCGAAGGATTTTCAAAGATTGCACACCCAATCACTTCCTTGCAGAGGAAGGGTGTGAAGTTTCAGTGGACATTGGATTGTGAAAAGTATCTCCAACACTTGAAACAACTGTTAACCAGTGCTCCAATACTAAGGATTACAGATCCAAATGAAGAATTCATTGTATGCACATATGCATGTAAAGAAGGATTTGGTGGAGTCCTTAGTCAAAATGGGTTTGTTATATGTTATGAATCAAGGAAGTTGAAGGAGCATGAAAGAAACTATGCCACGCAAGATTTGGAGTTGGAAGCCATAGTGCATGCCTTGAGGAAATGGAGACACTACCTCATGGGGAAAAGTTTTGTGCTTAGGACAGATCACAATGGTCTAAAATATTTATTTGATCAACCAACTCTAAATGCTAGGCAAAGCAGATGCTTAGAATTTCTAAGTGAATATGACTTTGATATAAAGCATATCAAAGGGAAAGAGAACAAAGTGGCTGATGCACTCAACAGAAGAGTGCAAGAAATGCATGCTACATCCATTAGCATGTATCAATCAAATTTAAAGAACAAGATTTTAGAGGCTACAAATTTAGATTTGCAAAACAAGGATTTAGTGGAAAAATTACAGCAAGGTATTTTGCAGCAAAAAATTGAAGAATACAAGCTAGTTAATGATGAAATTCTCATGTACAGAGGGATAATTTATGTACCAAATTCCTAGGAGTTGAAAAATCTGATATTAAAATAAATGCATAATGTACCTTATGTTGGGCACCCAGGATATCAGAAAACTATTGCAGCTATCAAAAGCCAATATTATTGGTCAGGCATGAAGAAAGAGATTGATGATTTTAAT
The DNA here is from genome assembly GCA_009831015.1 of Picea engelmannii. NCBI lineage: Eukaryota > Viridiplantae > Streptophyta > Pinopsida > Pinales > Pinaceae > Picea > Picea engelmannii. Next base: position 76,093 of record ML789846.1, read on the forward strand.
GCCAGATATTTAGAATTTCAAAAGGTAAAGGCTGAGCATAGACACCCAGCTGGTTTGCTACAGCCATTACCCATTCCTGAGTGGAAATGGGAAGTTGTAACCATGGATTTCATCACTAAACTTCCTAGAACAAACAAGCAACATGATTCTATCATGGTAGTGGTGGATAAACTTACTAAAGCTGCCCATTTTATTCCAGTTAAGCTCACTCACAAGTCAGGGAACATTGTTGATGTTTATATGAGGGAAATTGCTAGATTACATGGCATACCCAAGACAATTGTGTCTGACAGAGATCCAAAATTTACCTCAAAATTTTGGAAAAAATTATTTAATGGATTTGGAACAAATTTGAATTTTAGCACAACTTATCATCCAAAATCAGATGGACAAACAAAGAGGGTGAATCAAGTGATTGAGGATATGTTGAGGATGTATGTGATGGATAAACCATCAAATTGGAAAGACTACATACACTTGGTAGAGTTTTCTTATAACAATGGGTACCAAGCATCTCTAAAGATGAGCCCATTTGAGGCACTTTATGGCAGAAAGTGCAACCCACCAGTAAGCTAGGATAACCCAACAGATAGAGTAGTGGTTGGGCCATATTTGCTTAGGGAAATGGAAGAACAAATGATAAAAAAAAAAAAAAAAATTAAAGGCTGCCCAAGACAGGTAGAAAAGCTATGCTTACAAAGGCAGAATTCACAAAGAATTTAAAGTGGGTGATCATGTATTCTTGAAAGTGAAGGCCAACAGAAGTTCCCTGAAGTTGGGAAATTGTTCAAAGTTGGCAGCTCACTATTGTGGGCCATTTGAAATCCTAGAGAGGATTGGTCCAGTTGCTTATATGATTGCATTGCCTGCATCTATGTCTGTTCATAATGTATTCCATGTATCATTGCTCAAGAAATATATACCTGATGCTAATCATGTTATTGATTGGAATGTGATTTAGGTGGAGCAAGAAGGTGCCTTTCAAGTGCATCCAGTGCGCATTCTGGACCAAAAAATCAAACAGCTCTAGAATCGAGCCATAGGGCTTGTAAAGGTCCAATGGACCTTGTACAATCTTGAGGACACTACTTGGGAGCATGAGGATGCATTGCGGGAAGAATACCCGCATCTTTTTGAGGATTTTTGAAATTTTGTTGTATATGGGTACATGATGCACTGAGGACAATGCATAAATAAGAGGAGGGGATTGTAATATCCCTAGGCCGAACCCAATTGTAATGTAAATGAAAATGTACTTAAGCTGCTGAGTTGTTTGATTTAATTTTGTATGCACATTTCATGGCATAGTGCTCGCATGTACTGCGTAGTAAAATGAGGAAGTGTGCACATTCCAGGATACCGTGCACAACATCTTAAGTGCATGCAATGTTGAGGCTAGGGAGCCTTTGTGTATATGATGCATTTTATAGGCTGGTGAGCCAGTTATTATAAGCTAGGATGCTTATGTTTTGATTAGGCCGGAGAGCCTAGATGTTAAAGGCTAGTGCGCCTATTTTTGTATATGTCTCATGATTAATATAAAATACATCGTTGCACACAGACCGACCATGATAAAAGAGATGGGGGAATAAACTCCACTAGTTAGGGAAAGTGTGGGGCCTAAAAGTTAAAGAAAAGGCTTAAGCTAGGGAGCTTAAGCCAAAAAGGAATATTATATTAATATTTCTTAAATTATAAAGTATGGATAATCATTTTATCCTAAGTTCAAAAGTTGGGGACAAGTGGGCCAAAGTAGCTCCCAACATGACAAGTGTCAAGTTAGGGAAGTGCATACATATTTTTGGGACTTAGTTCATTTCCGATCATCTTTTCCATTTTTCTTTCCATCATGGAGTCATCCATTCAATCATGTTGATACTGAGAGGGGGGTGAATCAGTATCAAGTACAATTTAAAACATTTTTCAAATTATACTTAAACCATTCAACTATATCCAATGAGCAATGAAAAATAGTATAAGAGTTACACCAATACACCGCAATACACCATGCACAATATATGAGAAATAATCAATAGTTATTGTTCAAGGGAAGTAATGACTTCCAAAGTTAGCTACAGCTTCCAAATGTAAAGGGAGGGATAAACCTCCAAGAGGAAGATACAATCCTCCAATATCAGGAGAGAGTTGAACTCTCCATCCTTTCCCCTTCCTTCCACCCAAGAATATATGAGAGATAATAAAACTTTACATTAAATCATCACCATCAACTAATCATCACATAGAACCTGATAATGCTTCCTGAGACTTCTTCAATTTCTGTAATTCTTCAACTCTTGGAGTACTCTGATCCTATAGATAATATTAATCAATGTATTTTCTGAAACTCCTCTAATTTTCACTCCTTGAATCCTCCCCAAAAAGAGGTTATAGAAAGAATGGTAGACTTTATTCAATTCTGGTCTATTCAGGAGAGTGAACTTGCACAGAATGCCCTGCACTCAATAATTAACATCCGATTCTGAAAGTCGCACACAAGAAACTAAAATCCATACTATTTCCAATGAAAATTTTCCCACTTCATTTGGATTCTAGATGAAGAAGTTATGACTGTTTTACCTGGAACACTTGTTTATTGACTAGCTTCAAGACTGGTCACAAACCCTATCTTCCACAGAGTGTATCTCCATAATTATAGTGAATCAAGAGCTGAAACTTTTACTAGAGGTACCTTGATATGTCTTCTCAATACCATAGAGATTTCACCATATGAATCGTTCTAGAAACAAAGTTATAGCAAAAATGGTAAGATGACCTAAAAACAACATACCTTATAACACATCACCAAAAGACTTCATCCTCCCTTGAAATCTGGCCTTATTTTCTTCTTATTACCTATGAAATTTGACTTGTATAAAATGAATGTATGATGATGTTTATTTATATCATTTATTTCACTTCCTTTTAACATTAGGGCTGATCTGACACTTTCTTATTTTGTAATTATTTTCTTTAATTATCTTCAGGGCCTACATGTACTTCCTTCTTCAATTCACTTTGCCATCTTCAAAAATTCATTTCTCCTCAACCATGAGGATCCATGTGACATGCCACATACCACCAGAAACAACATGATGTATACTATCCATCCATGGGTATTGTATATTCATGTGCATTTTCCTTCATGTCCAAATACCTTCATCAATATTGTGGTCCAAAACCCATGACTAGGGTTGACATCAATGACAACAACCAATCTTCCAACAATCTCCCCTTTTGTCATTGATGGAAAGACCCATGCTCCCCCTATCATCATGATCCCAATTTATCTCCCCCTTTGACATCAATGGTAAAGGGTATGGCTTCTCCCCCCTGAGTTTAATGGAAAAAGGTAACCTTCTTCTTTGGGGCTGCTCCCCCTAAACATGTGGCACTCAATAATACTTCATCCTTATTTTTGGTCTTTGGGACTTTTTCTTCCTTGGAATCCTTTTGTGTGGCTTCTGCCTTCTCTCTCTTCTTCATGTCTAGGATGTATATGTTGTTCGGTCTTCTTGTTGCAGTTGCAACCAATCTTCCTGAGTTATTTTCTTTGATTTTACATTTTCGGGAGTCAAACGTAAGAGTGTATACTTGATCACATATTTTGCTAACACTGAGGAGATTATGCTTCAAATATTCAACCAATAGGACTTTTCTTGCTTTTACATTTTCACTTCCAATCTTTACAGTTCCTTTTCCAAGTATTTTGGTAGATGAGTCATCTCCAAATGCAACATTTCCACCCTTTTTCTTCAAGCTGACAAATTTGCTTTGATCTCCAATCATATAGATGAGCACCCACTGTCTATGAACCATTCATCTTCTTCTTTGCATTCTTTAGTGACTAATGCTATTCGAAAATTTTCATTGTGTGGAATTTCTTTCTTTTTCCATGCTGTAGTTGGTATGCAAACATTTGGCATATGATTATCTTCCTTCATCTCTCTACAATCTCGTTCTTTGTGACCAAGATTATTGCACTTGTAACATACAATATTTTGATCCATTAATGGGTCAAATGTATTATAATTTATGTTGAAATTTCTACAGACATTTTCATATCTACTATTTTCAACATTCATGTAGCTTGCATACTTATTCCTTTCATTGATTCTACAATTGATTGCCTTGTGTCCAAAATTTCAACAAGTGGAACAATGTTCAAGAAATAAATTTTGATACCTGGGCATAAGTGATCTTATTTGTGGTGTGGTCCATCTGGGTTCACGATCTATTCTTCTATAGTTTCCTTCATAATGATTGCTTTCATACCTGATGGGAGAGGATATTCTTGATGTCTCATGTTAGAAAAACAGGACTACGAAGCAATAAAATAAAACAAATGTGGAAACAAAACATAGAAGATACACAATACAAGAGAGACACAGATTTATGTGGTTCACCCAATGTGGGCTACGTCCACCAGAGAAATTGCCAGGTCCTTTTTTATTATTTTCCAGCAAAATGAAGGGATACAACCTACAGCAAAACCCAATGTAACTTCCTCTTCTTTCTCTCACAGTCTCCTCTCTCAGAATACAATACTCGCTAACATACATAGCCGCAATACATTTCCCTCATAAAAGAGGGTTTCCTTCTAGGGAAAAAACCCCTAACATAATCTCTATCGTTAGATCTACGACCTTATAATGAACGGTCTAGATTTACAATGAAATTACAATATACTTTTACAAGGCAATTTTTGCTTCAGGGGCTTTGCCCCCGAACCCCCTCCGGGGGCCCGCTTGCTCCCAGACTCCCCAGCCAGGGGGATAACCCCCCCGGACCTTGCAGCGGGGGTACCCCCCCTCTATACTCCCCCACATGGAAGAGTGTACATACTTCTAGGGTGTAAATACTTCATGGGGTATAAACACAGCTGAAAGTAAAAGACTTCTAAATCAGGAAGATAATCAGGCTCCACAACCAACAATCTCTCACTTGGAGACTAATCTCAACAACTCCACTGCTGTTGTATATGTTGGACTCTAAACCTTCTTGGACCTGGGAAATTTCTCATCTTCATCTTCATTCTTGAAGACCAACTAAAACTAAGCAAGAACTCAGTTTCTCCCTGGTTACTCCCTTTGTTAACATGTCTGCAGGATTATGGCTAGTGTGTATCTTTTCCAGTTTCAATTGTACATCTTCCAAGGAAGATCATATGAAGTGGTACCTCAATTGTATATGCTTAGTGTTCGAATGGAAGGCTGAGTTCTTTACAAGGTGAATGGTACTCTGACTGTCACAGTACAACCTGTTGTTCTCCTACTTCTTTCCCAATTCCTCCATAAACTTTTGTAACCAAATCATCTCTTTACTAGCCTCTATAGCAACAACATACTCTGCCTCTGTTGTTGAAAGTGCAACAACCTTTTGCAGTTTGAAAATCCAACTTACTGTTGTTCCCCCTATAGTAAAAAAATACCCTGTGGTGCTCCTCCTGATGTCTTTATCACCTGCCATATCTGAATCAACATATCCCTGTAGAAAAGTGTCTAAACCTCCAAAACATAATGCATGTGTAGTAGTACCTCTCAAATACCTGAGAATCCACTTTACTGCCTCCCAATGTTCTTTTCTTGGATTGTTCATATACCTGCTCACAACTCCCACTGCATGTGGAATATCTAGTCTTGTGCAAACCATTGCATACATCACGCTGCCAAATGCTGATGAATATGAGACCCTAGACATGTATTCTATCTCCTCCTATATCTTGGGACACATTTCCTTAGTTACTTTGAAATGGCTGGCCAAAGGTGTACTAACTGGTTTTGCATTCTACATTCTAAACCTCTCCAACACCTTCTCTGTGTACTCACCCTAAGACAATGTCAGTTTGCGATTTTTCCTATCTCTTGTTATTCTCATACCAAGGATTT
>ML789846.1:118501-148683 GCA_009831015.1 Picea engelmannii
CCAGCTCATCAGCTGTGCAGCGCAGAGTTCTCTCACCATCCATTGCATTTTTGCTTTGTTCACTTTGTAAGGGAAGCATACAGTTGAGGATTCCTGAAGGACCTTCCGCTGGAGGGAAGAGGAGCCATTGTCCCTTCCTACAGTGTGTTCTTTGGTTTTTATGTTAATAGATCAAGCCTTGAAACCAATGGGAACTCCCTTGTCTCTTGTTTGAATTTTTGTTTATGGCTGCAATGTTATTTGTTTTTCAGTTCGTAAGTAGATTTTATTTCGTTTTGTTTTCTATCCTCTGTTAACCTCTTTTGATCCACAGCGAACCTGTTCTGCCTTGCTGAGCCCAACAGGGCATGCTAGTGCTCCCATTATTGCTCACCTGGTGACGATTCGAGCACGAACAATCACCATCAACCAATCATCACATAGAACCTGATAATGCTTCCTAAGACTTCTTCAATTTCTGCAATTCTTCAATTCTTGGAGTACTCTAATCCTATAGATAATATTACTCAATGTACTCTCTGAAACTCCTCCAATTTTCACTCCTTGAATCCTCCCCAAAAAGAGGTTATAGAAAGAATGGTAGACTTTATTCGATTCTGGTCTATTCAGGAGAGTAAACTTTCACAGAATGCCCCGCACTTAATAATTAATATCTGATTCTGAAACTTGCACACAAGAAACCAAAGTCCATACTTTTTCCAATGAAAATTTTCCCACTTCATTTGGATTCTCGATGAAGAATTTATGAATGTTTTACTCGAAACACTTGTTTATTGACTAGCTTCAGGACCGGTCACAAGCCCTATCTTCCACAAAGTGTATCTCCATAATAATAGCGAATAAAGAGCTGAATGTTTTACTAGACGTACCTTGATATGTATTCTCAATACCATAGTTATTTCACCATCTGAATAGTTCTAGAAAAAAATTATAGAAAAAATGGTAAGATGACCTGAAAATAACATACCTTAGAACACATCACCAAAAGACTTCATCCTCCTTGAAATCTGACCTTATTTTCTTCTTATTACCTCTGAAATTCGACTTGTATGAAATGAATGTACATTGATGTTTATTTATACCATTTATGTCACTTCCTTTCAATATTAGGGCCAACCTGACACTTTCTTATTTTGTAATTCTTTTCTTTAATTATCTTCAGGGCCTACATGTACTTCCTTCTTCAATTCACTTTGTCATCTTCAAAAATTCATTTCTCCTCAACCATGAGGATCCACGTGATGTGCCACATACCACCAGAAACAACCTGATGTATACTATCCATCCATGGGTGTTGTATCTTCATGTGCATTTTCCTTCATGTCCGAATACCTTCATCAATCTTGTGGTCCAAAACCCATGACTAGGGTTGACATCAATGACAACAACCAATCTTCCAACAAATCATCCATGAGCATGCACACCTCCATTGAGATATCCTTAGTATATTCATGACTGTACATGAACTTGTATCCATATCCATTTGTTGTTGGTGTATCTTTTTATCTTGGGAGTTGGACTGAAGAAGCAGGTTGTCGGGCCCATGGGATATTAAAGAGGTGAGTTGTTAGGCCCGTGAACAGTTCTTTGAGTGAGAGAATTACTGGGAATTGATTTCATGAAGGTGCTAAAATACAACTACAGGGCTTAGAGACTTCCTGTCCAGCCTATTGTTGAAGCCCAGAAAGGAAGTGGAGTAGCTGAAGGACTGTTGAGAAGAGAAGGGGCACACTTCTTGGGGTGGGACAGGCATGTGGGGAATGAGAGATTGTAGGTTGTTAGTTTGAGTGGAACCTAAGACAGAGTATTTCTTGTTGTCTGTGAGCCTTTAGCCTAGTTAGGAATCCCTTTACCCAGGTGGAGTTTAGTCCTAGTTCGGGGATGATTCACTGTTGAGAGTGATGAACAGTGTAGTCTAAGGCTGGGAGGTTCTTGGATGGTCTGCATGTAGTTGGTGACATTCTTACCAAGATAAGTACCAATTGTGTGATAAATTTACATGCTGCATTGTTATTTATGTGCTTATGTTTATGGGTATTTCCTTTATATGCTGCATGTCTATGTTTATTGTTATTTCAGTATGAAATTGTATGTTTACAGAATGTAATTGTTTGTTTACATTTTATATGTAAATCTTTCACAAGAGTGATGTGTGTATGGTTTAATTTCATGCAGTTTGAAGAGAAAGAAATTTATGTGGCATAGCTTAGTTGAATACTGGGTATGTTACAATATGTTCCACAAAGAGAAAAGTAAGAGTTCTCTAGCATAGTGTGGCCCGACAAGAGATGGTCGGGGGTGTTACAAGAGTTGATCCCAGCCGTTGGCGTCGGGAAGGACACATGGCGGAAGATCAACATTTCACTGACTCACACATCGGGAAATTCAAAGGAAAGAGTTGTCAAGACTTGTGAAACGTGAACTCACAATTTAACCCCAGCCGTTGGATCACAGAGGATCGTGGAACATTGATTTGACGTGGGTAAATTTCAGAAAATCAGAGATCGGGAAAGATCCAATTCACAAAAAAGGATCTGGACCGTCGGATCACAGGAGACCGTGGACTGTTGATCTGATGTCATTGGGAGTTTGGGCATCGAGAGAGTCAGGGTTGAATCAAATACAAATACCTGAAACGTGAAATTTCAATTTGATCTGAGCCATCAGATCGTTTCCGGTTATGAGTCGTCGATCTAAGGAAAATGGGAATTCGGGGATCGGAATATCTGAGGTGAGAGGTATTTTGACTTCATGAAATGTGAATTCCCAAACGTTAAATAGTTGGGTCCCTGATCATAGCCCAACATCAAAGTTAAAAGAGCTAGAGGGGAGGAGCTAATGCCTAGAGGACCCGTGAAATCCAAGTTCGCGAAAGGATCCTGGTCGTCCATCAAGAAGGGATGCATGGTAGTATAGCATTTTGTTGACTTGCGACCCAGGGAAGTAAAAGGGAAGAGATACGAGAACTCGCAAAACGTGAAGTCTCGACGCGCTTAAAGAGTTTGGCCCTAGGTCATGGTGAAGGGTCACATGGACGAAGGCTAAAGGAGGAGCTAGCAAGTGCTAGGTTCTTATGTCAGGATTTCGGGGATCGGGGAGTCAATATTGGTTCGCATGAAATTACCCGATATGCGAAGTCGCAAAATGCCTTTGGATAAGCGAGTGGTCACAGGGTAGTGGTCTCGTGGAGGAGGCTTGTGCCTAGTTATTATTCGTGTGGGCTTAGTCTCATAACAAGGACCTGTGGATATATTGTAAGGATTCCAACAGGGAATCGAAGAGCCATTTCGGCTCGAGAGTTAAGAAAAAGAGAAAAAAAAATTATGCCCCGTCGTGGGTGTGTTACAAATTGGTATCAGAGAATGGTTACAACACTTGGCCTACTTGGGCTCATGTAGGAGTCGTGTAAGGAGATATTGTTATCTTCATTTACTCCTTGAGGAGAAGGACTACAGATTGAACCTGTGATTTTGAGAATTCTTTTTGAATTTCAGCAAAAGAATTTCTTTAGCTCTTGTCAAAGTGATAACTACTCTTACCAAAGTAGGGATATGCTAATTAAAATTTATAATAAGACTTGAATGTGGATGGCTGAAGGTGGTAGGGTTCTGTAGAGGATAGTTGAAGCCCAAAAGGCGGATGACCCGACATTCATGACACTGCCTTTAAGCATGGGCAGTTGGAACCTCAGGCACTAATTATGGTTGATTATATAATGGTTAATACCTTTGTGGGCTTAAATGAATCTGATAGAATCAGGTAGGATCCTTGGCAGTACAATTATTGCTTTATATTAAACTCATAGTATATAACTCCTCATGACCAGAGGAAAGGTGAGATGAGTAAAGTCCTATAGAATTTGAGGCAAGAAATGTTTCTTGCTAGTTGCTATAGTATAGAAGGGAGAGTGACCATGGTTGGTCATTGCTATAAAGAGAAGGCAGCACCAGTATGAGTTATAACTATGAGATTAGTCATGTAAGCGACTGTAATCTCTAACTAAAGAACACTAATGTTAAAACTAAACTAGTATGACGAATACTTAGTTGTGTGTGTATGCTTGAGTGCATGGATCTAATGCATTGAGAAGCTTCTTGATATGAAACCTGATATTAATACCGGTTAGATACAAATGATATCAAATGTGTGAGTGATGCACATGTATGATGTAATAGTATAAGTATACTAAAGGCCCAATATGGTGGCCCTGATGAGTGAAATGTGAGGCAAGCTTAGCACTTTCCAAGATTGAATGAATAGTAGAAGAATACCATGGTTGCATGGTTGATTCCATTCTGAAGAGTCATGAAATTTATGTTTTGAATGATAGATTAATGGGAATGTGTTCCATTCCCTCAAGAAATATTAGCGTAAATAGAAGAAAGAGCGGATGAGAAAGGATGCTATGTTGTCATAATAAGAGGCGATTGATTCTTCCTTGAAGGTCACATGGAAACGATTGTAAACAATCATGAGTTGACTGATTTTAAAGTAGAGATGTATGTTACTATAAATTATACATATGGCAACTACACATAGGCTGATGATTATGAATATGGTTAAGTACAACATGGAAGTAAGTTAACAAACCCGAATGTGTATGGATACATAATTTGGGTACCTGACCAAGACGTACGTTTATATTTTTTAAGGAATATTTGGTAAACAACTAAAGCTAAATCAAGGCTGAGTCCATCACAGGTAGTGGTGGACATGCAATAAAGAAGTTTCATGCGGTGGGAGTTCCCTACGAAGAAACTGTGTAAGGACTCTGTCAGAAGAATAGAGTCACAACCCTAATAATCATTGAAGGTTGGGCAATGCGCTGCAAAGCCTGTCTAAATGTAAGAATCCTGGACTACATTTTGAAAGCATCATGTAATGAATAGAAGGCTAATGAATGGATATAGGAATATGTTTGATTGAATAGGCTTGGTTAAAGCCATGTTAAGAAAAGGCAGTGAAGCCTTTAGAGATAACTCAACTGGGCTAAAAAGTCTCAGGCGGTGTAGAAAGAATTGGAAGAAGGGAAGATTCCCTAACTCCCTCCTTGATATGTGTTATGTTTCCTCTAGAATGAAAAAGCCGATTTAATGATGACAGTAAAAGTTTTGACATCATAGTGATGACAATTGTATTGCTGCAGAAACAATTGAGAACTGTCTGTATTGCATTCATGGAGACCCTTGAAGATAATGTGATGAAGTGCATAAAGATATACTAGGACATTTTGAAGAAATTATGAATTTGGATGTTATGATACATGCATTTTAGTTTATATTACAACTAATGATGCATGTTGTGTATAGAAACAAATTGGAACTGTTGAGGAAGACGGTTACCAATGATGGGCAACCTCAAGTAGAGGATGACCATGGGAAGGCTGCGGTCGAAATATTGTTGACAGGACTGTAAGAATACCCCTAAAAGCATTGTTGATGAGGTAAAAATCAGAAAGGAGGTGCTAGCAACCAAGGACAGGTATAAAAATGGTCATGCTTATGTGTCTCAAGGTATGAAAGGATTGGATAAGAATCCTTTCTGAAATGTATTTGTTGTCTAATGTTATGCATGAAATTGTAAAATGGAAGTTGTATGCGATGGATACCCAGGTAAGGTATGATTCAGAAAGGAGAACCTGAATGATGGAGGCGTGAACCTCTGGCAATGAATACTAATTGCATGATGTAGGAGCATCTGAACCAAATGATCTTTGTTGACTCAAAAGGTCAAAAATAAAAATAAAAAAAAACTTTACTAAGAAATCGTAGGAATCCCTTCGATCAACTACAGATCGAGATCATGAGGATTGTGAAAGAAAACTTCGATCGAATCAGGTTAATCGAGAACCTGACAGAGGATATGAACGCGAGCCGTACATCGTAAGGAAACCGATCTTAGTCAACAGATCGATTTCAAGATCCACTAGAGTTATTGGATCAAACGCCAGTCATTCCATGAGATCAATGACCAATATTCATTGTGGAGATCGAATGGGCACACGGGTTAAGGACGGAGCCTGTGCCCATAAATTGAACTCAATACAATTTTGTTTTGAGATTGGGATTCGATCACAGATCGGACGACCTGTATCTATTGCGTAGATCGAAATGGGAACTAAATCGTGAGCTAGTTGAGGTTCCGCAACCCCTTGTAGCAGTTGGATCTAGGGAAAAACATACCTTCATCGTCGAGTTGCAGACAGGGGATTTAGCTAGGATAATAACACCCAAACATGGGAGATGAAAGGGTAGCACTTGAAAAGAATAGAGCTTAGGTCACAACTCTCGATCGCATGGAGAGAAAAAAAAAGGAGCCCTCCGGGCCAGTCGAGGAAGGTAGGGTTTAGCACTCTACGTTAGACTGTGGTTGTGGGGACTAGCTCTATGGGAATAAAGGTTCTCATAGTTAGCACATTGCATGGAAGGCATTGAGGGAATGCATGTTGCATAAGAGGATAGACAATGGAATCTTTAGTAAGGAAGGAGGACCTTCCAATGATTTACTTACATTATGTAATTGTTGAAGGAAAACGAATTTGAGTAGCCATGAGTGTTGGCACCCTAGTTATTAATGAAAGAAGAATTCTTAAAGGAATTCATGTCAAGCTTATGAGTTTCCTGTGTACTGGTTAGGGATCGTGATCAGCCTATAGCAGGAATCATGGTCTTGCTGTAAGAGTGAATGAAAACGAATAAGCCATGTGGTGAAAAGGTTGGTTAAATTCCAACACACCATGGCCAAGAATCTGTCATAAAGTGTGACAAACTTGAAATCAATGCAAGAGTGCAATGGGTATGAATATGGCCGTGAATACTGGCACATTTGTTAAATCCTTTGAAATGTTGAATTATGTTTTGAAAGGTTGGTATGTTGAAATGAGGCATAGGCAAGGAATGAGATTCCCTTTTCATGTTTATATAGATGTGATGAACTGTTAAGTATGCATGGTTTTGAATATAGATATATATATACATGGATGCATAAGAGACTAAAAATTTGTTTGGCTATGGAAGGAATGAATTGCAGGAAGAAAAGGGTCATGGATATGGCAGTGATGTAAGCCATAAAGAAGACCAATTGCCTGTTGAGCCAAACTGCAAGGAATGATGTTTTCCTTTTTGAGAAAGTGAATTTGATTGTTGGTATGAAAAACTCTGAAATTGTTTGTGACAACGTTATAAAGATATAACAAAATATATGTGCCTGGGGAACTAACAATTTGTTTGGCTAATTGAAGTCGAAAGTGTAGGAAGTAAAGGGGTCTTGGATATGGTAGCATTGTGAGCCCAGAAGTAAGACCAATTACTTGTTGAGCCAAACCACTATGGGAAGGAAATTCCCATAATTATGAATTTGGTTCCTGTGTGGAACAAATATGAAACAAAATACGAAATTTGGAAATCTGTGGGTGACAGATTTACAAGAAAATTTTGAATTTAAAATTTATAATGATGTCTCATGAATTTCTGTATACCTGTGATACAGGTGATAAGGAGAGTAACCTTCGACCCTAAATTGTGTTGATCCGAAAGAAAATATCTATCCAGAAAAGACATATGATGAAAAATGGCTACTGCTAAACCATGAGGAACCATGATAAGCCATGATCACCTAAAATTTATTGTTTTGAGGTAACACAAGTTAGAGGGACACCTCAGTAGAGCAAGTCTAAGGGATGTATTGACTGTAAGACTCGATAGAGTCTCTGTAATTCTTTCTGTGTGAGAAAACCTTGGCAGGGAAAGATGGATCACCCAAGGGACTATATAGCAGTGAAGGGGATGACTGAGCCTGGGCCTGGAGGGTGAGTGACCGCAAGGAAGAGGAGACATTACTAGTTCTTGTAAACTATTGGGATCATGCACACGGTGGGTAGTTCTTATTGTGCAAGAAAACCTTGGCAAGGCAAGATGGATCACCCGTGGGACTGTATAGTAGAGAAGGGGATGCCTAAGACTGGTCCTGGAGGGTGATTGACCACAAGGAATATGAAACCATGATAGTTAAACTATTGATTGGGATCATGCACCCAAGTGGGTATGTCAAGGAAAAAAAATGAGACTGGATAACAAAAACACCACGTGGATACAAATCCACAAACTACGCAGACACTTATTGTGCTAAGATTTTGAAAACTTTCCTAGAATTTTTATTTATTTATGCAATGTTTTCGCATAAGACTATGATTAATATGCTTGTTGTCCAAGAATTAATGAAAGTAGGTGACAAAGATTAAGGGTCTGAAAAAGGACCTGACCGAGAGAGAAAGGTCAAGATTTTTGAAACAACTGAATGAGAAAGGCATGACAGGTGTTTTTGAGGAAGAATACTAAGGACGGTGTTCCTCTAAGGGGGAGGGAATTGTAACATCCTTGTTTCCCCCAGTTTGTAATTAATCATAAAATAGGAATTTCCATGCTAAGGCATGTGGACAATGTAAATGTATTATTGTTTGAGTTGCCAATAACTAAATGTGGGGGTGAAGCCTTGAAAGTACTGGCCATGATATCACTAGAGGAAGAATGTGAAAACTATAGGAGAGGGTTCATTATATCAAATAACCCCAAATTTCCCTTGATGAGGATTATAAACCTCCTTCGGATCCCAGGGAGAGAAATCAATTAATACAGAAAGGACCAGTGGTTGAATTATCAACCACCCCCATGAATGGCAGCATGGTCTAGCTGCAGAGTGTCAGCTTGATGTACCACAGAGACCTGTAGACCCAATATTCCTTCTGACAGAAGGAACGTGATAGGTCGGGAACCTTCGAAAACAAGGAAGGTAAGATACATACACGAGGATAACCAGAAAGAAGGGGGGGATACGAGCACACAAGCTAGTAAGGGAGATGCGCGGAGCTCTCAGGGGATGATGAATAGAAGGTTGCGATCTTGATGCCGAGTGAGCATATGATAAACCTCACTAAGGCCATAACAGAGAGAGAAACCTCTGAAATTTCAGAGAGAACAAAATCCGAGTAGAAGATGAAATAGAGAAAGAATCCTTGAGAACCACTAGAGTTCCTTGGTGATATCATGGCTTGGCATGGGGGTGGCCAGAGTGCTAATAATGAATGCCTCTGAGCCTATGGTCGGGTGGAAGGACAAACACACACAATTAGTTGGTTGGAGACAACCTGTAATAGATAAGTGTTCTCCTACCCTGTGTGATTGAGCTGTAACTGTGTATGAATTGGTTATACTGTGAATGTTTTCAGGAATGTTCATGATTGCTTAATGGATATACTGTATCCCTTCTATTTCTGTTTGGTTGTATAATTAGGCAAGTAAGAAATCATATGGTTCATATATGATTTTCACTTGTAAATGTTTGCACCCTGTGGTGGACTAAGCTAGAGCCACGAACGGTGAGCTCGTTGACCTTAGGCAGAGTTTAATGTATGCATGTCAACTCACCTAGTCATCCTGAGTCCCTTGGAGGATGGAGTTTGTTAAGCTCAGGAGAGGTAGTGCAAATATGCACAGGCTCTCTGCGAGGCAAGCTGAGACCGAGAACCACTTAATTTCTAGACTTGATGAAGGAGCGCAAGAATAGTGCAGACGACCCTTCTAAGTGTTAAGCCCAGGAGAAAGAGCACAACGCTCTTAAATATTTCATAACTGACGAATCTCAGGAAGAACAATGATGTTCAAGTATCAAAAGGGAATATCCTTTCATTTAGAAGATGAACGGATGAGATCTGTTTGGGAGAACCCAGGGTCTGTCTCGACCGTTAGATTTGAAGAAGGGGTGTAGGCATTAACGCCTCGACTCCTTCAATATTCACAAGATTTCACATCAAGTGATTGGCACATTGGCGTGACTACACTCCTGAAACCCAAAGTTGCGACGTGATCTAGACCGTAGATCTAAGGATCTATCGGGACCCTCCTTGACCATCAGATTGGTGAGATTGGGGTTTTTATATCGGGAGAATTGCACGTTGGTGTGACTAAACTTCTGAAACCCAAAGTTGCGATGTGATCTAGACCGTTGGATCGAGAAAGGTTGTGGATCGTCGATCTGACAGGAGCAGATTAACACAAGGTGTATGTGCAAATTCTAAATCCCCTAAGGACCAAGATTAGAAGAGATAAGCACCTTTCAAAAGCATAGACGAGGTCCAAGAGGTGAACTTGTTTCAAGTTCGTAAGCTCAAGAGGGAAAGCGGAAGTCGAGACCCATATATCAGGGCTCACAGGAGGTAGATCGAAGGCCGAGGCCTTCAAAACATCTGAAATATTCCAAGTCAGGGAAGAAAGAGAAATTTCAAGAGGAGGAGCGATAGTGGTCATTGTATTGAGCATGGTGAAAGATCTAGGCCGTTGAAATCCACGTCCAGACAATTAGAAGAGCACGCAGAAGGAGATCAGATCTGGGCCATTAGATCTGAATGCGAGGACCAATATCCATTGGATCTAGGAAAGGTGAACGAGGGTTAAACCCTTCAAAAGCATATAGAAGAGTGGACCTTTCCAAGTCTCGAAGTTCCGAAATCATCGGAACCATCCATCGTCAGGGTAGACAGATGGCAGCAGATCCGAGAGTTTGGGGATTCTGACTTTGAAAGATTTGTAAGGGAAAGAGTGGAGTTGATCCCAGTCATTGGCATCGGGAAGAACACGTGTCCAAAGATCAGCATTTTGCTAACTCACACATCATGAAAGTCAAAGGAAAGAGTTGCCAAGACTTGCGAAATGCGAAGTCATGTTTTAACCCGAGCCATTGGATCACAGAGGACGGGGGACCATTGATTTGGCGCGGGTAAATTTTGAGAAATCAGGGATCGGGAAAGACCCGATTCACAAAAAGGGATTTAAATTGTCATATCACGGGAGACTGTGGACCGTTGATCTGATGTCATCGGGAGTTCAAGGATTGAGAGATTCAGGGTTGACTCACATCCAAATACCTGAAATGAGAAATCGCAATTTGATCTAAGCCATTGGATTGAGATTGATTACGAGCCATCAATCTGAGGAAAATGGGAATTCGGGGATCAGAAGATCTGAGGTGAGAGGTCTTTTGACTTCGTGAAATGCAAAATCCTGAGCGTTTAATAGTTGGGCCCCTGATCATAGACCAACATCAAAGTTAAAAGAGCTAGAGGGGAGGAACTAACACCTAGAGGACCCGCGAAGTCTGAATTCACAAAAGGATCTTGGTTGTCCATCGAGAAGGGATGCGTGGCAGTAGATTAGCATTTGGCTGACTCGTGACCCAGCAAAGTCAAAGGGTAGAGATACTAGAACTCATGAAACGCGAAGTCCCAACACGCTCAGAGAGGTCAGCCCCAAGTCATGGTGAAGGGTCACATGGACGGAGGCTAAAGGAGGAGCTAGAAAGTGCTAGGATCTTATGTCGGGATTTCGGGGATTGGAGAGTCAAGATTGGCTCGCATGAAATTACCTGATATGCAAAGTTGCGAAATGCCTTTGGATAGGCGAGTGGTCACAGGGTAGTGGTCCCATAGAGGAGGCTTGCGTCTGGTGCTTATTCGCATGGTCTTAGTCTCATAACAAGGACCAATGGATATATTTTAAGGATTCCATCATGGAATCGAAGAGCCATTTTGTCTCGAGAGTTAAGAAAAAGTGAAAAAAAATGTATGCCCCATCGTGGGTGTGTTACACTCTAGTACATGGGTAATTGGGTAGTACGAATAAGGGTACGGTAGAGACTCCTTAGTTGTTTCCCTGAGATATTAGACCAAGTACTATTGTTGACCCCACACATATATCAGGGAGCTATAGCATAGGGAAAACCATTGTCTGTAGGTACCCTGAAACAAACCATAACCTTTGGGAAAGACACAAAAAAGAAAAAGAACAACGTTATGGTTACAAAATTCATACATCTTTCTTCTTGTTAATAATTTGGAAATTTTGACACTGTAGAATTATTTAGATAGAAGTATAACTCCATAGGAGTTAAAACAAAACACCCTTATTTGAGACCTATCCCATTGGATTCCTCTTTCTTCCTTGATCGTCATGATACCTATCATTTTTACACCTTTTTTTGGACCCGATCCCATTACCCCCTTGTTTGCAACCTATCCCATTGGCTTCCTCTTTTATCCCCAATCACAGTGATACCTATCATTTTTAATCCTTTCTGTGGACCTGAACTCCTTCCCAAAACCCTTATTTGGAACCTAGCCCATCATACTTATTATCTCGTTCTGATCACTTTGGTAGCACTCTCTTTAAGCCTTCACAATGGGCCCTGCCACCCACTCCCACACTAGGGAAGAGTGGGACACTAAGGTCACCCAACTATATGAAGATGTATTTATGATCAAACAAACCTTGGGAGACCTTGAACAACTCCAACAATGCTTTCAAGACATGTATGACATAAAGAAAATCTTGAACTTTATTTCCCAACACCTTGGATTGTTTGGCAAGGGTAAGAAACAATCTGAAGCCTCTCATTCCTCTCATTATGAGAATACTCATAATTCTCACTCCCCATGGGGTTCTCCAAACTCTTGGAATATTCAACCAAAAGTGGAGATGCATAAATTTGATGTATTTTACCTAGTTGAGTGGGTCTCCCAAATGGAACACTACTTATGCCTCCATGATATTCGAGATGATGAGACCAAACACCATGTAGGAGTTCTATACTTAGACCAAGAACACTGGCAATGGTAGAAATGGCATAAAAAATTATATCCAGGACATCCCAATTGGAACATGTTCATCAAATCCGTTTGTGCAAATTTTTGATAGGGAATCTCATTATTTGGGTCACCTCACCAAGTTGAAACAAACAGGTTTGGTTGTTGATTTCATAGCAACATTTGAATAGTTGGATATCAGAAAAGAGGGCTTATCTGATGAATTCTATTTGGCATGTTTCATAAGTGGCTTAAAGGAGGAAATTCTTGCTTATGTTTGCATGCATCATCCTATTACTTGGTTGCAGGTGTGAAAATTATCATCAGAAGATGAGACCATTCTTCATGCAAAACCCCTCCATTCTTCATTCCTAAACCTTCCTCATCCAGGGGCTCCCACTGTTCCCACTCAAACCTTGAAGGTTCAAAAAGTGTCTCCAGTAGAAATGACAGAACGTAGGAAACAAGGGCTTTGTTATTACTATGATGAAAAATATGCACCAGGACATAGATGTCGTGAACAAAATTTATTACAGATCGATGGGTCAGAAGAATGAATGTCAGATGAGGCCCTCGAGATAGAGGATATTGAGCCCACTCTGCCCCTCTTAGAAGTTGTTGCACCCTCTGTGGAACCAGAAGAACCTGTCATCTCTCTCCATGCCCTTGCTGGTATTTCTTCTCCATAGACATTAAAGATCAAAGGCTACATCAAACAACGACTGATAGTAGTGTTGATTTATAGCAACAACATCCATAATTTCATTCATCATAGGGTCTCCAAGGATGTCAATTGTTTTATTCAACCAGTTTCAAATTTTCAAATTCTCATAGCTAATGGTGGTACAATTAAATGTGGGGGCTGTTGTGATAATGTCAAACTCCAAATGGGAGATTATACCATGAAAGCTCACATGTTTTCCATTTCCATGGGTGGTTGTGATATTGTCTTGGGTGTTGAATGGTTGCGCACTTTGGGATCGATTACCACGGATTATCAAGAGTTATATATGAGATTTACTCAAGAGGCTCACACCTATACCCTTCGTGGCTTGACTGTTGGGTCCCCATAAATTATCATATCTCACAGAATGGAGAAAATCCTAAAGAAAGGTCATCATGGGTTGATTTCCCAATTTAATTCCATCCAGGTACAAGAGCCATCATTGACCACAATCCATCCCGACCTGCAACTCGTCATGGAAAAGAACCATCAATTCTTTGAGGCACCCACATACTTACCCCCATCCTAGGGTGAGCATGATCACAACATTCCTCTCTTTTCGGGCAATCATCCCCCCAATGTACACCCATACAGGTAACCATTTGCTAAAAAAAATGAAATAGAAAAAATAGTGCAGGAATTATTGGAAGTCGAGGTAATTCTCCCAAGTACCATCCCATCCTCCCCTATTGCAATGGTCCTAATGAAAGAAGGTTCTTGGCGTACGTATCCATATTTTTGAGTCCTTAATAAATTGACCATTAAGGATAAGTTTCCCATTCCTGTCATTGATGATCTGTTGGATAAGCTCTAGGGTGACTATTTCTTCACCAAATTGGATCTTCACTCTGATTATCACCAGATTAGGATGAAGGAAGTAGATCTTCTGAATTCTTCTTTTAGAAATCATGAAGGCCATTATGAGTTCTTAGTAATTCCTTTTGGGCATTGAAATTCTCCATCTACCTTCCAGCGTCTCATGAACAAAATCTTGAAGCCCTACCTTCAGAAGTTTTTTTTCTGGTTTTCTTTGATGACATCCTTATTTATAGTCGCACTTGGGATTCCCAACTTCAACATGTGGAAAAACTACTCCAATTATTATAGGACCATTAGTTGTTCATAAAAAATTCGAAGTGTTCTTTTGGGGAAAGTGAGGTCGAATACTCAGGACACATTGTCGGTCGTGAAAGAGTATAAATGGACCCCAACAAAATTCAAGCCATGCAGTATTGGCCATGTCCTAAGACATTGAAAATCCTTCGAGGTTTCCTTGGCCTCACAAAATATTATAGGAAATTTTTCCACCATTATGATAAAATTTCCCAACATTGACGAACCTTCTTAAGAAGAATGTATTCCAGTGGATCTTTGCAGCCGAGCAAGCATTCCTATATTTGAAGCGGGCCATGCGTACTACTCCCATCTTAGCAATCCATGATTTCAAAAAAAAAATTGTGGTCAAATCAGATGCATCTGACACTGGCATTAGTGCAGTTCTCACTCAAGTAGGTCAACCTCTTGCTTTCACTAGCCAGGATTTGAGTGGTCACAATTTGGGAAAATCTACATATGAAAAGAAAATGATTTCCATTCTCCATGTTGTGCACACTTGGTGATCATATCCATTGGGGCGTCATTTACATATCAAAACCGATGACCATAGTCTCAAGTATTTCATTGAGTAGAGGTTGTCATCCCCCCAAAAAAATAATTGGCTGACCAAAGTGTTGGGCTATGGTTATGAGATCATCTATAAGAAAGTGTTATAACTCAAAATTCCACTTCTATGCATCCTTGATGTTGGCCTACTCATTCATACATCTGCCAACCCATTTTTATGGCGTTATTATATAAAAACACTTTTTGTGTGGAATATGCACCATGTTGCATATGGAGAGCTCATACATATGTTAGTTGCATACCTGAAATCCCGCATACATATGATAGTTACACTACTAAAAACACATGTGTACTCTAAAAAGTGACAAAAAAATATAAAATCCGCACATTCCGACGAAGTTTATGGGCTATCTTAGGTTTTTCAACCATCTTACCTCTTGTATCCCTTTTGGAAACACATTAACCATATTTTTCTCATATAAAAATGGCCCTAGGGGGGTCATTTGGATATATCAAACTAGAGGCAAGAGAAATCTGCCAAATTTTCTCCCTTGTTTCCCAAGCTTTCTGCATTTTTCTCTGATTTTTATCCTCAACATTCCCTTCCATCCATCTTCCTTATACCATCCATTATTTTCCCCTTATATTGGCATGTTGGTGGTGAATATAGTATTGGGAATAGTGCACTTGGAGACAAAGTAGGGGAACCCAGGCAAGGTTCATGGAATGGTGCCAGCAAAGTTCAAGTTGTAACCTTTGATTTTGTTATTAGTTAAAGAGAAAAGTTCTTGTCCCATATATTTATGTCTATGTGTTTATGCTTATGAATATTTTCATGAATAACTAACTCTTTAGATAATCTTGGTAATTAAGCATATGTTTTCATAGTTTGTTTTGTAATATTGTTTTAGGCTAGCTTTGGGAGGAGCTCTACAATCGTGGAACAAACAACAACAGGAAGGGATCGACATCATCCATAAAGAATTAAGGTAAAAATTTCTATCTTCCTTCCCTTCCCTTAATTATAGTAAGGTTGTGTTTGGTTTGGGGTAGAATAGAAGATTTTATGTCTTTTAGGGTGTTAAGGCTCTACCTAGTCACTAGACCTAGATTAGGGGGATTTTCCCCATAAAACAATTGGCAACTCCATTGGGGAGTCTCTCTAGGGTATTGTTGGGAGATATTTTTTTGGTTTGAATTCTTGTTTTTGTTGTATGTTCAGAGTCTTTTTGGGTCTCTGGTCCCCTTCCAGGTGCTTTCTAACCTCCCTAATCTAATTGCTCTATCTAAATCTTTCTCTTTTTGAGAATTTTCAGTGGTGTACACACTCTTCTCTCTACCTAGCCTGCATACATACACATTATGTATTATACACAACTCGCGTACATACGCAGGCTGACTATGCACAATACACATACCTTTCATCTTGAAGATTTGTTTTGAAAGGATTTTATTTCCTTTCAGGAAACCTTTGGGTTCTCAGGTTTTCCTAAGTTCCAGGGGCCTTTGTTGACTCTGGTTTGGCTAGATTCAAGGCTCTGATTGTCTATGAAATTTAAAAGAGATCCTCTTGTCTCTTTGTGTTTTCAAGCATTCTTGGCTTATTTTTAGCTTAATTTTTTAATAAAAATGAGTTGCATTTTAAAAACAAATTCCCCCTCATGGTTGGGCGGGGCAATGAATCGTGTATTCTACAGTTTATTTTAGCATGTTTTGTTAGTTTTGCTTTGATTGAAAGGAAAAAAAAAAATTAGCATATTTTAGCATATTTTGTTAGTTTTAGCATATTTTGTTAGCTTTGCATTGCTATTTGAAAAAGAAAAAGAAATTAGCATAGTGTTGTGTTTTCTTCTCATCTTTAAAGCATTTCAAAAGAAAAATAAGAAACAAAATCCTTTCATTTTCTCTTTTGTTTCACTCGAAAGTTGCATTGTACATTTTGCATGGAAAGGAAAAAAGATTGCATCTTTAAGTTTGAAGAATTGTTCATGCATTTTCTTTCTTGAAATTATTTTTCATTTGAAGGATTAGTGTGACGTTTTATTTTCTAGTGTTCTTATAAGTTTCATTTTGAAAGATTCTTAAACAACATCAGTTTCACTACCACACCCTTGAGTAATCAAACCACTAAAATGAATGCTTAATTTAAAATCAATTAGACATTTTTTTTGTAGGATTGTTGGAAGTGGACCGAATCAGAAAGAAAGGCTATTTTGGGAAAAAAGGCATGCACAAGGAAAGCGATAGCTGGAAGGAAGAGAAACATGCACAAATGCATGGAAGACCTAACGACGTTAGGGTTAGGATTTTTTTAATACATTGTAATGGCTGATGAGCCAAAAACACACACACACACACACACACACACACACACACACACATATATATATATATATATATATATATACCTAGGAGGTCTATAGAAAAGGAGTGGAAAAAAGGACAGTTTGGAAGAGTTATGATTTTTGGAGTATCGGTAACACTATTGTAATCTGACACATTTTTGTAATTTGTTGAGATGTAGGGGGTCAGGAGGGTAGATCTTGAGGGTTAGATCACAGGTTGAGGATCTTGGTGTGATCTAGTCTGCCTCATAATAGATCTCGACCCGATTGAGAATGAGTTGTAAAGCGCACAGTGTTGTAGTTTTGGAACTACCATAATAGTAGAGATTGAGAGCTAGATATTTGTGGACGTATCCCAGGAGGGGATGAACCATGGTAAAACTTGTGTTATCTGATTGAATGTTTGTATCTCTTTTACCACCTATGAGTAGATGTTAGAATGATGTATGATGAATCTGATTGCATTACATGCATAATTGGGAATGACAGTATATTGCTTTAATATTCAGTTAGGATTCATGGCACGCACTTCATAGATATCCATTCAATCCTGGACTGCAGGCACTTGAGTATTGCAGTCACCCATTAAGACTATCTCGGGTGAGACTACACAGTGCACTCTGTGTACTGCATTGCCTTCTGGTTTACCAGGAGGGCCGATAGTTTTAGAGGATTTGTTGGATCCCCAGTAGACCTAAACCTAGGTCAATCATGCGAAAGGTATAACTCAGAAAAAAAAAACCAACAAATGGTTTCGTTGTCGACTGGAACAACATAGGATTGAGTGAATGTGATATGTTGAAGATCTGTTAAAAGAATGTAAGATTTGCAAAAGGCGGATCAAAAGAATACCGAATCAGACGACAATAAGGTGAGAGAATGCGCCGCTAGAACGGGGTGCTGAGACTGTGGAATCCCACAAAAGTAGAGATCGAAAGCTGGCTAAAGACAAAGGAGCTAGAGTTTGCACAGAAAGATAACAGAAACCCTAGAGTAACACCATGCAAATACCTTGAGAAGTATGTGTTTACTAATCTGCATGAAGTCTTTTTCTGTGATTTTTCACACTTATTGCAGGAGTGGATATTGAGGTTGAAGGATAACCATGAAACAAATCGAATCCAATAGTTAGAGTGGACCTTAGTTCATATCGCGTAGTTACAACAGGTGAATAAAAAATTCACTCACGCAATAGATTTTTTTCTCAACAATATTGTAGCAGGCTTTATAATAGAATTTTCAGTAGATACCACAAAGTCGTACAGTGAAATAGAGCAAGATTTTATACGCGGGCCTCGAGGAAGGTATATTTGATCGATGTATACTCTATTAATATATTTCTCTATAATAAAGGTGTAATGACAATGGAGTCCGACAGCTAAAATTTCTTGTGTGCATGGGGGAAGGGGGGAAGCACTAACAGAAAAAGGAGAAATGGAAGGAGAAAGGGATAAAGGAAAGAAGGAGGAAGACTTGGACCCAATCATGATAGACGACGACCAGGTCAAGTGGATCATGGCGACAGATGGAAAGACACACAGTGGAGTACCCTACCAATACAAGGTGAACACAAATAAGAGAGCCATAGCTGCAAGGGAAGGCTTGGCAAGTGATGAAGAAGTGGTAGAGGATCTACAAGTTGTGGAGCAGATTGAGGAAATCCTACGTGCAACATATGAGAGAAAGATGAGGGGTCCAAGAGTGGGAATAGAAGGCAACAATCCTATCCATATTAATGTCAGTGTGGAACCCATAAACCCATGTACAACTAACACACCAAAAAGAACACCACTGTTTAGAAAAGTGAATTTCGGGAGAAGGAAGACATCATGAAGTACATCTACACAAGGAATAATAACTGGGGGACCTAGTTCAGGAAGCACTAGTCAAGTATCTACACCACATGGAGGTAGTAGTTCAGAATTCAAGATGGAAGGACATGATCCCAACATCAGGTTACCAGAATTCAAAGAAGAAGCGTCGGAGGACCCGAAGAAGCATTTGTTTATCTATGAGAAGATATGGGAAGTAAAAAAGATCACAGACGAGGACACTAAACTTGCACAGCTAGCTATCACACTAAGGGATCATGCACTGGATTGGTATATGAGTTTAGCCATGAATAATCCACCAGGGACAACTAGGACGATCGGGGATATCAAGAAGTTGTTGATAAATGAGTTTCAGAAGCCAAGTTCAGAGGATCAGTATGTGAATGAGATGATAGAAATTAGATAGAAACCAGGAGAATCTGTATGGGTTATTGACCAGATATTCAAGCGACTAAAAGGAAAGTTGAAATATCTCATGACAGATATGCAGAACGGGCATTTGTTCGGCAATTCACTACTACCACACTTGAAATATCCACTGCGACAACAGAAGTTTCAGACACATGCAAAATCTCTATAGGAATCCCTGCAACAAGAAGAAAACCAATACCAAAAGACTGATCCAGCCATCGAAGAGTTGAAGGAGGATCTAAAGAACTTAACGTTCCAGCTAAACCAGAACAAAAGTAAGGACAAATGAGAAGTTGTTTGGTGTACCACATGCAGAATGGAAGGACACCATAAGAATGAATGTCCAACATTCACACAATCCATGGAAGCAGGAACTCCAAATCCATTACCAACAGGAGGAATATGGTGAAAAATCTTTAAGAAATAGGGCCATGATCCATATCACTGCCCAATGATGCAGGAGTACCAGATAGCCCCAAAGAGTTTATATTGAAACTTTTTCAATTCAGTGGGCCATGATGACAAAGACTGTAGAACTATGGAATTGATGAGAGAGAGGACATCAAATGCATATAGGGTGCAGGAATAAATTATGACTGGGCAAGCCGCACCTCACTTTAACCAGGTACCAGCCCCATACAACACTGTGCAACAATAGTATAATACTGCGCAGCAACCATATAACACAACCCAGCCATAGTACAACACAACAGAACCCCATTACAATACCACACAGTACAATCAAGCGCCTCAGTATAACACACCTCGAGGGGATCGAGCTGGCTACAGAGGCATAGGACAAGCAAGACGAGGTTTTGGAAGAGGTAGAGGACAATTAGTAGTCATAATTGTCAACAGCCAAGACATTATGCAAGAGAATGTCCACTTCCACCAGAAACTTGTATGTATTGTTTCGCATCAAATCATAACACAAAAGAATGTCCTATGTTATTAGGGAAGATCCAGGAAGTGGGCCGAATCAGAAAGAAAGGCTATTTTGGGAAAAAAGGCATGCATAAGGAAAGCGATAGATGGAAGGAAGAGCAACATGCACAAATGCATGGAAGACCTAACGACGTTAGGGTTATGATTTTTTTAATACATTGTAATGGCTGATGAGCCAAAAATGTATATATATATATATATATGGATACCTAGGAGGTCTATAGAAAAGGAGTGGAAAAAAGGACAGTTTGGAAGAGTTCTAATTTTTGGAGTATCGGTAACACTATTGTATTCTGACACATTTTTGTAATTTGTTGAGTTGTAGGGGGTCAGGAGGGTAGATCTTGACAGGTTGAGGATCCTGGTGTGATCTAGTCTGCCTCATAATCGATCTCGACCCAATTGAGAATGAGTTGTAAAGTGCACAGTGTTGAATTTTGGAACTACCATAATAGTAGAGATTGAGAGCCAGATCTTTGTGGACGTATCCCAGGAGGGGATGAACCATGGAAAAACCTGTGTTATCTGATTGAATGTTTGTATCTCTTTTACAATCTATGAGTAGATGTTAGAATGATGTATGATGAATCTGATTACATTACATGCACAATTGGGAATGACAGTATATTTCTTTAATATTCAGTTAGGATTCATGGCACGCACTTCATAGATATCTATTCAATCCTGGACTGCAAGCACTTGAGTATTGTAGTCACTCATTAAGACTATCTCGGTTGAGACTGCACAGTGCACTCTGTGTACTGCATTGCCTTCTGGTTTACCAGGAGGGTCGATAGTTTTAGAGGATTTGTTGGATCCCCAGTAGACCTGAACCTAGGTCAATCATGCAAAAAGTATAACTCAGAAAAACAAACCAACAAATGGTTTCGTTGCCGGCTGGAACAACATAGGATTGAGTGGATGTGATATGTTAAAGATCTGTTAAAAGAATGTAATATTTGTGGAAGGTGGATCAAAAGAATACCGAATCAGACGACAATAAGGTGAGAGAATGCATCGCTAGAAGGGGGTGTTGAGACTATGGAATCCCACAAAAGTAGAGATTGAAAGATGGCTAAAGACAAAGGAGCTAGAGTTTGAACAGAAAGATAACAGAAACCCTAGAGTAACACCGTGCAAATACCTTGAGAAGTATGTGTTTACTGATCTGCATGAAGTCTTTTTCTGTGATTTTTCACACTTATTGCAGGAGTGGATATTGAGGTTGAAGGATAACCATGCAACAAATCGAATTTGACAGTTAGAGTGGACCTTAGTTCATATCGCGTAGTTACAACAAGTGAATAAAAAATTCACTCACGCAATATATTTTTGTCTCAACAGTATTGAAGCAGGCTTTATAACAGAATTTTCAGTAGATACCACAAATTCATACAGTGAAATAGAGCAAGAGTTTATACGCGGGCCTCGAGGAAGTTATATTTGATCGATGTATACTCTATTAATATATTTCTCTATAATAAAGGTGTAATGACAATGGAGTCTGACAGCTAAAATTTTCTGTGTGCATGGGGGAAGGGGGGAAGCACTAACAGAAAAAGGAGAAATGGAAGGAGAAAGGGATAAAGGAAAGAAGGAGGAAGACTTGGACTCAATCATGATAGATGACGACTAGATCAAGTGGATCATGGCGACAGCTGGAAAGACATGCAGTGGAGTACCCTACCAATACAAGGTGAACACAAATAAGAGAGCCATAGCTGCAAGGGAAGGCTTGGCAAGTGATGAAGAGGTGGTAGAGGATCTACAAGTTGTGGAGCAGATTGAGGAAATCCTACGTGAAACATATGAGAGAAAGATGAGGGGTCCAAGAGAGGGAATAGAAGGCAACAATCCTATCCATATTAATGTCAGTGTGGAACCCATAAACCCATGTACGACTAACACACCAAAAAGAACACCATTGTTTAGAAAAGCAAATTTCGGGAGAAGGAAGACATCATGAAGTACATCTACACAAGGAACAATAACTGGGGGACCTAGTTCAGGAAGCACTAGTCAAGTATCTACACCACATGGAGGTAGTAGTTCAGAATTCAGGATGGAAGGACACGATCCTAGCATCAGGCTACCAGAATTCAAAGGAGAAGCATCGGAGGACCCGAAGAAGCATTTGTTTATCTGTGAGAAGATATGGGAAGTAAAAAAGATCACAGACGAGGACACTAAACTTGCACAGCTAGCTATCACACTAAGGGATCATGCACTGGATTGGTATATGAGTTTAGCCACAAACAATCCACCAGGGACAACCAGAACGATCGGGGATATCAAGAATTTGTTGATAAATAAGTTTCAGAAGCCAATTTCAAAGGATCAATATGTGAACAAGATGATAGAAATTAGACAGAAACCAGGAGAATCTGTATGGGATATTGACCAGATATTCAAGTGACTAAAAGGAAAGTTGAAATATCTCATGATAGATATGCAGAATGGGCATTTGTTCGTCAATTCACAACTACCACACTTGAAATATCCACTGCGACAACAGAAGTTTCAGACACAAGCAAAATCTCTATAGGCATCCCTGCAACAAGAAGAAAACCAATACCAAAATATTGATCCAGCCATCGAAGAGTTGAAGGAGGATCTAAAGAACTTAACGTTCCAGCTAAACCAGAACAAAAGTAAGGACAAACGAGAAGTTGTTTGGTGTACCACATGCAGAATGGAAGGACACCATAAGAATGAATGTCCAACATTCCCACAATCCATGGCAGCAGGAATGCCAAATCCGTTACCAACAGGAGGAATATGGTGCAAAATCTTTAAGAAATAGGGCCATGATCTATATCACTGCCCCATGATGCAGGAGTACTAGATAGTCCCAAAGAGTTCATATTGAAACTTTTTCAATTCAGTGGGCCATGATGACAAAGACTGTAGAACTATGGAATTGATGAGAGAGAGGACATCAAATGCATATAGGGTGCAGGAAGAAATTATGACTAGGCAAGCCGCACCTCACTTTAACCAAGTACCAGCCCCATACAACACTGTGCAACAATAGTATAATACTACGTAGCAACCATATAACACAACCCAGCCACAGTACAACACAACGCAACCCCATTACAATACCGCACCGTACAATCAAGCGCCTCAGTATAACGCACCTCGAGGGGATCAAGCTGGCTACAGAGGCAGAGGACAAGAAAGAGGAGGCTTTGGAAGAGGTAGAGGACAACTAGTATGTCATAATTGTCAACAGCCAGGACATTATGCAAGAGAATGTCCACTTCCACCAGAAACTTGTATGTATTGTTGTGCATCAAATCATAACACAGAAGAATGTCCTATGTTATTAGGGAAGATCCAGGAAAATATGAATCAGAACAAACAAAATGTTCAATGGATTTCAGCAGAAGCGAGGGATAAAGGAAGAAACATCAACATAGTTACACACAGAGGAGCTAAAACAAGTAATGACACAGTACAACAAGAGCCAGTGCAACACCAATGGGTGAAGAAGAATGTCGAACCAATGAAGCAGTTCGATGCACAGAATGAGAAGGAAACATTTAAGCAGGTCGGACAAGAATTTATGAAGCCTGATATCACATTGAACTCAACCACATAGCATAGTAAGGATGTACCAGAGTATGAGATGTCTCCATCATTGTACCATACCAAAGACATGCATTCCTTGGGACAAGTAAGTATAATCAAAGGATTTTTACAATCATGTGTAAAATTACTAAATGATCCATCCTCTATCAAATTATTACAAATTATATTAGAAATATATAGAATAGAGACAGAAGGAAAGCTAGAACAAAAAAAAGTCAATCACCTACACACAAGGAGAAGAACAAGTAGGGATTTCAGGCTGAACGCCAACATTGGAGATTTCAACATGGGAGATATCATACTGGATCCAGGATCTAAATTCAATGTATTACCCAAGAAGACATGGCAATGTATGGGAGATCCCACATACGGATATTCACCTATTCAGCTGAAACTAACAAACCAACACAGAGTTCTACCAATTGGGAGATTGAAAGGAGTGGAAGTAGACCTGGATGGAGTTCACACTAAAGAAGACTTCGAAGTGATTGAAATAGTGGACGGCACTGGGTTCCACATCAATGATTCGTCTTCCCCTTTTTGAATCTGAATCAGAGTCAGAACCCACATCTGATTCAGAGGCTTTCACTTCAGCCACCAATGACTTCTTTGAGTGAAAATCAATAGTGTTATGCCAAGGGCTCTTATGGAAGTCGCACCACTTCCCGGTATCCTTCTTTGTCTTTATAGTGTCCTTTGCTTGCGACTTGGACTGGTTGTCCTGATATTGTCCATATTTTCTCTGTCCTTTGTTCTGTAGGTTGGAGCTGCCCTTTCCTGGTTTTTGATGTGAGGGGTTCCTAGGCCCAAATTGTCGCGTCTTTTGTTTGAGATTCTACTCGATTTTGCTGGAATATCGATAGGTCGTACCCAAGGAGGAGATGCCAAGAAATTCCATTTCAGTATGTATCTATGCAAAGAACCACGATACTTGAGCACTAGGTGTCGCTCTGAATCTTTGATACCCAGATTGGTGTGCAGGGTATGGAAGATATCTGTGAAATCTGGCACTGCTTGGTCTCTTTCTTGTCGTAGTGTGGTCCATTTGGTATACAAGTCACCATAACTTCCGACAAGGTAGTATTTTTCCTTAATAGCATCCCTGAAGGATTCCCAGGTGGTCGTGACTGTAAATAATGAGGGTTCCTCTGTTTCCTTTTTCTCACAGAATTTTTCCCACCAATCTTTGACACGGGGAACGGATTTGAGGAGCGCAAAAGTATTTTTTTCTCTATTTGAAAAGTTATGGACAGAAAAATACCCTTCTAGTAGATTCAACAACTTGTCTATAGCATATGCATCTATCTGACCTTCAAATATAAGAATATTGTAGTTGATTTGTATCTTGAAGGGGGCATCTCCTCTGCTTGAGGAAGATGCATCGCTTGTTGGTAGCCGTCGAAGGATTTGAGCGAAAATATCTATCATCTCATTCCTTTGCTGTGTTAGGGATTCCTCAAGCAACATTTTGAAAGGATCTCCTATCCCGTCATATTTCTTTTCTCCTACCATGAGAGGTCATTTGGGCATGCGAGAGCTTTTGTCCTCAAGACAAACAAGCTCGAGACCCAATTCTTTGTATGATGACCTCGTTGGGGACATGCACTAAGACATGAATAACTAAGGAGAGATAGGGGCCTATATTCTCTCATGATGTTGATTGATTATTTTGTATTTGACCTCTTGGCATGGAGATCTCTTAGAGCTTGGGGTTTTGAGGGTTTTGGTGACAAATCCTAGGTCGATTTTGGTGCTGCAACAATACACCCTAGCTAGTCATTTTTTGGGAAGAGATAACTATGATTTCTTCATCGTGCTTCATTGTTAGTAGATTTACATTCGGTAGCTGAGTTTTCTTCATGGGTAACTGTGTTTTCGGAGGTAGCATCTGATTTGGGGGCTTATAGAGAGAGAATTTCTTAAAGAAGGTTGATAAATCCTTGTGGGGGTCGAATCTCATTATTCTGGGCGCATTCCTTGACTGTTGGGCACATATCTAGACATCAGACAAGTGTATTCCTATGTGGACTGATATTATTGTTGTTTGGGGGATGAATTTCTTCAGTAGTTGTTGAAAGGGGTCGAGTTCATTATTGTTGGGGTCATTCCCTTGGGTTGGGAGAATTTCCTTATGCAAGATTGATTTCCATAAGAGAGAGGATCGTATTTTTGGATAGGTGTTGAGTCTTCAAGGTGGGGCAAATTTTGTTGAAGAAGAGGGTTGATTTTCATCATAGGGAGGGCGTAGCTTAGAGTTGGGCCTGTATTTTCTAGTGGGCAGGTAGATCTCAGAGAGAGGGCTGGAATTCTTGCTGCATGGGCCATTTTTCTTCTACAACAGAGTCTCTTTTTATTTGTGGAGTTCATGTGTTGACCCTGTTAGGTATATTCTTCTTGGATGAGCTGATTTGGGCCTCTAAATTCAGCTATTATTGTAAATAGGTAAGAGAATGATAAATAAAGAAAAACTCTTGTGATATTCTTTGTTGTATTAGTAATTTTATTTACATATTATGTTGGTATTCTTGTTGTAATATTTGCATGCAAACTGAAAACCTTTTATGGCATAAAACCATCCAATATTCCTTGAAAACTTTACAAAAACAACCAAACAACAACCTCACATACACAGTAGCATTAACCAGGGTTCATAGTTGGGTTGGAGGATGACCACAAAGCCTTTGACAAAATATTAGCATCAAGGGTAAGCTACAACTAGACAGAGTAAGAGGGTAGTAGTAGTAAATGTTGTCAAAACTCTAGAACCCAGAATCCACTAAGTTCGACAATAAACAATACTGTCTACAAATTCTTTTGTGGAATATCTAACCTATGAAACACACAACAAGATACCAACAGTCACATATGCATCAACAGTCCATAAAGAAGTACAACAACAACTCAAGAAGACAAATCTGCTAAGTGTCTGGCAAAACACCACAACCAATAACACATAAAAATCTTAATGTTCCGATCATATCTAGTAGGGTTATCTTACAATAAGAATATAGGGTTGATATTTTTGTTTATAGAACAATTTAGTTGAATATTTGAAGGAAAATCCGTAGATATATCTGAAGAATGAAAATAAATGCCAAGGAGGTTAGGCTTGATCTCAATGCTTCCATGGATGAGCGTGTGGAAGTGTTGAAGATAGATATTTTTAATTGAAGCTAGGCCCTCCTTAATATTATGCCATATAAAAATAGGTAGGTAGTGGAGAAAATTGAAGTGCAATAAAAAAATAGAAAGCATGCTTAGATGAATGCAAAAGATGAAATTCTCCACCTAATTTAGGTAGGAATTTTTTTGAAAGTCATAGCTTCCCCTCATTAATGGGAATTTTGACCATGGAAATTTCCTCGTAAGGGGTTTTTCCCTTTTTGAGATCACTGGAAACGCTGTTGAAAAAATGAGTGAAATAGGATTGAACTTTATGTCATTGGAAAAAAATGAACTTGCTTGAAAAGTTGAATTTGTCCACTTATTAACTCACTCAAAACTTCCTCTTTCTTTGAGTGTTGAGCCCATATATTTTCATGCAACAATTATTCTCTTAATAATATCACCCTTTGCATGTCTTAATAGTAATATTTAATAAGAATATGGACTATAAATATGCATTGAAGTGTGATGGAAGGAGGGTGACAACACCCTCTCTCCACCATCTCTAGAGACACTTCATAAGATAAATATTGTGATATGATTGAAAGGCATGCAAGAGGCATTTATAAATGGTGATTGAATGTTATAATAGTAATAATTAATGTTGGGCACATCGACTACACTGAGGGGGGGGGTGAATAGTGTAGGGATATTTTCCCCAAAACTTCCCCTTCACAAAACTCTTTAGTTAGCAATCACCATTAATTCATTTCTTACTATTGTCATTTATAACCAGTTAAATGTGAACATACATCAGCAACATATCATCAATAAATCATCACCACAAGGAACACAAAGAACACAAGATGTATGTACAATTTTATTTTTTTTACGAACTATAATCCTTTGGTTATCAACAACAACTAAATAGAATACAACTCTACAAGAGCACCAACTCTATAATGCAAGACTCAGCTTACACCCTCAGCACCAACTGAGATGAGACAACAATCCTCAACAGATATCAATCTGTCAACAGGTACACGACCTATCGGTAGTGCAACACGCGTATGTACATGTTCTACCAGTATTACAGCGTGCGTATGTACGCGACCAATCTATACTAGAACCTGCGTATCACGTCTAAGTTACTTAGGGTTTTCTCTTCAAGATGAACTCAGATCCTCTGTAGCCTTCAATCACATTCTCTTATGTCTTTCACTGTCCAATCTGACCCATAATCAATCACAACACATCCAAGCTCTCCGACAACTTACTCATTCTCCTCAATCATACAATATGAATGCTACTGAATCATGTATAAGAAATTAGTATACTATGGAAATCATATCAGCACTGAACCATAAAAGTGTTGCTCACTCTATCAATCAACCAACACAACCATATCACAACAACCATACCAAGAATGCCTTAAGAAATCATCATACAACAAGAAACAGTATCCATCAAGCCAACAATGTAACCATACCAAAGTTTCTATGGCAGATCCGAGCCCATATAATGCAGATCTGGAACCTGCTTCAGTCTTCAAGAGATTGAGACCAGCTCACACACAAGTCTTCATGACTTCATTCATTGTACATGCCCTGTCCTCATTCAGCCCATGTATGTACGCGCCCTGGCTCACTACAGCCTGCGTATACCTCAAAAACTAGAGTTTCTGAA
Source organism: Picea engelmannii (assembly GCA_009831015.1). Lineage (NCBI taxonomy): Eukaryota > Viridiplantae > Streptophyta > Pinopsida > Pinales > Pinaceae > Picea > Picea engelmannii. Next base: position 147,398 of record ML789846.1, read on the forward strand.
CTTTCGAGAATTTTGTCATCATGATATATGACTTACCAAAACTTTGATGTGTCCATGAGATCCTCCAGATCTTCTCTCTCTCAAAATAGATTTTCAATACATGCTCAAGAGATGCACTTTCACAAGAGAGCCTTGCCTCTTATTTATACTTCTCCAAATAGCTTCCTTAGAAGCATATTCTAGGTCACTTAACCCACTTTTAGGTCAATTAACACATTTTCCTCATTTTAGGGTTAACCACTTTCCATAATTAGAAATTTCTACATTACTTTATCATTTAAATATTCCTTTTTGACTTTGTCACCTCACTTTATCATTTAAATAATTTTCTTTGATTTTGTCACTTCACTTTATCATTTAAATATTAATTTCTTCTTTGCAAGCTCTTTGACTTCTTTGACCTTTTGGTGCTTCAAGCCTATATATGAGGGTCCTCCATCTTCTTAAGGCCATAACTCTCAAACCATGAGGAGTTATGTGACATTCCACATACCAATAGAAATGGCATGACAAGCACTATCTATGTAGGATAGTTTCACTGACAAATTTATTGATCTTCATCTCATTATTCCACAACTAAGCATGGGTTCTCCAACCATACTTCAAGGATAACTCAACCGTAAAGAGTCTTCCCGTGAGGGATTTCACCATAAGGGGGCCACTTTAGAGTTCATCCATTTGTGCATCTTATCAACCATGATAAGACAATAATGATTCATCATTACATCAATCCAACTATGCATCATATATCAAAGAAACCACATCAATCCATCTTCATCTTTGCATCATGTATCAATGACAACTCATTGATCCATCTTCATATATGCATGACAACATATGACTATGATTCCACTTGACATCTATCCATTCTCATCAAGGACAATACATATTACAATAGTATGCTATGACAAGACTTTGTTCATTTGACATCAATCATCAATCAATCAATCCTTTGGCATCAATCAATCACTTGACATCATTCCTTTGAAATCAATCAATCAAACCTTTGGCATCAATGACAACATGATCCAACAATTAATTAGAACATGGACTATAAATATGCATTGAAGGGTGATGGAAGGAGAGAAATGATAAGCATCTCTCTCTCTCTCTCTCTCTCTCCTACATTAAAAAGACACATGGGTGATATTGTGCATCACCTCTCTCAACCACCTCTACACTAAAGAGACACATGGGTGATGCTATGCATCGCCCTCTCTCTGGAACTTCTACTCTAAAAGTACACATGTCATGAGATCAAATATGTGATACAACTAAAAGGTGGG
>ML789846.1:157135-171883 GCA_009831015.1 Picea engelmannii
GGTGGAGTGTTATGTACATTTTGGGGAAAATGATCAAATAACATTTATTATCTAGCATGAGAATAAAGACTTTTTATTTTATTTGTTGTTGTTTAATGCAAGTCATTTATATTTAGTTTTATTTTTTTCCAAAATATCTAGATAAGGGAGGTTGATGGATAATGATAAGGGGGTTGAGGAGACTTGGGGAAGTGTGTATGGAAACTTGATAAATAGGGAGAATAAATAGAGAGGAGGGGATGGAGAGGTTTGAGTATGATGAGAGGTTGTGAAATTCTTGGAAGATATAATTCTTGTGATAGTTTTCTTTGAGCATTTGTGCTTTGTTGTTCTTGGAGTCACGGGCACGGAGGGCCAAGAAAATGAAAGGTTTCTTGGAGCTAGGAAGTCGGCTAGGCTCCTAGTTGGTAGGGAGGATTCCGTTGTTTCACTCTGGGCAAGCAGGAAAAGAATACTTGGAAGCACCCAGGACTACATTACAACTGATGAGCTTCTACAAACTAAGGAGGAGGTATTTTTCAATGATATTTTTGTTATTGATATTTTGGGTATAGTTATGTTTTAAGTTCTTAAATCTTAAAGTTAGCCTACTACTTATTTCATCATGTTATTAAATTTATCATTGAGAAGATGTAGAAGAAATGTGTAAATAAAAATCAATGAAATAATGCTAAAACAAAGTTGTTAATGTTTAAGTATTTAAATAAATAGTTAATTTCTTAGCATCCTGTGGACGGGTGCTACATTCATAGAGAAGGAAGAGACCTTTGTAGACAAGGGGAATGATAAATTTTCCAAGGTTGGCCTCTGTCCAAGTGTTGAGTTTTGGATACTCTAGGGACATGCTAGAATACCCTCGTAGAGAGGAATGTGGATGTTTCTCCAAGGGGTAGCGGGTAGATACTCTCCTCTAGCCAAGGATTGAGTAGCCTGGAACACAAACCTTGACCATGTGGAATGGTTAGTTGGTTATTGAGGTTTGTGTTGTGATCCTATGTGGATCATGGAAAGGGAGTCTAGTCTTGCCCAGGCTAGCATCTTAGCTTCTCTAGTTCATGTGGGATGACTAGAAGTGAAACTATGGTAGTATTCCTCCCTAGTGGATGGGAGAGATAGATGACTACAAGAGAAGGTAGAACATAAAAAGAATGGAAAAAATCATAGAATATCTTCTGTGTGAAGATAAGAAAGAAGTAACTTCTGTGTGAAGACGAAAGAAAGAAAGAGTATCTTCTGCGCGAAGAAAAAGAGAACAAAACTTCTGATGATTTATAGATATTCCATTCAGTGATCGTGATTCCAGATGACCAAGTGGATTATATTGATGCCTCCTGTTATCCAGTTGATGATGTTATCTAGTTGATGATGTTACCCAGTTGATGATGTTGCCCAGTTGATGATGTTATCCAGTGGATGCTGCTACCTAGTTGATGTTGACATCCAGTGACCTGTCAAAAGATAAAGAATATCCTTCTTGTTAAGAGGGAGTGTTAAAATATTGTGTAACTGCAAAGAATATTCTTATCCCCTTTTGTGGATAAAGATAAAATATATTTATTATTTTGATTAGATCAATCCCCTTTTGTGGATTGATCATGTCGAGCATTGTAATTGACCAAATCCCCTTTTGTGGATTGGTCAAACCCTAATTATAATAGGCTAAATAAGAAGTCGGCCCCATAATATATTAAAGGTGGTTATAACCACCCAGAAGAAGAAGTCGGCCCTGCCAGTGAAGAGACACTTCCACACGTACCAGAATTGTATAAATAAGAGAAGCCAACGCCTCATTTGAACACACACTCAACTCACTCATCTAGTGCGCAAGTATTGAAGGAAGTTGCAGTTACCAGTTGTCGGAAGAAGGAAGAGAAAGAGAGGTTCATCTCTAGGAGAGAAATTTCTATGTTGTTTGGCTCATTGTCTTGGCATTGTATTGGCTATCTATATTAAGGAAGTTTTGCTAGGTTTTCTTCCCCTAGAGGGTTTCCCAAGATAAATGCTTGTGTACTCTTGTGATTGTGTTTCTCTCAATGATCCTGTCTATGCTATTGTTATATAGTAAATTGAAAGTAAACTAATAATAGCAGAAACTTTAACAGGGTAGGGTATGTATACCTTCATAGACTTTTTCAGTCAAATTGTTGCACAAAGGGGTGGTCCCTTCTCCCACAAACAAGGAGGTCTCATATACCAATTTTGTGTCTGGCTTGGTCGTGACCTTAAATTAAATTAAATTATTATTATTATTGTTATTATTATTATTATTATTATTATTATTATTATTATTATTTACCAATGTGGGTTGACTCAACACCATAATTTAAAAAAAAATCACCTAAAATTACTAGGTGGTCCATAAGTGGCCAGACTTACCTTCTGATCTAGGTGGATATTCGTGACCACCCACCTGTTCCAAATTACAACTTGCTCATATTGACAGTTTTCATTTCAACACGTTTGTCTGTAATGGGGACATTTCTTTGTAATTGTTGTTTTTTCACTTATGGGGATGTCTTGAAGCCCTACATAGCATCCAGGTGGATATTGGTGGCCTCCCACCTATTCCAACTGGCTTATTTTGGAAGTTTTCATGTCAGTACATATTTTTGTACTTCCAGGGCTGTTTTGGGGCTCTAAACAGTGTTTTATTGGCTTGCCACAGTCAAACTATAGATGGAGTTAGAGTTTGACGGTATAATGCATAGTTCTCGAAAAGACATTTCCAACAGTCTATCACACGCCTAAAACGGATATTGTATGAAAACGTTACGACCCCGGAAAGTTAATGTACTAACTTACCCCAACGGGTCCCACATGAATTTTAACGCTTCATCTCCTAGGGTTAGGTTTTTGGATGTCTAGGGTTTTGGAATTAATGTTTATCATAAAAAGGTCTTCAAAGCCTCATTGTAATCATCTTCTTGTGAATGAGCGTATCTGTCACATCTCTTCTTAGAGATAAAGCTGCCACCATTCTAGCGAGTCTGTGTATTTTTACAACCTCTATACATTTATTTCATTAATAGAAATCATGTATTGTTGTATTTCTCTATTTCTGACAATTTTTGTGTGTATTTCATTGCAATATCTCTGCTTTCATTTCATTCCGAAAATAATCTGGATCAGTGGTATGAGAGCAGGCTACTCTTGATCATTTTCCAGTGCATGTCCCTGAGGAGCTCCGAGTATAGCAAGTTGGGTCTCGAGCTTGTCTCTCTTGAGGAAAATCGCTATCGTAGGCCTAAAAAATCCTCTATGGTGGTAGAAAAAAAAAACGGCAGAGAAGAAGATTTTATTAACCTGTTGCTTGAGCAAGCTCTCGCGCGACATAGGGACGAACTGATGGAGAATTTTTCCCACATCCTTCAACGCCTATCGATAGCAACATGCACATTTTCATCAAGTGACCACTTTGGAGGAACCTCTCCCTTCAAGGTACAAGTTAATTTTGATATTCTCGTATTTGAAGTTAAGATAGATGCGGATGCCTTAGAAAAATGGTTGAATCTACCAAAAGGTTATTTCTCTGTTCACAATTTTTCCAACGGGGAAGAGATCACCTTTGCTCTCCTCAAGGATCCATGTTGATGACCGAAAAAGCGTCGAAGCTAGTGTGGATAAGGGGGAGAATGTTATCAATGTTGGCGGAATGATTAGGCTCATAATGTGTAATTTGGTCGATGGTGAAAATTTTCCCATTGTGGGGGAGCATCATCATTCGAAACACAAAAGAGGCTACCTCCTTCATAGCATACATGTAGCTACATTCAAACAAGATGTTGTAATCAAGTGGGGTGACAATAACTTTAACATCGATGAGGATGGTTTTTCCCCCAAGTCCTACAGGGACATTTTGGAAGAGCCCTTCAGGGGATGATGGACGACCGTCGCAAGCTCTCAGGGTGATGGCAGATGGTACTAGCTCAGGTGAGTCGAGTTTCTACCATACTACTTTGGACTTGATGCATGTGGATGCACCTTCATCGATGATGCATCAATGAACTATGATGTTCTAGATCTTAACTAGTATCTGAAAAGATACCACGGCAGGGAGGCGTGGTTCTCCACTATCGAGGTCAAAGGTGATGAGTCTAGTATCAGCAGGGTCGACTACCCCCAAGGCGGAAAGCAAGGATTTCCATTGATTTGGACAGGTTTGGAGGACCTCCAATATAGACATGACTGCAGGAGACTATGCTAAGTCGTCGATCAGGCTGTAGTTATGGGTCGCCCTAGCATGAGGGTTATGTACATTCCATCATAACGAGATGCAAGGTATACGAGGGTTTGGTTTAGTGTTAGGGCATGGAATCATCAAGAGTTGTCTGGCTGTAGTTGGAGCCGCTTTCGAGGTGGTTGGGGTAGATTCAGGGGGAACACCATATTGGTGACCGCCTATTTGCAGAAGAATCTTTTCTTCACTGGTAAGGAGGATGTTACGATTGGACAGATTTCCAAGTTGATTGGGACCTAGGTTTTGATACTGCCCCATTTGAGGTGGAGCAGAGTGTACCTCCTGTTTGGTATTCATCACACCTTGGTGTGGAATGGGGTTTTGAAAAACGGTCTGAGGTGTTTGTTGCAAATACTATTGTGGGGCTTGCTAAGGGGCATGCGACACTAGAGGATGTTGCGCATTCATGGATTCTTTCATCGATTTGAAATCAACAATTTGGGGGAAATTGTGAGTATAATGTCCATACTCACTGCATAGAGCGCAAGGGAAGTTCGTTCTAAGGTTATTGTTCTTCCCTTGTCATGGTTGATTGTTATTGGTGCCCCCTTGGGGGTTTTGGCTGCCCTGATTCCAGTTGTTGTTGTCTTAGTTTTTGTTGATCCCGGGTTGTTGTTGTCTCAGTTTTTCCCTTTCTTCTTGGCATTATTCGACATATGGTCCATATTTTTCGTATTCAATTGTTCAAAAGTTTGAAGTTGTTGAACGAGAGAGGTTTGAACAAAGTTAATATTGGCATGTGGTTGTCCTGGTGGAGGAGAAATTGGTTGTGGAGGACCAGGAAATGGAAAATATGGATTGATTTGTGGAGACGATCCATATGGCGTGTAAGAAGTTGAAGTGCTTCCACTACTACTAAGGTTGTATGCGGAGGTATATGGTGAACTCGTACTTGGTTGAGAGATCGAACGCATTATGGGTATCGGTGAGGGTCCACCCATTGGTGGAGGATTAGCAACAGGATATGACTGTTGGTGATTGGGAGGAGGGTAATAATATGTCCCTCCATATGGTTGTGGATATTGAGGTGCACCATAAGTGGGTGGCGGGTGGTTGTAAGGATTGAGATGGTTCATAGAACAAATCAACCCATCCATAGCGTGGGACATCCCAGGTTTCTCCTGGACGAATTGTATGGGTAGGGGTGCATCAGGCAATAATATGTATAAGTAACCTGATTGAGCATAGATGAGGTCAAATTGTTGGGCCTTACTGATGGCTTCCTCTTCTGACTTAGGAAAAGTGAATGATACATCCTTGGCAATAACATAAATGAGGGATTTGAGAAACCAATCAAGACGTTTTTATTTGGTGGTTTATTATTTACACAAACTACGTTGCTGATGCCATTCATGGATGTGGTCGGATATATGGATAGCAATGGTTTATTTGAACTTAGAGAGAAGTTCTAAGCCAGTATCGTGACGAACTGGTAGTTGGAAAAAGGAAAAAATGGCCTTGGCCAATGATTCAAAGGTCACATGGGACCCTAAGGACTTGCACTGAGATGGACCACACTACGTTAAGAGTGAGACCAAACAGTGCCAGAGTTCAGAAATACCTTCCATAGCTTATGCCCCAAGTTGGGTATCAAAGACTCTGAGCGACATCTGGTTCTAAAATACTGTGGGTGTCTACACATGTACATCCAAACATAAATGGAGTTTTTGGACATCTTGTCACTAGGAATCGCTTATCGATATGCTGTCAAAATCAAGAAAAAATGTAAGCAACGAAATAAGTAGGAGTTCGGGCCTGCAAATCCACAACAACCAAATTATGGTAAAGGTGGCTCTAACTCACAAAAAACCAACCTCAAGAAAGACAACCCAAGCCACATGAAAAGAAGTGTAATGAGAAGACGAAGAAGGACACTGGAAAGTGGTGTGACTTCCATGAAATCCATTGGCACAACACCAATGATTATCTCTCAAAACAGTCATTGGTGGTCAAGCTCAAAGAAAACTATCTGAGCCCCCACTCAGACTCTGATTTAGAAAAAAATAAAAGGAAATAGATCATCGATGCAAAACCTATTGCTACCATCGTGACCACAACAACCCAACTAGAAGAAACAGGGGATCAAGAGGAGGGTGAGCACCTCTTCCATTCATAGATTTGGGTGAACGGGAACCCACTTTATGTCATTGTTGATCGTGGAAGCCAGAAGAACCTCATCTCACCAGAGGTCGTCAAGCAGTTATATTTGTCAACAACATCACACACGTAGCCACACAACATCGGGTGGATTTTCCATGGATAAGATCTCTGTGTCAACCAACAATTTTGTCTTTCATACAACATAAAGCCCTTCAAGGATGAGGTAATGTGTGATGTTTCCCCATTGGATGTATGTTATGCTCTATTAGGCCAACCATATATGTGGAAGTGTCAAGCCATCTATGAGTCTCGACCCTGTATTGTCATTGTTACTTTGGGGGATCATCTCTACAGGGTACCAGAGGTAGTTCCGACTACTATATCGACAAAAAGTTCTGCAAAATAGTCTCTCATACAACAAAGTTTAGCTTCTTCATAATCAAGTCAGAAGGTTTATAGAAGGACACTGTGACCACTGCATCCTTGGCCCAAGACCTTTCTATCCAACAGAATCATATCGACAAGATTTTAGAAGAGGACATTCTTTCTTCACCTACAGGGGTGCCTATGCACTTCCTAGTCAAGCCAAGCTATAACATAGACCTTCATAGCTCTATTGGACACAACTCCTTTCAAGCATGCTTGGGGTTCCAACCATTATCCCCCACTGATATAGCTCTTCATGTTGCATCTTCACTGACATATTCCTCCCACACTCATACAGATCATGCAACTAGATTGGTAGAATGGATCCAACCCCTCCAGCAATAGATTCATGACATCTTTCAACAAGCTAAGCAAGACAACTTCTTCAACAAGGCAAGTAGCCCACCAAGGTTCAAATTCAGCAAAAGATTCCCCATCTTCCATAGGAACTTGATGCAATGGGGAGCATTGCTTCCTAAAGGGGGAGGAATGATATAGGTGGATATCGGTGGCCACCTGTAAGTTTTAAACCTGTGAAGTAAAGCAATGCATATAGATTCTTAAGCAAAACAAAATTTAATCAATGGCTCATTCACATAGTACACAGAGATTTATACCGGAAACCCTCAACCGGGAAAACCTTTCTTATATTCATTATATCGAATTTCACCATTCACCAAACAATATATACAATGTTTTTGGGTATTCCGTAGAGACCAAAACCCTAATCCATTAATCTGGAATTAATTTAGTAAACCGCTAAAATAACAAAAACCGTCCCAAAAAAATAAATTTGGGGTGCTTCCCCGGGCTAACACCCGATGCCGAATGTTGCATGTAACCAGGGGTGGCATACCTGCCCCCCTCTGGGACCCCCCTAGGAAAGAACCCCACACACACGACACATCCAGGGCACTAGTATGAGGGATCGTTAGACGCAGTTGTCGAATCTGACATGCGCACACACACACATGCAAAGAATATAACACATACCCAACATTCTCCCACTTGTTGTTTTATTTTCATCCAGGGGTCCCAATATTATATATTCAACAATCCAGGGCAACAACTCCCATTGTTACTCTACACCAAGAGAAATTTTCTGTGCTTACAAACTTTTTCAATGAATCTGCAACATTCTTCAAAGTGTCAACCTTTTCCAGCAAAATCTTCTTTTCCTCAACCATGTCTCTCACAAAGTTATACTGAACATCAATATGATTTGTCTTTGAATGATAAGTTGGGTTCTTTGCCAGGAAGATTACACTCTGACTGTCACAATATAATCTCACTTCTTGTTGTACCAACCCAATACCTGAAAACAATCTCTATAACCATACTGCTTCCTTGCTTGCATGAGTGGCTGCCATGTATTCAGCTTCTGTAGTTAAGAGTGCCACTACAGCCTGTATTTTTCTCATCCGACTAATTTCTCCTCCAAATAGGTTAAACACATACCCACTTGTAGATCTTCTACGATCCATATCTCCAGCCTAATCTGCATCAACAAAGCCATGTATGTCCACCACTCTGTCCAATCCTGGTCTTCCTTGGTAGCACAATACATAATTGGTAGTACCACACAAATACTTGAAGACCCTCTTCACTGCTGTCCAATGCTCCTTCCCTGGTCTTAACATATACCTGCTCAAAACTCCCACTGCATGTGCAATGTCCGGTCTAGTACATACCATTGCATACATGAAACTGCCAATTGCACTGGCATACGGAACATGGGACATGTCCTCTTCTTCTTCCTGTGTCTTGGGACATTGATATGCAAATAAATTTACACCTATAGGAATAGGGACCTTGACTAGTTTACTTCCATGCATATTAAACCTCTGCAATATTGTCTCAACATATTTTCTCTGATTCAACCAGAGTTTCCTGTTTGCACGATCTCTTTTAATTTCCATTCCCAGAATGAAGTTAGCAGCACCGATATCCTTCATGTCAAATTTGGAGGATAGTTGTGATCTCACCTCCTTGATAACATCCATTTTATTTCCTACCAACAACATGTCATCAACATACAACACTACATAAATGAAGTGATTACCAACCTGCTTGGAATATACACAGTGATCAACCCTACTTCTCACAAATCCCAATCCAAGGATGTATGTGTCAAAATTTTGGTACCACATCCTAGGTGATTGCTTCAGACCATATAATGACTTCTTTAGCTTACAGACCAGCTCTTTCTTTCCCTTCACTACAAAGCCTTATGGCTACTTCATGTAGATTTCTTCTTCCAGATCCCCATGTAGGAATGTTTTCTTCACATCCATCTATTCCACTTCAAGATCAAAAGTAGCAGCAATAGATAAAATAAATCTAATAGAAGTTAACTTAGCAACAGGAGAAAAAATCCCACCAAAGTCAATTCCCTCTACCTAGGAATAACCTTTTGCTACTAACCCAACTTTTTATTTCTCCACTTTACCTTGTGCATTAAACTTCTTCTTGAACAACCATTTTCTACCAATTGATTTTCTTCCAGCTGGAAACTCAACTATATCCCATGCCTCATTCTTATCCAAGGCATCAATTTCTTCAACCATGGCCTTCTTCTAGAGTTTACTATCCTCTGAATTCACTGCTTTCCTAACAGTTCTGGGATCATCATTAGTAATAGATAAAGCAAAATTGGAACAAAAATCAGGTGGACTATACCTTTCTAGTTGCCTTCTATCTGTCACTGATCTCCTCAATACTGGGATATGAGGTTCTTCTTCTTCTTCTTTTGCTTCCTCTTCTTCAGATGATTCAGATTTTGCATCATCCAACTCAAGCTCTATTTTCTCAGGTTCGTCTTGCATTGGCAGGAATTCCTATTTGGACACATCTTTTACCTCTCTGAAAACAACATCTCGATTGTAAATAGTTTTCTTGGTTTCTGGGTTCCAAAGCTTATAACCTTTCACACCATCTTTATAACCAATAAAGATACACTTTTCATCCTTTTATCCAGCTTACTTCTATTTTCCTTTGGAACATGTACATATGCGTCACAACCAAACTCTCTAAGATGTTGAAGAGAGGGTTTATTTCCAAACCATACCTCGTGTGGAGTTATATCATCCAACGCTGATGAAGGTGATCGATTGACCAGGTAACATGTTGTACCCACTGCCTCTGCCTAGGATTCTTGTCCTAACCCGACACCATTGAGCATGCTCCTTTCTTTTTCTATTAGTGTCCTATTCATCCTTTCTATTAACGCTCTGTAAATTCCCAGAGGTTGTCAAAAAAGAAGAAACTTACAAGAGGTAACTTTATCCAACCACTTCAAAACTAGAATCTAGCCCTACCAGTTTCAGAGAGGGATCTCTCTGTATGATTTAGCTATGTTTAACTTTAAGATATTAGGCTATTTATATGAAATAAAACAAGATTGAAAAAGGTTTGTTGTTTTTTGTTAAGTTGGCTGAAAAGGGCTTTACGCATTCATTGGGCTATGGGGTCTGTATTATAAAGATAGAAATCTAAACTAGAAACAAAAGATTCTTCTCACAAGGAAAGATAATGTATTCGTTGGATTCTTTAGTAGTAAAGTGATGGATAATAGAAAATATGAGAATATCAATTAGAGTAAAGAAGCATTTAAGAATTTCTTCATTGTAATATCAGAAGATAAACATTAAAATCTTTCAAAGTCTAAAACTGGGTATACAAAGATAAATCCTGCAACGTGCGTTACTTTTAAAAGATTAGATTAGAAAAAAAAATGACAATTGAACAAGAAGAACATTCAACATAGAAATGAAAACATCATCAATGAATAACACGCGAGAATCCTGTGAAAATGTCTCTTTGTATTACTGAAAGATCTCTTGATAAAAATTACAGTCTTTTAGCTTGCAGGGCATAAAGATCAACCCTCAGTACTTCAAAGTTTGAAGTATTTATAACCAAAATTACATACGATCCTATCATTAAAGATCAGGACGTGGCTAATCTAAATTTAGCTAACTAACTTAACAAGATACAAAAATTTAGGAAACTGCTTGATGATGTGTTGAAACTTCATGCCGATTTCTGGGGTGAACCATTGGCAAGGCCTCCGCACGATCTCGTCTAACTAAATAGATGACTAGGCTTGGACACCTCATTGTCTACTTGATCAAACTGCATAACTCTTCCCATCGAAGATTACTAGGAATGCTGACTTTGAGCAATCTTCGGTATACTTCATCCATCTCCGTGTACTTGGCAAAAGTTGGCTTGATGATGAAGATGTACCGGATCTCATACTGTATGCTGATGTCTAACTTTAAAGCATCTAAGAATGCCTTTCCCGTGATACTACCTTGTATTCCTAAGAAATTTGAGCTATCCTTTGCCATAGTGGCTAGTTTCTTTTTGTAATCGGCAAGGGTCATTAACTTGTCATTTATAACTCTCAAACCAGGAAGGCCTTTCTTTTGCAGAGCTTCAATCTTGCTGAAAAATCTTTGGACTCCTGTGTCCATGGTTTGGACCTTTTCCTCCAACTATAACATTAGTCCTCTCTTGGTTAGGACCCTCTTGACCTCAAGGATGGTCTCTATCCTATATTCAATCTTCAAATCCTCTAGCTCCTCTCTGGTTTTGGAATTCAAAAATTTGATGATCTCAGCAACTTCTGTGGGCATCTCTCCCAGTTCTGCTCTTATCTTCTCGATAGCCTTCTCACTTATTTGCACCAGCTCGTTTTGCTCGAACATGATTTGTATCATCGGCCATATTTCATTCATGGACTTGGTAATATCCATCCAGACACTCTCTTTGACCTAAACACGTGTTTTTCCCACCACTGTTTGCTTTTGAAGCTGTTGCAATTCCTGTTTAAGCTTGTTTGAAGTTTGTTTCTCCTTGGAGTAGCTAGTTTGGAAGGAATATTTGAGTTCTTGAAGATTATTAATCTCCTTTTTAAGTCTGCTACCTCTTGGAGATTCATGTCTTCCATGGATTTAGGTAGTTGAACTGTCTTCTCCAGAGCTGTCAGTGGAGTTTCCGAGGAAATTTCTGCTACAGACGTTGTGCTCACTCCTGTGAGTGGAACTACACTCAGTGGAATGACTTCCATGGGCTTTGATTGCTCCTTCTCTTTCACTAGTTTTTCCAATTCCGCTTCCATTTCTTTCAACTGTGCATTATGCTCCATGATCATCTTGAGCATCTCATCCTTTTCCCCTTCTGTCTCTGCTATTTCTTTTGCCTGTGAGTCTTCTGTTGGTGGAAATTTTAATTGTTTCCTCAAGGATGCTATATCGGCATTTTTATTTTTGAGCATCTCCTCGACTTCTTTCACATTTGAGGGTATCCGATCTTGAGGACCAGTTCTTCCAACATCTTAATCATGTTATCCTTGGCAAAGGATGATATTTTTTCTAACTTCAGCTGCGTCTAGACGTTGCTCAGAGACACCTGTAACTTGGAGGCAACAGTAGAAGCATTTGCCAATGTGGAGAAAACCATTTCTCTAGTTTGCCTGTGCAGATACATTTGTTCAGCTGGATGCACATCTTTAGTCTGAAATTCAAATGTTTCCCTTTTGTAATCAATGATTACTTTTGGGTCTGGCACCTGTTCTTGCAGAAACTCCATGTGCATTCTACCCTTCTCAGTGTCGAATGCAGACAACAGTCTGTGTTGTGTAGTTGATGTTTGCTTCTAGAACTGAGCATATGTGCTGCTGGTCAGCATCTGATTTCTCTTTTTGATCAGATCATACTTCTCAAAAATACTCAATTTTGGTCTTGTTTTTCTCGACTGGTTGACTGGTGGAGTATCTGTAGGATTTTTGGGCAATACTGTAGTCATGATTTGTTTGTTGCTTGTACTAAGGAGCGACCAATCAACCTCCATAGTTGTAGTGGATTGAATTCCCTTTTCACTAGCCGTGTCAGGTGCCTGACTGGTTTTTGGCCTCTTGGTGTGTAATTGGAACTCTTCAGATGATACTTCAGTGATGGAAGGTAAGTGTCCTTCCTGGGCCTTTTCTCTTTAGGAGCCTGAGGAGTAGTTGTCTGTGAGACGGTGATCGAAGGCACCTATTGTTTTGTCTCAACCAGAGTGCTTGGATCCCATTCTATTTGATTGGAAAATTTCTCTATCTCAGGCCTGGATGTATGAACATATGGGATATTCTTATTTTTAACTCTCATCTCTGAAATTATCCCGCAGGGGTCATAGTGCCATATGAAGCTAACAAAAAACTTCATTTCTTTAAGCAATCTGTCTACTTCCTCCCTGTCACCTTGGCTATTGCATATGAAAGACCCAATCTACCCTTTGATTCTAAGCTGCTGCTTCTTCTTCAGAGACAAAAAATGTATGTCGTCTGAATTAATCATTTATCTTATGTATTACAGGGCAAATATCCTCACGGGCAGATACTTGGGAAAATTGTATGGAGCCAATTCGCACCCATACACTCTGATCTCAGTGTGGTCTTGGTACAAGTACCAGTCCCCTATTTTTGTAAGATCTAAGAGGTGTAGGATCCTCTGAATCTCCTCATTGATTCTCGGCTTGGGTCTACCACTGAGCATGCTCACCACTGGGTAGTAGAACTACTTGAAATTGAATTTTGAAGAGTTTTGTCTAAGCAGCGAAGTCCATGATGTTATTGCTTGCAACCTCCCATCCTTGTCCATCTTCTCCATTGAAACAAAAAATTTGTCCGCTTGGAAGAAAATGAACATGTAAGCCAGTATTGAGGAATACTGGAACATGCCTTCCGTGGAGAAATTTAAGAATTGCTCATGAATGTTGTCCACTAGGAAAGTGTTGTAGTCGAACTGAGTGGTGGGTTTCTCATCTGTGAAGAAGATGGATAGAAAACCCAATATGGGTTCATCCCCCCATTGATCTGAAAAATACCCAAGCAGTGTGCAGAGCAACAAGATGACCTAGTTTCCCTTCACTGAGAATAGAGATGAAGGATACAAGGGATTTGTAGTGGGGAGATGAGCGGCCTGTGGGAGAAAAAGCTCGAAAATATGAGCTCTTTGGGGGAATGATATATTCTGGTATAGTTCTGTGATAATTTCAAGGTTGAAAGGTGAGGCGGATTCGGCTCTGGGTATTTGCATCATCTCATCAATGGTTTCAGGTGTGATGAGGAAAATAATTTCTCCTGATGAAGACATTATGGCTCTTTGGTCAGAGATGTAATGGGCCTGGCATTTGAAGGCAAATTCGGGGAAATGGTGAACCTGGGGGAAAAGATACAAAGGAAGTTTTGACTCCCAGAGCCTAATTTCATCACTTTGGTCCAAGAAAACATCCTTTAGCGATGATTGTAAATCTACAAAGTCGAATTCGCATCTGGTGTTTGCGATTAAATTGTCTTTGTCTGCCAGGGGGATCCTGTTGAGGTCGACAGGAGGCGGGAGGAAAGGATTTTCCTTAGCTTCTGAACTCTTTGATTTTGGCACCATCGCTGTAAAAATACCTACAAATCAAACAATCGTTAGTGGGGATGATGGTGGCTTGGGACGGTTGACTGAAACGGAGAGAAAACGGGGAAAAAATGATTTGGTGCGACGAGAAAGATATTTTCTGGTGTGATAGCACAATAAGAAATGGAAGAAATAAGGGAAACGGTGGTTTTGAGTAAATGGATAACCGTTGGGCGTGGGGGACAGGTCAGCAGGCTAACGGATAAGTTAGCCAGTAATAAATTGCCAACGGGTCGTTTGGAGCGTGAGATGGCAGGTAATAATGAATGATGAATATGACTAAGTGATGTGGCGGGAGCTGATTGGGGAGTGGCCATGGTAAGAGGACTTGTAAAGGGAGAACAAGAGGAATGGACAGACAGAGTAATGAGACGTGACCTCTAGGGGAAAAACATGGAAAATGACGTCATGGGGTGACAAGGTATGTCAGACCTTGGGAGGAAGTGGGAGTCTGACCCAATGGATTCCTGCCACATAGATGGAAAGGGCCCACCAAAAAACATTGCATTCCGAACCCCCCCCCTCCATTAA
>ML789846.1:171946-188156 GCA_009831015.1 Picea engelmannii
CCCCCCCCCCCACCGTTAAAGGTAGAACAGTCAAGGGGGTTCGAAAAGACTTGTCAACCGTAGATCTGAGCGTGAACATCTGAGGCATTCATATATGCGTTGTTCTTAACTATGGGCATGAAGGAATATGTGCTCCGAAAACTTAGGATAAGTAAATATTGTGGGTTTTCCCAAGCTTTTCTGTGTGTTTATCACCAAGGGGTTAGACATCAAACCTTTTTAAACTTCAAAGACATGGTTCAACATGATCATCATGCTTGTTTTATTGAGATAAAGAAAACTACCCTATGCTCTAACCTAATTACCTATGACAATTATCCCAGATTAAACTGTTGGACTAAGAAATTACTTTATCCTGGGGTTATCTGACCAAGATTAGGCAGTTTGGTCAAATTTATTCACTAACTAACCTAAATCACTTGGCTAAGATTAAAAAGTTTAGCCAATTTTATTCACTACTCCTATCAACATCAATTTAAAAGAACTTGGCCATGCTTGAACGATATGGACCAATGTTATTGCATGGGGCTCGATTGAATTTCTTTTATGTCCTCTTTTATTCTTTTTCTTTCTTTTCTTTTTCTTTTTCTTTTTTCTTTTCTTTTCTTTTTTCTTTTCTTTTTCTCAAATTATTTGCAGAATGGAAAATAATTTGACAAACAAAAACAATTAAAGAGATAACATTTCAGTCACCAGTTGATCCTATAAATTATAGGGTTATAACATCAGCTCCACCTGGGGATGGTACTCTCCTTGTGAAGTGCCAAGAATCCTGATTCCTGATGTTCTGAAAAACTTTCTCCATAGTTGCCTTTGTTGCTTGATTGGTTTTATTTTTGAAAATTGGAAGACAATGTTCAGTGGCTTAGGGCCTTCTTTGCGGGCTTCAACCATCTGATCAAAGTTATTTCACTCAAAAACTTGTAATAAAAATGAAAATGGTTTGTACAATGGAAAATTGTGACTGAAGGTCCCTACTGAGGGGGTGAATAATGCTTCATCATTCTTCCGTTTACATGTCCTCCTGGTAGATTGGTCCCATCGCTGTTGTTGAGCAAGAAGGCATTATTTCCTCTGAATGCTTGAATTACAAAAGGTCCCTTCCATAGACTGTCGAATTTTCCATGTTTTCCCTTATCTTCATTTCGGGCATCCCATCTCAAAACCAAGTCACCTAGCTCAAATTCATCTTCTTTAGTTCTTTTGTCAAAGATATTTTTAATGCTCTCTTGGACAACCTGAGTTTTGTTGTATACTTCTTCTCTGGATTGTTGCAAGTGGATCATCTAGTTTATCCTTCTTTGGGAGTCGTTCGTCTCAGCCTGCATCTCTTGCAGCAATTTCATTACAGGAACTCCTAAGGAAGACCAGCTGATATGGTGACATACCAATTGACCTCTTGGTGGTCAGTCTATCGGCCCATAGTGAGAAAACCAGCTTGTTATGCCATGATTTTTTGTTTTCTTGCAAAGTTTTCTTAATAATGTTCACCAGGGTCTTGTTGGATGACTCTGCCAACCCATTTCCCTGAGGGTAATAAGATGTGGAATGACCCAAACCAATGTGATACTGGTTGCAAAAGTCTATGAGCTTCTTAGATCAGAAAGCAGCTGCATTGTCAGTTATAATCTTTCTAGGACATCCAAAATGAGACAAGATATTATTTTCAAGAAATTTAATAATGACAGAATCATTAGCTTGCCTGCTTGGTATAGCTTCGATCCATTTTGTGAAATATTCTGTAGCAGTAAGAATCCACCTGTGCTGGCCCGAGGAGGGAGGGTGTATTTCTCTGATAAATTCTAATCCCCATTGCTAGAAAGGAGTTTCAATAGAGATTGGTTTCAGGGGCAAAGGAAGAAGCTTATTTTTGCCCTCGAACACCTGGCATTTATGACACAAAGTCACTTTCTGATGCACATCGGCGAACAATGTAGGCCAATACAACCCAACTTTGAGAATTTTATTAGTTGTGGTCTTCCAGCTCAGATGACCACCACAGTCTCCTGCATGAAAATCTTGCAATACTTTGTCAGCTTCATCTTTTAACAGACAATTCAACAAAATACCTCCAGGATCCTTCCAATATAGTTTTCCTTCTAAAATGCAAAATTTTAATGCTTTCAATTTAAAAAACCTAGCTTTAGTTTTGGTTAGACCAGGGGGAGCTTGTAGGTTATGAAAAACAAATATCAGGTCTGCGTACCATGGAGAGTTCATAAATACCTCTTTCACAGTTGGAGTTGCCTACTCTCCCTGTTCATCTACTGCAGCTAAGAAATTAATATCAAGAGCATGGAAATTGGATTCAACCATTAAATTTGCTAGACCTTGACCTTTAATCAGTTTAGTAGGCTTAATCTCTATGTCATATTCCATAATGACAACAATCCATTTTCCTCTTCGGTCGTCTGGGTTGTCCTAAGTTAAAATGTATTTTACTACCGCATTCGGAACATAAGCGATGGTGTGGGAATGGAGAATATATACTCTAAAATCCTTTATGGATTTCACTAGGGAAAAAGCTTGTTTCTCCATTATTTTATAATTCAAAGCAACATCTCTTAATGCTATAATGAAAAAGGCTATGGGTTGTTCATACCCTTCATTGTTTTTCTGTAGTAATACTGCTACAATGGTATGTTCAGAAGTGAAAGAAAAAAGATAAAAATCTTTGGTGAAGTCAGGACTAATCAAGATTGGAGCTTGTGTGAGTGCATGTTTAACTTGTTCAAAAGACTGTTTAGATTCGGTGTCCCATTTTATTTTTGTGTCCTTTTTTAACATGTTTGTGATTTTCTTGAGAAGCTCGATCGGGTTAGGTATGAATCTTCTCAGAAAGTTTATTTTCCCAATGAAGGATTGTAATTCTTTGATATTCCTCGGGTGTTCCAGTTTCTGAATGGCTTCTATTCTGCTGGAATCTATCTCAATTTTGTCCTTAGAGATTATGTTCCCCAACAATTTACCCTCCTCTAATCCGAAAAGGCTTTTCTTAGGATTCAGAGAAATCCCAAATTTCCTCCATTTCTCAAATACTCGTCTGAGATGTCTTAAGTGATCGTCGTCAGATTGGGAATACACAGTTACATTATCCAGATAAATGACAATAAATTTGCCAAGTTCTTCCACAAAAGCGATGTCCATCGCTCTTTGGAAAGTGGCCCCAGCGTTCATCAACCCGAAAGGCATTTTCACATACATGAAGGTGCCCCAAGGTGTTGTGAAGGTTGTTTTCTCTTGGTGATCTGGGTGAACGAGAACCTGGTTATAGCCTGAGAAAACATCCAGTAAGGAGATTCGGCTGGATCCAACTACATTTTTTAATATGTGGTCCATTTTTGGCAATGGGTAGTTGTCTTTTAGGGAAACCTTGTTCAGGTTTCGGAAATCCATGCAAAGCCTGATTTCCCTATATTTCTTTCGGGTTGGGACCAGATTTGAAACCCATTTGGAAAATTGTAAGGGAACTATGATTTTAGCATCATACATATTTTTGATTTATTTTTCTATCAGGGGAAGTAACTTGGGATTGATTCTCCTAAGTTTCTGTCTGAAAGGTTTTTGATCTTCTTTTATCGGGATCCTATGTTGTATGATGCTTGTGTCATAATATTTTAAATCTTTGTAACCCCAAGCAAACACATCCGAATATTCCTTGAAAATTTCAATGTATTTAAGTTTATGCTCAGGAGGTAAGGATTTAGAAAGTTTTACCATCTTGGGTTTATCTTCTGTCCCTATGTTACAATCTTCAACTTCTTTACCACTGGCTTCAATTTTTGGTTTTTTAGCTACATCATTAAAATCAAAAAGGTCTTCTAAAGGAACTAAACCCCTAGGTAAAACATTACTCTTTAAATGCAAAACATCAGATTCTATATCATCTTCACCTAACTCTCCCGAGTCTACTTTATTTATACTATCATTTCCAAAATCAGATTTATTCACATTTTCATCATCATTTTCTAAGTCTATGTTTGTACACTCGAAATCATTTTTACATTGTAGAAAATCTTCAATTTGGTCATCGTTCCCAAATACCTGCCAGTATCTGATGTTGTCTGGGACAGTCGGTCTGCACTTCACCTCCACCGTGTATGGGTGAGTCGAACGAAAAGGTATCTTGCATGTAGCTGCTGACGTAGCTAAACCATCTGCTAAAATATTATGTCCCCTGGGCATCACCTGCAAATCAACTTCAATGAAACATTTAAGGGCATCCAAAACAACATTCCTATAAGCTCTGAGATGGGGATGTTATGTTGCATACTCACCTTTGATTTGTTTGATAATTAATTCAGAATCACCTCTTACCATGATTTGTTTGGCACCAACTTTCTTTAGAAGTTTCAGACCGAGCATCAAAGCTTCATACTCGGCAATGTTGTTAGTGCATTGAAAATTTAGTTTGTAAGAATGGTTTTCCGAATACCTGGATTTGTGATTGTGCAACCAAACTCCTTCTCCAGCTCCTTGGTTACAGCTCCATCGAAGTCCATGCTCCAGAAATCTGCTGGCAATTCTTCACTTATCACATTTTTCTTTCTTTCTACCCAAGTGATTTCTTGGCCTTATTTCGGATCAAATGTATCTTCTTCCAACTGATCAATTTGTTCTCCCATATCGCCGTCATTATATAGGATGAAGGAATCTAGGTCAGAATGTGCAGAGTACAGAGGATAGTTATGTGGCTTTTCTTGGTTGTTGACCATATATTTCATCAGCGTCTCTTTGTACAATCTTCTCTATTGCCCAAATACTAGGATGGTGGCATACGACATATCCAACTGCAAAGTACCTTTCAACTTGGACCCCCAAGACCTGGACAACAATATACCATATTTAGAGGGAATATTTGCGATCACAACATCCATAACCATGCTTTTTTCCAGAATCTGAACTAGAGTGATACATAAGTCCTTGATCAATCCGATACATCTGACTTTTCTAGATTCAAAATATTGTAAGTCCTTGTAAGTTCTGGTGACCTCAAGTCCCAGTTTTTCCATCACTGCTTTAGGCATTAGGTTGTGGGAAGCACCTAAATCTAACATAGCATTATGCATAATCAGGTCATGTATATTAAGGCTGATGTAAAAAGGAGAAACAACACCATTGTCGGTTTGACCATCAACTTCAGGGACAAACAGGAGTTCAGGTTGATCATTGGTAAGATTTACAGTGTTTGAATGATTCACAGATCCAACAGTTAAGGCCTTCGTGCCTATATCAGGTTCAATGCTCAGGGATTTGATCACCTGTGATCGGTAAGCATCCTTACTCATCAACTCGGAAAGGGGAATGGGAATTTTCACTTTGGCTAATTCCCCTTCAAGGCTAAAAGGTGTAGGTGCTCTGCTTTGGCTCAACAATTATGATTTGTCCACCATAGTCTTCTAGATAGAAGTTTTTGGTGGATTGGTTGATGAAACCTCAGTCTGCGTTGATCTTTGTAAAATGGTAAGGTTTCTTTTTGTTGGAGCTTCAGCATTACCTTTCTCAGGGATCTTTTTGGAAGAAGGCTCAAGGGATTTCTTGGTTTTGACTACTTTCTTTGTTTCGGTTACCTTTTTTGGGGAATTTTCATCTGACTTCTTACTTCACAAATTGTACTGCCTATGTACCTCCATAATGGCATTTTCAAATTCCTATTGTTCAGTCCCTTCATCTTCTTTTCTCACCTGCATTTGAGAAAGAAGGAAAAGTTCTTTCTCTTCCTGAGTGAGGAAAATAGCTTCAGTATCATGAATGCCCATGAGGTTTATGTGTGTGTCCTCCAATTCTTCAATTATTTCTTCTCCTTCATCAGCATAATTTTCCTGTAGGGGTGGTCTAATCTATTGATCAGGACCCCTTTGTTCTCTTTGATCCCTAGGATCTCTCTGCCTGATTTGAGGAGGATTTCTTTTGAAGTTAGTATTCCGAATTTGTGGAGCAAGTTGATTTTCTCTAGGAGGATTGCTTTCGGATACAGTAAGTCTCTCCATCATCCTTTCCATTGATCTAGCTAAGGAATCCAGTTTGGCGTCAGAAGAAGATGTGGAAGGTTCTTCTTTAATCATAACTCTCCTTTCGGTCCTCTGTCGTTCCCTTTTAGCCAACAGATTGGCCTCCACACTTATTGCGCTTTTCTGCATGTCCTCCAGGGTGGTGGAGTTTCTTTCCCTTAATTGATATGACATATTAGCGTCAAAACAGTCAGGGAATTTTATCAGTGCTAAACCTTGTGGAGGTTTAATATCGACTGGAATCACATTGTATAGATTGTTGAAGTGGATGTAGTAATCTTGTACTATCTCACCTTGATTCCTTCTGATGTTTTTGTATTCTGACAAGATTTGTAGAGGATTTTTCTTTACCTCCCATTTGTCTAGAAAAATTCTTTGAAACATTCTAAGATCAAGCACTGAGGAAACACGTAATCCTTTGTACCATTTCTTAACGTCACCGGTCAAAATCTGCGTAAACAATCTCATTTGAAAGTCAACTTCATATACTTCCTGCAAGTCAAAATAGTCATTCATTTTATCAACGTGTTGTTGTGCATTCAAGGGCCCTGTACCATCAAACTGTGGAAGTCTTGTTTGATAATCCTAGGGCATAGCATGTAGAGGTTCGGCCAACACCAAGGGAGCATATATGGCTGCCATGATAGGTGGAGGAGGCGGGACAACAACCTGGATGATAGGTGGGGCGGTGACAAAAGACGAGGATGAGGAGGGGCTAGCTGGCACAGAGTGAGTGGTTTGAGGCTTCGTAGTGGGAGATAGTATTTGGGGTCCATGGTTGCAGGGTTTTTAGATCTAAAGCGATTTCAGTCACAAAGCTATCAGATTTTGTTCTAAACAGGCTTTGTTCAAAAATGGTGTCAAAGTTGAGATCTTGAACGGTAACAAGTTCCTCTGGAAGAGAAGGGGACCTGTGAAGGGGACTATGACTCCCTGCAACTTCTACAATGGCCTTCTTTCTGAGTAACTGTTTTGGATTATCAGTTGCTATTGCAGGTTCTGTGTCTGGGTGGGATCGAGTATAAGTTCTTTTAGGAGCCAGATTTCTTTTTTTAATTATNTAACAACCTCTAAACATTATTTCTTTTTCAGATTTATAATTTGTTTAGAAATAAATCTTTCTTCTAAGGAAAAGAAAACGTGGGGTTGAAAAGTTCATTCTTCCCTAGTATGGTCACCACTATGTTAACGCTCTGTAAATTCCCAAAGGTTGTCAGAAAAGAAGAAACTTACAAGAGGTAACTTTATCCAACCACTTCGAAACTCGAATATAGCCCTACCAGTTTCAGAGAGGGATCTCTCTGTATGATTTAGCTATGTTTAACTTTAAGATATTAGGCTAGTTATATGAAATAAAATAAGATTGAAAAAGGTTTGTTGTTTTTTGTTAAGTTGGTTGAAAAGGGCTTTACGCATTCATTGGGCTATGGGGTCTGTATTATAAAGATAGAAATCTAAACCAGAAACAAAAGATTCTTCTCACGGGGAAAGATAATGTATTCGTTGGATTCTTTAGCAGTAAAGTGATGAATAGAAGAAAATATGAGAATATCAATTAGAGTAAAGAAGCATTTAATAATTTCTTCACTGTAATATGAAAAGATAAACATTAAAATATTTCAAAGTCTGAAACAGGGTATACAAAGATAAATCCTGCAACGTGCGTTACTTTTAAAAGATTAGATTAGAAAACAATATGACAACTGAGCAAGAAGAACATTCAACATAGAAAAGAAAACATCACCAATGAATAACATGCGAGAATCATGTGAAAATGTCTCTTTGTATTACTGGAAGATCTCTTGATAAAAATTACAATCTTTTAGCTTGCAGGGCGTAAATATCAACCCTCAGTACTTCAAAGTTTGAAGTATTTATAACCAAAATTACATACAATCCTGTCATTAAAGATCAGAACATGGCTAATCTAAATTTAGCTAACTAACTTAACAAGATACAAAAATTTAGGAAACTGCTTGATGATGTGTTGAAACTTCATGTTGATTTCTGGGGTGAACCAATGGTGAGGAATCCACACGACCTCGTCTGACTGGATAGCTGACTAGGCTTGGAAACCTCATTGTCTACTAGCTCAAACTTCATAACTCTTCCCATCGAAGATTACTGGGAACACTAACTTTGAGCAATCTTTGATATACTTCATCCATCTCCGTGTACTTGGCAAAAGTTGGCTTGATGATGAAGATGTACTGGATCTCATGCTGTATGCTGATGCCTAACTGTAAAGCATCTGAGAATGCCTTGCCCCTGATACTATCTTGTATTCTTGAGAATTTTGAGCTATCCTTAGCCACAGTGTCTAGTTTCTTTTTGTAATCGGCAAGGGCCATTAACTTGTCATTTATAACTCTCAAACCAGGAAGGCCTTTCTTCTGCAGAGCTTCGATCTTGCTGAAAAATCTTTGCACTCCTTTGTCCATGGTCTGGACCTTTTCCTCCAGCTGTAACATTAGTCCTCTCTTGGTCAGGACCCTCTTGACCTCAAGGATGGTCTCTGTCCTATCTTCAATCTTCAAATCCTCTAGCTCCTCTCTAGTTTTGGAATTTAGAAATTTGATGATCTCAACAGCTTCTATGGGCATCTCTCCCAGTTCTGCTCTTATCTTCTCGATAGCCTGCTCACTTCTTTGCACCATCTCATTTTGCTCAAACATGATTTGTATCATCAGCCATATTTCATTCATGGACTTGGTGATATCCATCTAGACACTCTCTTTGACCTCAGCAAGTGTTTTTCCTGCCACTGTTTTCTTTTGAAGTTGTTGCAATTTCTGTTTAATCTTGTCTGAAGTTCGTTTCTCCTTGGAGTAGCTGGTTTGGAAGGAAGATTTGAGTTCCTGAATGTTCTCAATATCTTTTTTAAGTCTGATAATCTATGTCTCTTACAAATTCATGTCTTCCATGGATTTAGCCAGTTGAACCATCTTCTCCAAAGCTGTCAATCGAGTTGCCGAGGAAATTTCTGCTACAGACTCTGTGCTTACTCTTGTGAGTGGAATTGCACTCAGTGGAATGACTTCCATGGACTGCTCCTTCTCTTTCACTAGTTTTTCCAATTCTGCTTCCATTTCCTTCAACTGTGCATTCTAATCCATGATCAACTTGAGCATCTCATCCTTTTCCCCTTCTGTCTCCGCTATTTCCTTTGCCTGTGAGTCTTCTGTTGGTGGTAGTTTTAACTATTTCCTCAGAGATTCTATATCGTCATTTTTCTTTTTGATCATCCCCTCGACTTCTTTCACATTCGAGGGATCGTATCTGATCTTGAGGACCAGTTCTTCCAATGTCTTAATCTTGTTATCCTTGGCAAAGGATGATATTTTTTCTAACTTCAGCTGCGTCTGGACGTTGCTCAGAGACACCTGTAACTTGGAGGCAGCAGTAGAAGCATTTGCCAATGTGGAGAAAACCATTTCTCCAGTTTGCCTGTGCAGATCCATTTGATCAGCTGGATGCACATCTTTAGTCTGAAATTTGAATGTTTTCCTATTGTAATCAGTGATTACTTTCAGGTCTGGCACCCGTGCTTGCAGAGATGCCTTGTGCATTCTACCCTTCTCAGTGTCAAATGCAGACAACACTCTATGTTGTGCAGTTGATGTTTGCTTCCAGAACTAAGCATACATACTACTGGTCAGCATCTGATTTCTCTTTTTGATCAGATCATACTTCTCAAAAATACACAATTTCGGTCCTATTTTTCTCGGCTGGTTGACTAGTGGAGTATCTGTAGCATTTTTGGGCAACACTATAGTCATGATTTGTTTGCTGCTTGTACTAAGGAGCGACTGATCAACGTCCATAGTTGTAGTATATTGACTTCCCTTTTCACCAGTCGTGTCAGGTGCCTAACTGGTTTTTGGCCTCTTGGTGTGTAATTGGAACTCTTCAGATGATACTTTAGTGATGGAAGGTGAAGTGTCCTTCCTGGGAATTTTCTCTTTGGGAACCTGAGGTGTAGTCATCTGTGAGATGGTGATCGAAGGCACCTGTTGTTATGTCTCAACCAGAGTGCTTGGCTCCCATTCTGTTTGATTGGAAAATTTCTCTATCTGAGGCCTGGATGTATGAACATATGTGATATTCTTATTTTTAACTCTCATCTCTTAAATTATCCCGCAGGGGTCATAGTGCCATATGAAGCTAACAAAAAACTTCATTTATTTAGGCAATCTATCTGCTTCATCCCCGGTGCCTCGACTATTGCAAATGAAAGACCCAATCTGCCCTTTGATTCTAAGTTGATGCTTCTTTTTTAGAGACACAAAATGTATGTTGTCTGAATTAATCATTTGTCTTATGTATTCCAGGGAAAATATTCTCACGGGCAGATACTTGGGCAACTTGTATGGAGCCAATTCGCACCCATACACTCTGATCTCTGTGTGGTCTTGGTACATGTACGAGTCTCCTATTTTTCCAAGATCTGAGAGGTGCAGGATCCTCTAAATCTCCTCATTGATTCTCGGCTCAGGTCTTCCACTGAGAATGCTCACCACTGGGTGGTAGAACTACTCGATGAACTACTTGAAACTGAATTTTGAAGAGTTTTGTCTGAGTAGTGAAGTCCATGCTGTTACTACCTACAGCCTCCCATCCTTGTCCATCTTCTACATTGAAAAGGAAAATTTGTTCGCTTTGAAGAAAATGAACATGTAAGCCAGTATTGAGGAATACCGGAACATGCCTTCCATGGTGAAATTTAAGAATTGCTCATGAATGTTGTCGGCCAGGAAAGTGTTGTAGTCGAACTGAGTGGTGGGTTTCTCATCTATGGAGAAGATGAACAGAAAACCCAATATGGGTCCATCCGCCCATTGATCTGAAAAATACCCAAGCAGGGCGCAGAGCGACGAGATGACCTGGTTTCCCTTCACTGAGAACAGGGATGAAGGATACGGAGGATTTTTAGTGGGGAGTTGAGCGGCCCATGGGAGAAAAAGATAAAAAATATGAGCTCTTTGGGGGAATGATAATTTCTGGTATAGTTCTGTGATAATTTCAAGGTTGAAAGGTGAGGCAGATTCAACTTTGGGTATCTGCATCATCTGATCAATGGTTTCAGGTGTGATGAGGAAAACAATTTCTCATGATGAAGACACTATGGCTCTCTGGTCGGGGATGTAATGGGCCTGGCATTTGAGGGTGAATTTGGGGAAATGGTGAACCTGGGGGAAAAGATACAAGGGAAGGTTTGACTCCCAGAGCCTAATTTCATCACTTTGGTCCAAGAAAATGTCCTTTAGCCATGACTGTAAATCTGCGAAGTCGAATTCGCATCCGGTGTCTGTGATTAAATGGTCTTTGTATGCGAGGGGGATCTTTTCGAGGTCGACAAGAGGCGGGAGGAAAGGATTTTCCTCATCTTCTGTCTTCTTTGATTTTGGCGCCATCACTGTAAAAATACCTGCAAATCAAACAATCATTAGTGGGGATGATGGTGGCTTGGGATGGTTGACTGAAACAAAGAGAAAACGGGGAAAAAATGCTCTGGTGTGATGGGAAAGATATTTTCTAGTGTGACGACACAGTAAGCAATGGAAGAAAGAAGGGAAATGGTGGTTTTGAGTAAACAGATACCTATTGGGCACGGGGGACATGTCAGCAGGCTAACGGATAAGTTGGCTAGTAATAAATTGCCAACAGGTCGTTTGGAGCATGAGATGGCAGGTAATAATGAATGACGAATACGACCAGATGATGTGGCGGGAGATGATTGGGGAGTGACCATGGTAAGAGGACTTGTAAAGGGAGAACAAGGGGAATGGACTGACAGAGTAATGCGACATGACCTCTAGGGGAAAAACATGGAAAATGACGTCATGGGGTGACAAGGTATGTCAGACCTTGGGAGGCGGTGGGAGTCTGACCCAATGGATTCCTGCCACGTAGATGAAAAGGACCCACCAGAAAACATTCCATTCTGGACCCCGCCCCTCTCCATTAAAAATAGATCGGTCAGAGGGGTCCGAAAAACACCTTGAGCCATTGATTTGCGTGCTTTCTTCTCAACCGTAGATCTGTGCACGATGTTTAAACTACATTCCAACCCCCCCCCACTATTAAAAGAAGAACGGTCAGGGGGGGGTCCTGAATCCAATCTAGGCCGTGGATCTAGGCATTGACGCCTGAGCCGTTCAGATGCGCACCTTTGTTATCTTCGATTCTGGACCCCCCCCCCCCATCGTTAAAGGTAGAACGGTCGAGGGGGTCTGGAAAGACTTTTCAACCATAGATATGAGCATGAACATCTGAGTCATTCATATATGCGTTGTGCTTAATTGTGGGTGTGAAGGCCTATGTGCTATGAAAACTTAGGATAAGTACATATAGTGGGTTTTCCCAAGCTTTTCCGTGTTTTTATCACCAATGGGTTAGACATCAAACCTTTTTAAACTTCAAAGACATGGTTCAACATGATTATAATGCTTGTTTTCTTGAGATAAAGCAAACTACCCTATGCTCTAACCTAATTACCTATGACAATTCGCCCAGATTAAAATGTTGGACTAAGAAATTACTCTATCCTGGGGTTATCTGACCAAGATTAGGCAGTTTGGTCAAATTTATTCACTAACTAACCTAAATCATTTGGCTAAGATTAAACAGTTTAGCCAAGTTTATTCACTACTCCTATCAACATCAATTTAAAAGAACTTAGCCATGCTTGAACGGTATGGACCAATGTTATTGCATGGGGCTCTATTAAATTTCTTTTATGCCCTCTTTTATTATGTTTCTTTCTTTTCTTTTTCTTTTTCTTTTCTTTTTTCTTTTCTTTTCTTTTTTCTTTTCTTTTTCTCAAATTATTTGCAGAATGGAAAATCATTTGACAAACAAAAATAGTTAAAGAGATAACATTTTAGTCACCAGTTGATCCTATAAATTATAGCGTTATAACACTTTTTACAACTCCATTATGTTGAGGAGTGTATGAAGTAGTCTTCTCCCTTTCTATACCACACTTCTTTCAGAATTCTTCAAATTCATTTTCGTAGAATTCTCCACCATTATCTGTTATCAATACATTTATTTTCTTCTCTGTCTGATTTTATACCAGAGCTTTAAACTCTTTAAATATATCAAATACCTTGGATTTCTTTCTAAGAAAATAAATCCATGTGTTTCTTGAAAAATGATCTATGAATGAAACATAATACACAAATTTACCTAGGGATGGAATAGGAACAGGTCCAAACACATCACTATGTATCAACTCTAAGATCCCCTTTTCTCTTGTAGCACCAAATGGGAATCTTGATTCTATTTACCATATATGCAATGTTCACAGAAATAAAAATCCAGAGTGCAATTAGACATACCTTCAACCACACCTTTACCGTGTAGTGTTCGAAGGCCTTTTTCTCCAATATGCCCTAGTCTTTGATGCCACAACATGGTCTTCTTTTCTGGGACAATATTGGTCTTGTCTCCTTCATTTCTCTGCTCAGGGACAACATAAATATTACACCCATTAGTATAAGTGCTTCCCAACAACTTGTACAGAGTTCCACACCAAACTCCCCTCATCAACACCATTGCTCCTCGTACCATCTTGCAAGTGCCCTTTCCAAATATAGTATCCACTCCTACATATTCCATCTTGCTTACAGATATTAAGCTCATGGCTAGTTTTGGAATGTGTAGAACCCTAGGGAGAGTTCTAATCCTTCCATATTTTAGCAGCAACTTAACTCTTCCATGTCCCAATATTTTTGTTGTCAAGTCATCTCCTAGGAATACATCACCACCATCATATTTGTCATATTCAGAGAACCACTCCCTGTGAGGATTCATATGGTATGATGCACCTGAGTCGATCAACCATACATCATGTTCTGCATGTGTACTTGTAGATGCTAGGTAAACATCACCTCCTTCTTCAGTAGAGGTTTTTGCCTCTGTGGAAGAGGTACTATCAGATCCCTTTGGTTTTTCAGCCTTCTTAGACTTGCAATATTTCTTATAATGTCCTGTTTTACCACACTTCCAACATTTCCTCAAATATTTTTCTGGAGACTTAGATCTACCTATAGATTTAGATCTCCACCCCGACGGCTTACCAGGATTCCTGTCTTGGGGACAAACTCTTATAAATAAAGCATCTGTGCTCTGACTATCCACAATTTTTTGCCTCATCTCTTCAGATAACAGGGATGCAACTACATCCTCATACTTCAATGTAGATTGAGTGGTACTACCTATTGCTACAACCAGATTATCCCAAGAGTCTAGCAAAGAACATAACAAAGTAATACACTTATGTTCTTCTGCAATTGTAATATTAACAGATCCAAGTTGACTTACTAGAGTATTAAAGTCATTTAGATGTTCTGTCACAAAATCTCCATCTCCCATCCTAAGATGATACAACTTTTTTCAAAGAAACAACTTGTTTTCCGGGGACTTTGATTGATACAAATTCCCCAACTTATCCCATAGTTCCTTGGCTGTAGATTCTCCTGAGACATTCAACAACATCGAATCTTCCAGGCAGAGTTGAATAGTACTCCTTGCTCTTCTCCCAATCTTCCTTCGACATACCAGTAGGTGGTGTACTAGTAGTTTGTGTACTAGTAGGTTGTGTATCAATTGTATGTGTGCCAGTAGGCTGCATACCAGTAGGCTATGTACCAAGATCCACAATGATCCATTGTTATTTATCTACAAGAAGTTCCTCCATCTTCAGCTTCCATAGCTCAAAGTTTTTACCGTTGAACTTCTCTATCTCGATTCTAGAAGAACTCACCATTCCTCTTTCTACGCTCAAATCACCACTGCAAAAAGATCTCACTAAACCCAGGTTTATCACAGACCCAAGATAAACTTGATCTATCAAGACCGAGCCAAACCCTCAACAACAAAGGCATCCCTCTGAAGCCAAAAACAATATATGATACCACATGTAAGTTTTAAACCTGTGAAGTAAAGCAATGCATATAGATTCTTAAGAAAAACAGAATTTAATCAATGGCTCATTCACATAGTACACAAAGATTTATATCGAAAACCCTCAACCGGGAAAACCTTTCTTATATTCATTATATCGAATTTCACCATTCACCTTACAATATATACAATGTTTTTAGGTATTTCATAGATACCAAAACCCTAATCCCTTAATCTGGAATTAATTTAGTAATCCGCTAAAAATAGCAAAAACCGCCCACCAAAAAAAAAATCGGGGCACTGCCTTGAACACCATTGACCCCAAGCTAACACTGTGTGTAACCAGGGGGGGGGGCATACCTACCCCCCTCCCCCTGGGACCCCCCTAGGAAAGCACCCGACGCACACGGCACAGCCAACGCACTAGTGCGAGGGATCATCAAACACAGTTGTCGAATCTGACACGCCCACACACACACATGCAAATAATATAACACATGCCCAACACCACCCACCTATTCCACTAGCTCAAAGAAT
This sequence comes from Picea engelmannii, assembly GCA_009831015.1. Taxonomy (NCBI): domain Eukaryota; kingdom Viridiplantae; phylum Streptophyta; class Pinopsida; order Pinales; family Pinaceae; genus Picea; species Picea engelmannii. The sequence goes on from ML789846.1 coordinate 187,405, forward strand.
AATTTTCCATTTTGACAATTTTTTTTTACAGTTTTTTGGGGCCATTTTGAGGCCCTAAACAACGTTTTTTTGGGAATTTTGGAGGGTCAGGGGTTTTCAACGGCATTCCCTAACCCCCGAAGAAATCCATACTCCTCGGGTAGACCTTTCTGACAAGGCATATAATGCCCCAAAAATAGATCATATGCAAAATTTACACCCTCGAGAAGTTGATGTATCAACTACCCCAATCGAGGCCCACATACCTTTTGGTGTTTCATCTTCCTGCGTTAGGGTTTTGGATGTTTAGGGTTTTCTCATTAACTCTTTATTTTAAAAAGGCCTATTATAGACCTATTCGTGTGAATGAGCGTAGCCATTGCATCTCATTCTCAGAGATAAGCTGCCACCATTCTAGTGAGTTTATTCACTCTATATTTTAATAGTTTTTGTACATTTCTTTTATTGTTAGAAATTGTGTATCATTGTATCTCTATGTTTCTTGCAATATCTCTGTGTGTTTCCGCATTATATCTCCACCTTCATTTCATTCTCAAAATAATCCAGATCAATGTATGAGTTTTTTGGAGATTTAGAAGGAGTACAACTTTTTGCATAAACCTTTTCCACGTGAGAAAATAACAATACTCCTCTTTTTATCTTTATCACAAATTTTTAATCACAAAATATATATCTTTCAATCAAAAGTTATGCTAATTTCAAGTTAAAATACCTTTAAAAACTCTGGTTTGTAGATTTCCTTGTTGGCCAAT
>ML789846.1:204769-236507 GCA_009831015.1 Picea engelmannii
CATTCATGGCACTAGTCGCAGCATTCCAGAAGGGTCAAATACTATACAAAAATTGAAAGACACTTCACATCATAAGGTGCGCGCGTATGCGCGGGATAAGAACGTGTTGTGCGCGCTTTAAGCGCACGATGCGCGACTGTCCATATAAAAATCCGCGCATCTGCTAATACGGCACATTAAATGCTTAAGTCGGCTTCCCGACTGCCAAAAGACCTTCGCCCGAGATGATTTGACATCCAGAATAGGGTCGGTCCTGCAGAAACGGCGAATTAATGGCTTAAACAAACCCTAAGCTAGCCTGTGTCTACACCGGGAACTAGTTACGTGACCGCTTGGAAATGGCTATAAAAAGCAGTGAAGGCTCATTGTTTCAGCAGGGAATTCATAGTAGAGTTACGCTGCTCAGATGCTCCTAAGCCTAGTCTTGGATCACCAGTTCATCAGCTGTTCAGTACAGAGTTCTCTCACCATCCATTTCATTTCTTCTTTGTTCAGTTTGTAAGGGAAGCATTCAGTTGAGGATTCCCGAAGGACCTTCCGCTGGAGGGAAGAGGAACCATTGTCCCTTTCTACAGCGTGTGCTTTGGTTTTTATGTTAATAGATCAAGCCTTGAAACCACTGGGAACTCCCTTGTCTCACGTTTGAAGTTTTGTTTATGGCTGTAATGTTATTTGTTTTTCAGTTCTTAGGTAGATTTTATTTCGTTTTGTTTTCTATTCTCTGTTAACCCATTTTGATCCACAAAAAACCTGTTCTTCCTTACTGAGCCCAACAGGGCATGCTAGTGCTCCCATTCTTGCTCACCCGGCGACGATTCGAGCACGAACATAGATTTTGGAACCCCAACCAGCTTTTCTAGCTAGAGACGTCTCATATTCTTATGGCAATATCCCTTTTTTTTCTTATGAAAATACATGCAATGTCTAAGAATATCTGTTTTTCTTCTCTAGTAAGGGCTTCATAACTAAGATGTGCACACTCTCTCGGTACGGGGAGAGGTCACGATTTTGAGTCTTGCTAGAGTTCTTGGGGCTACAGTTTAGCATTCCATATCATCTACAAAGTGGGTATGTATGGGGTGTGTTTCCCGTGACATTTACTGTTGAAAAAAAAAAGTTCTTCTACCAGTGTTGTCTTTCCTGTTTCACCCAACCCAACAGTGCCCACGACTCGAGATTTTCTTTCTCTTTGTTAACGCTACTATAAATATTCATTTTCAAAATCTTGCATCTTTTCATCCAAACCTCTTTGGAGCGATATTTGGTTTCTCACATTTCTGAACTCACTTTCAACTATCTAGTTAACTTTTTCTCATGACTTCACTTACGAAGTGACTTAACAGTGCACTCTCTTACCCACTCCTCTACATCACCCACTGCTCTATATCATTGGGACAAATTGTTAGTACTATTAGATCTATAATAAAAAAATCAATAAGAAAATTTAATATCTAGTTACAGGGCTCAGCTTGAAACCGCTTATTCAGACAACAATAGAAAGAACATTTTTTCCAATTCTCAATAATAGTGGAGCTGTATTCTTGAGTTTGATGGTCATACCTAGTCTTCTCTTAAAGTTTCTGTAGGGCTCGAGAATACACTCCATCTTTGCCCTGCGTCCACCTAAGCTCAATAAGCTTCATCTTGTAAAATGGTGGAATTATAGGAGCATTTGACTCCAACATCAATAGAATCTCATTTAGACACAAGTTTGATTGGGCGTATCTGGTAGAGAAAATGGTATTCATATCATGAATACCATTGTATTCATATCATGAATACAATTAGAGTAGGAATTGTTGTTGTTGTTCTGATTAGCAGAGGTGGAGATGGATGCAGCCATTGCCAACCCATCAACCCTGCTTTATGTGCACTTGTACACCCAATAAAATAAAAAATGCTCCCTTGGCTGTGTCATTAACAGGTTCACCACTATTGTAACATGTCCAAGTTTGAGTTTCTCATCTGCCCATCCATGTTCCCCACTTGTATAATATGCTCAATCTTGGTTCAATTTTCGTTACAATTTCATGATACGGTAGACTTTGGGTTACCGTTTAACAATTTTATTAAATTTTTGAAAGTGATATAATTTAGTGTTAATTGGTTGTGAGTAATTATTGTTGGTTTTTATTTGTATGTGTGTACTAATTCATCTATGTAATCTAAGGAAAGAGAGTCTTTTTAAAATGACACTTCGTCTAAAATGATTTATTGGTGGATCCTAGGAAGTAGACTTTTGTTCTTCCTATATCTTTCTAGGTCTCAAGTCATTATCATATGTTGTTATGTTCAAGGAAAATGAGCTCTAGGCTAATCAAAAGTAGTTTTATGTCTTCATTTAGGACCAAAATACTATTTCTCCTTGTATCTCCTCTTGTTGTGAATGAGATTATTATGTGTTATTTTAGTAACATTTAATTTTAATCCAATACATGAAACGAGAGACCCATGATATATCGTGCACGATGATGATGATGATGACTAACATCCACTAAGACCGAATTGGTCTATCAGACCTTAAGAGGGTAAGTGATTACTTGTGATTATTTAGAATTTTGTTTCTGTGCTCAAAAAACATTAAGAGAAGCTTTCCAAGATCATCATACTTTTGTTGAGTTAAGAGGTTAGAAAGGTTGGTAGTGTGACAAATATTTTGAAAATGAGATCTACTATGGGTATAGGTTGGACAATATAAGAGAAAGTGTTTTTCATCTTCAACCTTGTTAGTGTCACAAAGGTGTCACACTCTTTCATCCCATGGCATTTTAGGAATTGACCAACGCCCAGTTTCACTATGGAGCTCGTGAGAATTTGTTCTTATCTTAGCAATGCTTATTTTTATCTTTACACTTGGAAAAACAGTTAGATAATTTTGATCTTTTAGATTAGGGTTGATTACATACTTATAATACCTTAATTTTCTTTTTTCCTCTAACTCTTTATCACACCACATTTTCTCCTTAAATTTTGATTTGATGATTTTTTTAATAGTATCTTTATTCTGCAAAATGGTGTCTTCCATGATTCCCCGATAGTTTAGCCAAGACCGGGCCAAGTAGCACTAAGGACAATTCATCATTGATTAATAACATGTGTTTCCTCCTAAGAGGTCACAAGTTCAAATCCAGAGGGGGGTAGGGTATGTATACCTTCGTAGACTTTTGCATTCAAATCATTGCACAGAGAGGGTCCCTTCTCCCACAAACAAGGAGGTCTCATTTACCAATTTTGTGTCTGGCTTGGTCACAACCTTAAATTAAATTATTATTATTTTTATTATTATTTACCAATGTGGGTTGACTCAACACAATTATTTTAAAAAGAAAATCACCTAAAATTACTAGTTGGTGGTCCGTAAGGGGCCATAATTCCCTTCTGATCCAGGTGGATATTAGTGACCACCCACCTGTTCCAAATTACAACTGGCTCATATTGACAGTTTTCAGTTCAACACATTTCTCTGTAATGGGGGCATTTCTTTGTAATTGTAGGTTTTTCACTTACAGGGTTGTCCTGAAGCCCTACATAGCATCTAGGTGGATATTGGTGGCCTCCTACCTATTCCAACTAACTTATTTTGGAAGTTTTCATGTCAGTACATCTTTTTGTACTTCCAGGGCCGTTTTGGGGCTCTAAATAGTGTTTTATTGGCTTGCCATAGTCAAACTATAGATGGAGTCAAAGTTTGATAGTATAATGTGAAGTTCTCGAAAAGACATTTCCAATAGTCTATCACGTGCCTAAAATAGAGATCGTATGCAAAAGTTACGACCCCGGGAAGTTAATGTACTAACTTACCCCAATGGGGCCCACATGACTTTTAGCGCCTCATCTCCTAGGGTTAGGTTTTTGGATGTCTAGGGTTTTGGAATTCATGTTTATCATAAAAAGTCTTTTAAAGCCTCATTGTAATCATCTTCTTGTGAATGAGCGTATCTGTCACATCTCTTCTCAGATATAAAGTTGTCACCATTCTCGTGAGTCTTACCCTCTATATTTTTACAATCTCTGTACATTTCTTTCATTAATAGAAATCATGTATTGTTGTATTTCTCTGTTTTAGACAATTTTTATGTGTATTTCATTGTAATATCTCTACCGAAAATAATATGGATCAGTGGTATTAGAGCAGGCTGCTCTTGATCATTTTTCAGTGTATGTCCCCGAGGAGGTCCGAGTATAGCAAGTTGGATCTCGAGCTTGTCTCTCTTGAGGAAAATTGTTATCGCACGCCTAAGAAACCCTCTATGGCAACATAAAAAAAAAATGGTGGAGAAGAAGATTCTATTAACATGTTGCTTGAGCAAGCTCTCACGTGAAAAAGGGAGAAAATGTTGGAGAATTTTTCCAACATCCTTCAACACCTACCGATAGAAACATGCACATATTCATAAAGAGACCAGTTTGGAGGAACCTCTCCCTTCAAGGTGCAAGTTAATTTTGATATTCCCGTATTTGAAGTTTAGATAGATGTGGATGCCTTAGAAAAATGGTTGAATCTACTAGAAGGTTATTTCTCTGTTCACAATTTTTACGACAGGGAAAAAATCACCTTTGCACTCTTCAAGGCTCTCCCCCATGTCAAACATTGGTGGGAAACTTACTGGGAGCAATGTTCCACAGAGGAATCTGGAATATATGGGGCCAAACCCACTTAGGAATTTTTTGTGGATGTGGTCAAGGAACTATACTACCTTGTTGATAACTATGAATACCAGTACATGAGATGGACCACACTACGGAAAGAGAAGAGCCAAATAGTGTCAATGTTCACAAATAATTTTCATACCTTGTGCACCAAGTTGGGTATCAAAGACTCTGAGTGGAATCTGGTTTTGAAATACCAAGGGGCTCTGCATAGGTACATCCAAACAGAAATGGATTTTCTAAACATCTGATCATTGGGAGTTGCCTATAGATATGTTGTCAAAATCGAGCAGAAATTTAGGCACTAGAACAAATGGGAGTTCAGGTCTACAAATCCGCAACAACCAAAGCATGGTAAAGACGACCCTAACCAACAACCTTCTGACAGCCAGTCCAAGATGCAGGAAAAGAAGGGTAAAGGAAAGACAAAGAATGGCATTGGGAAGTGGTGCGAATTCCACAAAATTCCCTAGCACAACATTGATGAATGTCACTCGAAACAATCATTGGTGGCCAAGGTCAAAGACAAGGATCCAAACCCTCACTCAAAATATGATCCAGAAAATATTGAAAACAAACAGATCATCGAAACAGACCCTATTGCTACTGTCACGACCACAACAATTCAACCAGGAGATCTTGAAGAGGGGGAGCGCCTCTTCCATTTATAGATGTGGGTGAAGGGGACCCCATTGCATTTCATTGTTGATATAAGTAGCAAGAAAAAACTCATCTTAGCTGAGGTCATTAAACAATTTGGGTTGTCAACAACACCACACCTGCAACCATACAACATCGGGTGGCTTCACCAGGGATGAGATCTCTGTGTGAGCCAATAGTGCCACCTATCCTATGGCATCCAACCCTTCAAGCATGAGTTATTGTGTGATGTTTCCCCTCTTAATATATGTGATGTTGTTTTGGGCCAACCATACATGTGGAAACGTCATGTTGTTTATGAGTCTCGACCCTGTAGTGTCATTATTACTCTGGAGGGTTAGCTCTACAGGATACCAGATGTATTTCTGACTACTATTCCACCAAAAAAATGCCGCAAGGTAATCTCTCATACTGAAAAATTCATCATGTTCACAATCTGTTCAAAGGATGCACAAAAGGCCACTACAACCATTGTAGCCTCAACACCTTCTATCCAGCAGAAGAAGATTGCAGAAGACAAAGAAAATATTTTTTCTTCATCTACAACTATTCCTACACAATGCCTCGTCAAGCCCAGAGACAACATGTTGGTGGAACATATTCAACCCCACCAACAATAGGTTCGTGACAGCCTTCCACAGACCAAGCAACACAACTTCTCCGACAGGCAGGCAACTCACCAAGATTCAGATTGAGAATATGTTTTCCCCTCTTTCCCAGGAACTCAACGCAATGGAGACCATTTCTTCCTAACGGGGGAGGATTGATCCAGGTGGACATTGGTGGCCACCCACCTGTTCCAAATTCCAACTGACTCATATTGACATTTTTCAGTTCAACACGTTTTTCTGTAATGGGGTCATTTCGTTGTAATTGTAGGTTCTACACTTATGTGGTTGTCCTAAATCCCTACAAAGACCCCAGGTGGATATTGGTGGTCGCCCACCTATTCCAAATGGCTTATTTTGGAAGTTTTCATTTCAATACATCTTTCTGTACTTCCAGGGCCGTTTTGGGGCTCTAAATAGTGTTTTCTTGGCTTGTCATAGTCAAACTGTAGACAGAGTCAGATTTTGACGGCATAATGCGTAGTTCTCAAAAACACCTTTCCAATGGGCTATCACGCACCTAAAACAAAGATCGTATGAAAAAGTTACGAACCCAGGAAGTTAATGTACTAACTTATGCCAACGGGGCCCACGTGACTTTTGGCGCTTCATCTCCTAGGGTTACGTTTTTGGATTTCTAGGGTTTTGACATTCATGTTTATCATAAAAAGGCCTTTAGAACCTCATTGTAATCATTTTCTTGTGAATGAGCGTGATCATCACATCTCTTCTCAGAGATAAAGATGCCACCATTCTAGCAAGTCTTTCCCTATGTATTTTTACAGTCTCTGTACATTTTTTTCATTAATAAAAATCATGTATTGTTGTATTTCTCTGTTTCTGGAAATTTTTGTGTATTTCATTGTAATATCTCTGCTTTCATTTCATTCCAAAATTAATTTGTATCACCTTCCTACCAATTTCCTTTGGGTCTTGCGTTGTTAACATATTTGCTTACATATGAGGAACACAATATCTTAGTCAATCTAAAACAATTTTAGGTGTTAATTCATGATTAAAAAAGACGGTTTCAACATAAATAGTATTTGTGAGTTGTTGAGTCTACAACAATGGGGTCATATAATTTTAAACAACATCTAACCTTACTCTTCTAAATAAAACTAGATGCTACTCCATTGCAGTTTAACCTCTTATCTAGAGGTTTTTTTTCCTTGAAGGTGGAAAAACATATCATAACTTAGTTGTCAACTAGCAGTGATAAAAACCAACACTCATAATCATTATTCAACTAAAACCATGCCACCTAAAATAACCCGTTGGTGGTCTGTAAGGGGGGACTTCCACTCTTTCAAGATGCTTTTAGGTCTCAGACCATTAACTTGTTTCCTTATGTCTGAGGAATACTATCTCGTAACCAATCAAAAGCAATTTTAGGTCTTACTCTAGAACCCATCTTTAATACTATCATATAATTTAATTTAATTTTATAATTCAATTATTTTTTTAAATATTTTAAATTAGAAAAATTATAATGATCTTGACACTTTTATTTTTATTATATTTACATATTAAAATTGACATTTTGAAAAATATTTAATATTTTTTCTATCAATATTACAATATTATATATTAATTTTAAAGAAAAACAATACATCATTATTATTATATTTTCAATAAAAATTATAAATAATCATAAATTTTATATTGAAATTAATAATATATAATTTGATCCACATGCACATTGGTGGCCACCACCTATTCCACTAGCTCAAATTACATTTTCCATCTTGGCAGGTTTTCTACAGTTTTTCGGGTGCCAAACTTTTGAGGTTGTTTTGAGGCCCTAAATGATGTTTTTTTGACTTGGAAGCACTCAATAGATCCCTATTAGGATGTATTGGGTCATTCAAAATGTGTACTCCTCGATTAGGCCTTTCCGATGGGGTACCGAGCACCCCAAACAAATATCACATGCAAAATTTGTGCCCTCGAGAAGTTGATGTATCAACTACCCCCATTGGGGCCCACAAACCTTTTGGTGTTTAATATTTCGGGGTTAGGGTTTTGGATGTTTAGGTTTTTCTCATTTATTCTTTATGTTAAAAATGTCTTTGGAGCCTCATTGTATTCAAATTCTTATGAATGAGTGTAGCCGACACATCTCTCTTCAGAGATAAGATTCCACCATTCTAGCTAGCTTGTGTGCTTTGCATTTTACAGTCTTTTGTATTCCAGGTAGTCATTAATAGAATTTGAGTTTTACTATATTACTATGTTCCTTGTGATATCTCTGTGTATTTCCTTGTTATATCTATGTTATATTTCTTCCTTCATGTCATTCTCAAAATAATTTGGATCAGTGGTATCAAAGTAATTTGCTCTTTGTCGTTCTTAGTGCATGTACCTGACGAGGTCAGGGTATAGAGAGTTGGGTCTTGAGCTTGTTTGTCTCGAGGAAAAATGCTCTCACATTCCCAAGAAACCTCCCATGGTGAAAGAAAAGAGGGATGATAGAGTATGATATTGTATCAAACTGTTCCTCGAGGAAACCCTTGTGTGATAGATGAATGAGATGATGGATAATTTCTCTTAGATCCTTCAGCGACTGCCAACAAAAATGGAGGCACCTTCAACCAAAAGTCACTTTGGAGGTGAGATGCCCTTTAAGGTGCAAGTTAAATTTAATATTCATTTATCTGAAGGTCTAATAAACACCGATGCTTTGATATTCCAACAATGAAAAAATCACCTTCATGCTCCTTAAGGCCCTTCCCCAAGCTCCTTAAGGATGAGTCTACAATTTTTGGGCCAACACCCACTTGGGCGGATTTTGTTGATGCCATCAAGATGCAATACTACCCTGTTGGAAACTATGATGACCAATATATGAGATGGACAAATATGCATGAGGAGAGAGACCAGATGGTGCTAGAGTACACCAACATCTCCCATACTTTGCAGACAAAGCTTGGTATTAAAGACTCTGAAAAACACATGGTTTTAAAGTACTGCATTGGCCTACACATGTAGAGAAAACATAATTGGAGTTCCTAGAAATCTCCTCACTAGGAGATGTTTATTGATGTGATGTCAATATTGAGCAAAAGTTCAAGAAAAAGAATATGCGATATTTCAATTTTGCAAACCCATCGCAATAGAAGCCCAGTAAGGGTGGCCCTAACTCCTAGGGAAAAGGTAAAATCAAGGATTTCTAGTCCCAAGACAACTAGTCGAAACCACCAGCAAAGAAGGGTAATGGGAAGTTGAAGGACACTAGAAAGGGGTGTGAGTTTCACAAAATCCATTGGCACAATACTACTGAATGTCGCTCCAAACAATCATTGTTGGCTAAGAAGAAAGCCTCACAGTCGGATGTTGAATTAGAATTTGATTTAGAATGAAAAAAGGGAAAAAGGATCATTGATGCGTAACCCAATGTCACCATCACTACCACAAAATTCTAGTCAGAGGAACCATAAGATCTTGAAGAAGGGGAGCGCCTCTTCCACTCATAGATGTGGGTGAAGGGGACCCCACTTCATTTCATTGTTGACAATGGTAGCTAGAAGAACCTAATCTCGGCAGAGGTCATCAAGAAGTTGAACTTGACAATGACGCTGCATCCCCAACCTTACACCATGGGTTGGCTCATCCAAGGATGGGACATCCGTGTCAGCCAACAATGTCTCCTTCACTATGACATCAAACCCTTCAAAGATGAGGTATTATGTGATGTTTCCCCACTTGAAGTTTGTGATGTTTTGTTAGGACATCCATCTATGTAGAAGCATCATGTTGTTTATGAATCTAGGCCCCGTAGTGTCATTATTTCTTTGGGAGACTAACTCTATCGGGTACCAGAGGAAATACCAACTACTGCAGTCTCTTTTATCTCCACAAAGAAGTGCAGAAAGGTGGTTTCTCAAACCAAGAGATTTTTCCTCTTTATGGCTTGGTCAGAAGGTGAACGGAAGGTCATTGTAACCATCAAAACCTTTGTTAATGAATGAAACTATGTGAGACATTCTCTAGCTTACAAACCTGTGAGTTGTGGATCATTGCAGCTATGTGAGTCTTTCTCTTAGCTTACAAGCCTGAGAGAAATCCCCTAAGAAGGGTACGTAGTTCCTTCCTGAGAAAGAGCTAGGAAAGTAGATATGACCTCCTCCATTCAGAGAGTTGAGAAGAACTCCAGATGATTATCCAGTGGGAAAAGAGATTTGTTGAGTTAGACGTGCCTGTGGCTGAGCACAAGGTGAACGTGTGCAATCCCAAAGTGTTGGGTGCATCGTCATGTGAAAAAGAAATGAAGATGATGTATTAGCCTCCTCTGAGAAAAAGAGTTGACGAGGAATTGCAGATGATTCTCTTGTGTGAGACAGAGGGAAAGAATATCTGTTGAGTGGACGTTCTTGTGGATGAGCATAGGTGAACATGTGAAGAACCGGTTCTTCTGTGTAATGCAGTGAGACATGGATATGGACATCCCTATGGATGTGCACCTAGTGGATGAGCATTAGTGGGTGTATAAGATCCCTTGCTATATTGTTCAAGAGTCAGACATTCTTGTAACCCTAATTGTAATGTAAAGGGTACAGGTTGGCCCCACCTTAATGTGATTTAATAATTAATATAAAAGATAATTAATATGAAAAATATTAATTATATTTTGAGTTATTGAGGTCGACTCTATTTTTCCAATAGACACATCATTTGATGTGACAAGTCTTATATAAATAAAGGTGAATCCCTATTGAGGAAACACACTTGTCATATTGTCATCTCATGATTTCAGAAGTTGTGGTCTGAAATTATGAGAATTGAAACACCCTCTTGTGTGCTAGTTTTGTTGATGGCATGGGAGGTCTTTCTCTTGAGGAATATAGAAAAGGATTGGCTAGGTTTTCTTCCCTTGTTGAGAAGGGTTTCCCATGATATTTCTTGTGTACTTTCGCATGGATCTTCTTCTTATGATCTTGGTTGTTGCAGTATTTATGGTTCAAGTAATTGTTGAAACAAAAAATTTAAAAGGAACACATGAGCCATAGCCCACTGAAACTTTAACATGGTATCAGAGCAGATCCTGAAGAATACCCATTCCACATTGATAAAGGAAGGTCGTGAAATATTGAGGCTGCTAGCATAGTTGGGCCAGATTTTTCTCCTTAAAATCTATGGTAAAATTGAGGTTGAGCCTCTTCCTTATGTGGCAAATTATAGGGCCAGACCTATACCTAAACTCTCATCTAGACACGGGCTTTCTCTTAAAGGAAAACACAACATAAGAGAAGCCCTCTAGGATGCCACCAAAGAGACCTACAACAAACTCAAACTCTAAAACTATCACAGTGCAGAAGGAGCCCTAACTCAGCTAGAACTTGAGGCTGAACCTCTCTTCTGTGGAAAATTTTTAAGGTGGAGACTTATCTAGGGCTGCCGCAAACCAAAAAACAGACTTAAACCCTCCAGAATGGCCACATCTAGAAGGGGACCAAACAACAGACTTAACAACAAATTTCAGACCAGATTTTGAAGGAAAAGAAAATTCTATCTTCTAGGAAAATGTGGGAAGTATGAAATATGTCTGTTGTGGATGTGATTGCTATAAAGAGAATTTACATTATTATCCAAAATCTAAACATGAATTCTTAACACTAGTACCTCAGTACAACAAAATGTGAAATCAAGGGAATTCAATTTCGGCAATTTATATCGTTTTTCAGTGGGGTTTGAATTCAAGTTTGAACCTTCTTCTTCGTGCATGTTGATATGCATCCAGACATGGTTGAGAACAATTTGTCTACCTTAGTAATCACACAACTTGGTCCATTGTGAGAGAAGAGTAAAGTAAAAGATAGCAGGGTAAGGTTTTGATCTGAGGTAGATAAAAATGACTTAAACAGTATTGTGAAGCATGGATGGGCAAGTAGACTTGACAGGTGGGTGCACATTCCAAGAACGAAAAATCCAGAGAATGGTATATGTCTATTTGTGACACACATAACTTTCAATAGCATAATAAATATCCAAGGTTTTGTTTCTAAAGTCCATTACTTCCATCTACCCTTTTCTAAGAACATGGAGCAATATAAGATCATTAAACAATTGGGGACAACACCTATGGAAGTGTTTGGAAGGCTATTAATAGACAGACCAATGAAATAGTTGCTATTAAGAAAATGAAGAGGAAATCTTATTCCTGGGATGAATGTATGAATCCTTCTAAATTATCCTTGTTGCAAAAGTTGGGTGCCCTAAAATGCATTGATTATGTGCAAACAAAATTAGGTTGGAGAAAGTAGTTGATTATTACACTTAACAAAATATCGACAACCCGCAGTATGGGAAAATTCCATTTGTGCCATCATCTCTTTACTAGAGGTTGATGTAGCAGTAAAGGTTGATGCAGATTTCATCAGAAACTTGTGTGGTATAGGTGGCTACAAGGCAGACAAGCAAAGAACATTATTGACCATCATGACTTTGACAAAACAAGCAAAACCTCCTTTAGTGTACACCCTTAGGTATGCACTTATATATATATATATATATATATATATATATATATATATATATATATATTATTTGCATGATTGTCATAAAAGTATTTGTTGTAGGAAGGAACCCCTAGTGCAAATCATGGACCCAGAGAAGTCTCAGTGCATTCAGAAGAACAACACACTGGAAGTAAAAACCTCAGGTTTGATTGTTTGATTATCTTGCTACATTAAAATTAGGTGTTGTAGATGGGACAACAAACCTTAAATTGTTTTGATTCTAGAGATATACTCATTATTCTCCTTTAGAAGATATTATTTCTTTGGTTCCTCTTGTTTTCTTTTTCTAGATAGGTTAAGAACAAAAGAAGATGCTTATCCTTCAGAGGGAGTCACTTGAATCAGAGGGAGTCAAAACTATTTGAGAAAGATGAAGAATAGAACCATCATTAAGATAAAAAATGAAATAATGCATGATCAAAATCTTTCTATGATTCCATGGGCAGGAGCATGCATGACACAGTATATGTGCAGAACAAGAGTTTTCACCAGAGTTTGAAAAACATAACTCACGAAGAAGTCTTCACCAGAATGAAGTCTGAGATTGAACACTTCAAGTTATTTGAGTGCCCAGTGTTTTTCATGTACCCAAAGAAAATAAATCCAAGCTAGATCCTTTAGAAAGAAAGGATATAGTGAATCTTCAAAAACTTTCCAGAATGACATCCCTAGTCAGAGACAGATTGAGACAAGAAGAGATATTGTCCTTGAAGAAGAGATAGTCTTTCAAAATCTAGAGAATCTCAGATGGACATTGACAGTGAGATAATACATTCTCCTCCTTCAGTAGTTCAGAGGGATACAAAAATTATTCCACTTGATCTAGTGAACTCGATACACTTCCATTCATAGTACCATCCATGAGTTGGAAACTATATTAGATAGATAGATTCTTGATGAGTTTGGATTTCAGCAAGAGTGTTGTTAATCCAAACCTATATCATTACAGTTTTGGTGATGAGAACCTGATTCTGATGACTTATTCAAAAAGCGTTGTTGTTGGATACAAGTAATCCTTGACTTCTAAATTCAAGATGAAGAATCTGAGTATGATGCACTACTTCTTGGGACAAGAAGTATGATAGAGAACCGATGATATTTTCCTGAGTCAAGGAAAATATACAGTGAAAATATTAAAGAAGTTCAGTATGACAGAATGAAAAATCTATCATGATGGATTTAAAGAGGAAGATTGGTGATGATTCAGACGAGACTGATCCACAGTTGATTGGATCACTGATGTATCTGGTTAACACCAAAATTGATTCATGTCATGCAGTGAATGTGCCTAGTCATTTCATGAGTAAACCGAGACAAACTCACTAGACAACAAAAAAACATGTATTGAGATATATGCAAGGCACAGTTGGATATGGCCAGAGATATGCCTACAGTATGAGTTTGAGTTTACAGGATATGTCGATTCAGATTGAGCGGAAAGTACAATGGATCGAAAGAACACATTTGATTGTTGTCTTACCGTGAAGTTTTCCATGATTTTCTGAAGCAGCAGGAAACAAAACTTTGTGTCCTTGAGTACCATAGAAGTAGAGTATATGGCATCGAATGTGAGAATCCATATGGCTTCACAAGATTCTGACAAGTTTACTTAACCATGAGATGGATCCTATGATGATAACCAAGAGCCTTGTGTAAATCTCCTTGAGAACCCAGTGTTCCCTGATGGATCGAAACACGATAAGATGAAATTTTATTATATCAAAGATATGGTGCAGAGGAAAATCGTACACATGCAGTACCTTCCTACACATGAGCAGATTACATACATCTTCACTAGACTAACTTGGTGAAGAATGCCTCCCTAGTTGAGAGGGAGTATTGATGACTCCATGCAAGAAACAATTCAAAGTACATCCATGTGAGACTTGGCATGATGAAGAATGCCTCCCTAGATGAGAGGTAGTGTTGATGAATGCAACTATGTGAGACATTCTCTAGCTTACAAACCTTTGAGGTGTGGATCATTACAGCTATGTGAGTCTTTCTCTCAACTTACAAACCTGAGAGAAATCCACTAATAAGGGTACGTGGTTTCTGCCTGAGACAGAGCTAGGAACATAGAGATGACCTCCTCCATTCATAGAGTTGATAATAACTCTAGATGATTATCCACTGGGAAAGAAGATATGTTGAGTTAGAAGTGCCTGTAAATGAGCACAAGGTGAACATGTGAAATCCCAAAGTGCTAGGTGCATCGTCATGTGAAAAAGAAATGAAGATGATGTATTAGCCTCCTTTGAGAAACATAGTTGATGAGGAAATCCAGATGATTCTCCTGTGTGAGATGGAGGGAAAGAAGATATGTTGAGTGGACGTGCCCGTAGATGAGCACATGTGAACATGTGAAGAACTGGTTCTTCTGTGTAATGTAGTGAGCCATGGATATGGACATCCCTATGGATGTGCCCCTAGTGGATGAGAACTAGTGAGTGTATAATATCCCTTGCTATATTGTTCAAGATTCAGACATGTCTATAGCCCTAATTGTAATGTAAAGGGTACAGGTCATCCCCACCTTAAGGTGATTTAATATTTAATATAAAAGATAATTAATATGGAAAATATTAATTATATTTTGAGTTATTGAGGTCTGCCCTATTGTGCCAATAGACACATCATTTGATGTGAAAAGCCTTATATAAATAAAGGTGAATCCATATTGAGGAAACCCACTTTCCCTTGTGTCATCTCATGATTTCAGAAGTTGTGTTCTGAAATTATTAGAATTGCATCACCCTCTTGTGTGCTAGTTTTGGTGATGGCGTGGGAGGTCTTTCTCTTGAGGGATATAACAAAGGATTGGTTGGGTTTTCTTCCCTTGTTGAGAAGGGTTTCCCAGGATACTTCTTGTGTACTTGTGCATGGATCTTATTCTTGTGATCTTGGTTGATGTAGTAGTTATGGTTCAAGTAATTGTTGAAACAAAAAATTTAAAAGGAACACATGAGCCATAGCTCACTGAAACTTTAACAACCTCTACACAGGGTCTCTCTACACAACAACAACAAGTGGACAAGATAATAGAAGAGAACAAAGACATATTTTCCTCACCTTGTTAGGATCTGTTCCTAACCCCTCATAGTTAGTCATTAGTTAGTTGTCATTGTAATAAGTGGTCAATCCTCATTATTATCAGGACCACAAGTAGTTAGGAATTTGGTTAGTAGAATGCTATAAATTAGTTATGGTATTGGCCCGTGGTATTTTTGGTTGTGAACTATATTTAAAGAATCCATCTCTCCATTGTAAGTGGTTGAGGATTATTGTAAGAGATCTATTCTCATTTGGAGGTTTCCCCCTCAAAGAGGCAAGTGAACTAAGATTTTTGTGATATCAATATTGTATTTATGCTCTATATTTGATTTTCTTGTTACTTGCGTAGTATATTTGTTTGTTCTATTAACTGTTCCAGGTATATCACAAGTGGTATCAGAGAAATTTTTTGGTAGGAAGTGTGGGCAAATTGTTTTCTCCAGGGTAGCGACGTGTTCTGGCATCGATAAACAACAGAGATTTGTCATTCAACACACACATCCACTGTTGGGGAAGCATACACGCGGGAAATACAAGTGGTTTTTAAGTGCACATATGTTTTCCACCCTTGTAACTCATGTTGGTACCCCTTTGAGTGGTAGTGCATCAGATAGCACCTATGCATGAACTTTCCTAGGAATTTTGGAACCCTCCTAGCTCAATTGATCAAGCACCTGACTATTATAGTGTCATCGAGAACAACACTCGAGAAGATACTCTCTAGTATCTGGGTAATCGGGTAGTACGACTAAGGGTATGATTGAGCCTCATTAGTTATTTCCATGAGATATTGGACTGAATACTATTGTCGACCCCACACATGTATCAGGGAGCTATAGCATAGGGAAGGTACCCTGAAACAAACCATAACCTTTGGGAAAGACACAAAACAGAAAAATAACAGCATTATGGTTACAGAATTCCTACATCTTTCTTCCTGTTAATAATTTGGAAATTTTGACACTGTAGAATTATTCAGATTGAAGTATAACTCCACGAGAGTTAAAAAAAAACACCCTTGTTTGAGACATATCCCATTGACTTCCTCTTTCTTCCTTGATATTCATGATACCTATAATTTTTACACCTTTTTTTGGACCCGATCCCATTAGCCCCTTGTTTGCGACCTATTTCATTGGCTTCCCCTTTTATCCTTGATCGCAATGATACCTATCATTTTTAATCCTTTCTGTGGACACGAACTCCTTCCCGACACCCTTATTTGGCACCTATCCCATCATACTTATTATCTCGTTCTGATCACTGTGGTATAACTCTCCTTAATCCTTCACAATGGTCCTTGCCACACTCTCTCACATCGGGGAAGAGTGGGACACTAAGGTCACCCAACTATATGAATATGTATTTGTGATCAAACAAACCCTGGGGGACCTTGAACAAATCCAACAATGCTTTTAAGACATGTATGACATAAATAAAATCTTGAAATTTATTTCCCAACACCTTGGATTGTTTGGAAATGGTAAGCAAGACTTTGAAGCCTCTCATTCCTCTCATTATGAGAATACTCATAATTCTCACTCCCCTTGGGGTTCTCCAAACTCTTGGAATAAGCTGCCAAAAGTAGAGATGCATAAATTTGATGTATTTTACCTAGTTGGGTGGGTCTCCCAAATGGAACACTACTTCTCCCTCCATGATATTCGAGATGATGAGACAAAAATCCATGTAGGAGTTCTGTACTTAGACCAAGAATGCTGGCAATGGTGGAAATGACATAAAAAATTATATTCAGGACATCCCAATTGGAACATCTTCATCAAATCCGTTTGTGCACATTTTTATAGGGAATCTAATTATTTGGGGCGCCTCACCAAGTTGAAACAAATAGGTTTGGTCGTTGATTTCATAGCAACATTTGAATAGTTGGATATTAGAATAGAGGGATTATCTGATGAATTCTATCTAGAATGTTTCATAAGTGGCTTAAAGGAGGAAATGTGTGCTTATATTTGCATGCATCATCCTATTACTTGGTTGTAGGTGTGAAAATTAGCATAGGAAGATCAAACCATTCTTCATGAAAAACCCCTCCATTCTTCATTCCTAAACCTTCCTCATCTAGGGGCTCCCACTGCTCCCACTCAAACCTTGAAGGTTCAAAAGGTGTCTCCAGTAGAAATGGAAGAACGTAGGAAAAAATCACTTTGTTATTACTATGATGAAAAATATGCGACAGGAAATAGATGTCGTGAACAAAATTTGTTCCAAATCAATGGGTCAAAAGACTGAATGTCAAATGAGGCCCTCGAGCTAGAGGATATTGAGCCCACTTCGCCCCTCTCAGAAGTTGTTGCACCCTCTGTGGAACTGAAAGAACCTATCATATCTCTCCATGCCCTTGTTGGTATTTCTTCTCCATATACATTAAAGATCAAAGGCTACATCAAACAACGAACGCTAGTAGTGTTGATTGATAGAGAAAACACTCATAATTTTATTCATCATAGGGTCGCCAAGAATGTCAATTGTTTTATTCGACCAGTTTCAAATTTTCAAATTCTCATAGCTAATGGTGGTACAATTAAATGTGTGGGTTGTTGTGAGAATGCCAAGATCCAAATGGGATATTATACCGTGAAATCTCACATGTTTTTCATTTCCATGGGTGGTTTTGATATTGTCTTGGGTGTTGAATGGTTGTGCACTTTGGGATCGATTACCATGGATTATCAGGAGTTATATATGAGCTTTACTCAAGAGGCTCACACATATACTCTCTATGGCTTGACTATGGGGTCCCCATAAATTATCATATCTCATAGAATGGAAAAACTCTTGAAGAAAGGTCATCATGGGGTGATTTTCCCAATTTAATTCCATCCAGGTACAAGAGCCATCATCCCCCAAAATCCATCCTGACCTGCAACTCGTCATGGAAAAGAATCATAGAGTCTTTGAGACACTCACAAACTTACCCCCATCCTAAGGTGAGCATGATCACAACATTCCTCTCTTGTCGGGCAATCATCCCCCTAATGTACGCCCACACAGGTACCCCTTTGCTAAAAAAATGAAATAGAAAAAATAGTGCAGGAATTATTGGAAGCCAAGCTAATTCTCCCAAGTACCATCCCATCCTCCCCTATTGTAATGGTCCTAAAGAAATAAGGTTATTGGCATATGTGTACATATTTTTTATTCCTTAATAAATTGACCATTAAGGATACATTTCCCATTCCTGTCATTGATGATCTATTGGATAAGCTCTGGGGTGATTGTTTCTTAACCAAATTGGATCTTCACTCTGGTTATCACCAGATTAGGATGAAGGAAGTAGATATTCTTAATGCTTCTTTTAGAACTCATGAAGGCCATTATTAGTTCTTGGTAATTCCTTTTGGGCTTTGAAATGCTCCATCTACCTTCCAGAGTCTCATGAATAAAATCTTGAAGCCCTATCTTCAAAAGCTTGTTCTAGTTTTCTTTGATGACATCCTTATTTATAGTCGCACTTGGGATTTCCATCTTCAACATGTGTAAAAACTACTCTAATTATTATAGGACCATTAGTTTTTTGTCAAAAATTCCAAGTGTTATTTTGGGGAAAGTGAGGCCAAATACTCGGGACACATTGTCGGCCATGAAAGAGTATGCGTGGACCCCAACAAAATTCAATCCATGCAAGAATGGCCATGTCCTAATACATTGAAAATCCTTTAGGGTTTCCTTGGCCTCATAGGATATTATAGGAAACTTTTCCACCATTATGATAAAAATTCCCGACCATTGACGAACCTTCATAAGAAGAATGTATTCTAGTGCATACTTGTAGCCAAGAAAACATTCCTATACTTGAAGTGGGCCATGTGTACTACTCTCGTCTTAGCAATCCCTTATTTCAACAAAACTTTTGTGGTAGAAACATATGCATCTAACACTGGCATTGGTGCAGTTCTCACTCAAGAAGGTCGAACTCTTGCTTTCACTAGCCATGATTTGAGTGGTCGCAATTTGGGAAAATCTACATATGAAAAGGAAATGATGGCCATTCTCCATGTTGTGCACACTTGGTGACCATATCCATTGGGGTGTCATTTACATATCAAAATTGATAAACATAGTCTCAAGTATTTCCTTGAGTATCGATTTTCATCCCCATAAGAAAAAAAATGGCTGACCAAAATGTTCGGCTATGATTATGAGATCATCTACAAGAAAGTGTTATAACTCAAATTTCCACTTGTATGCATCCTTGATTTTGGCCTACTCATTCATACATCTGCCAACCCGTTTTTATGGAGTTGTTATATAAAAAAACCTTTTTGTATGGAATACACACCATGTTGCATATGGAGAGTGCATACATATGCTAGTTGCATACCTGGAAGCTCGCATACATACGCTAGTTGCACTACTAAAAGCACATGTGTACTCTAAAAAGTGACAAAAAATATAAAATCTGTGCTTTCCAGCGGAGTTTACAGGCTATATTAGGTTTTGCAACCATCTTACCTCATGTATCCCTTTTGGAAACACATTAACCATATTTTTCTCATATAAAAAGGGCCCTAGGGGGGTCATTTGTATGTATCAAACTAGGGGCAAGAGAACTCTACCAAATTTTCTCCCTTGTTTCCCAAGATTTCTGCATTTTTCTCTGAGTTTTATCCTCAACATTTTGTTCCATCCATCTTCCTTATACCATTTATATGCTATTTTGTTTCACTCAAAAGTTTCATTGTGCATTTTGCAAGGAAAGGAGAAAAGATTGCATCTTTAGGTTTGAAGGATTGTTCATGCATTTTCTTTCTTGAAATTATTTTTCATTTGAAGGATTAGTGTAAAGTTTTATTTGCCAGTGTTCTTATAAGTTTCATTTTTGCAAGATTCTTAAACAACATCAATTTCACTACCACACCCATGAGTAATCAAACCACTAAAATGAATGCTTAATTTAAAATCAATTAGACATTTTGCTTTGTAGGGTACAACAATTAGACTAGGCTTTAGGGCCTTCGATTAGGTGTGGAGAGGAAACTCTCCAAGTACGCTAAACAAACTTAAGAGTCTTATTTAAGGAGTTTTGAAGTCCATTTCTCATAAAAGTTAGCGGGGACCCCCCTTTAACACAGGGGCTAAACACAAGGTCATGTGAAGAAAGGCAGATGAGATAGCCCCTCCAAATCTAGACCAAGCGTAGTGGGGATCATATTTGAGGGTCATTCTTGGGATTCTGTTGACTTCATCTGACTATGGAGCTTCATGGAACTAAAATCTATTTGGGATCCTTAGTTTTCTTCTTGACCATTTTATTTCTCTACCCTTGAAAGGATTCAGACATAGTTATCCTGCTCTTATGATCTTTCTGACTATCGATTGTACCCGCCTGGTGACTGACTGTGAGTTGGAAACTTAATTGAATTTTTATAAGTACTTAAAAAGGTGACTGTGGGGGAATACCAAGTTACCTAGGATAGACGTAGGACCACACATCTTAGAGTATACCCGGAGTTTGTTTTCGTGTTCGAGTTACACTTGCACTAGTAAGTTGCTCTAGTGTTGGTTGGCGTAATTGTTCTTGCTACCTTTTGCTTGATTTATCTTTAGAGAATTTTTAGTGGTGTTCTCTGTTGTTCCAGAGTCTGTACTTAAGGCTTATAAGTACAGTGTCTAGGCATCCAAAAGTGATTAAGGGGTAGAGAAGGAAGAAATTTCAACCTTCGGCAAGGGAAGCTAGGGTCGATTTCTAGGTTGTTGTCTAGCTTCCAACTATTCCTGGATGTTTATGTCTCTTTCAATCGCTACCCACGAATGTTTCAGTTCCACCCAGGTAGTGGTTTTTTTAATAATAGTATCAAAAATATTCAAGGCAATATGTGTTTGATCTGATAGTCCGAGTTGGATATTACGTTGTCTTGTCACAAGGACAGTCATGGAGGAACATAATGATAATAAAATCTCAATACTTTTTTAGATGTTGTCTCGATTTTGGTCGTATAAAGGAGAGTTTATAGTTCTGGTAGTGAAAATAGGGTGAAAACCAAAGGCCCTTTCCCGTAACTGAGTTATAATTTAATAAATGTGTGTGAGGTGTAAGAAAACATTGAGTTGTCTATCATGTAAGGCTCCTATCAAGGGAGAATCTCACTTGTAAACAGAGGAAGAAAAAGATAAAGGAATAACCCGATGAAGCATAAAATATATATAGAAATCTAAAGTGTTCACTGATCTTATACCTGTTGATAGCCGGTACAGAGGAAAAATGGTAAACAATATAGAAAACTAAAATTTATTCACTATAGTATAGGTTGTACTAAATTATAGTGGAACATTCATCAGATACATATATGAAATGAAATTAGATATGGAATTCAAGGAAACAAACTCATAACACAGTTGTGAAGGAATTGAGAATCTTCGGATTTTCTTTATATTAACTCTTGAGGGAGAAATATCTATTACAATCGACCCAAAAAGGTCTAGCCCTTGTTCCTTCCTTCTATTGTATATTTATACAGATTTACATATGATGGAATCTCAATCGTTCCAGGATTTTCAGTTACAAGAAGAAGGAGATCAATCGTTTCATTTCTTTATCTCTGTCTTTATTTGGCACTAGGAGCCTGCCCCTTTGCATGCTTGGTACAAGTGACACATCTTTCCACCAGCCGAGATATCAACCTAGAAGGTTCTGCTTGACAGTTGGCCTCAAAAATATAACAATCTCTGACTAATTGTGGTAACCTTTCTTCCATCTGTCGGTCTAAGGTGTCGATAGTGCACAATCGCACACTTGGTTTAATAATCCATTTATCTAATTGAACTATGTCTTCCAGAGTTACTTATGAGATTTCGGCTGAATCTCTTTCTTCTTTCTCATTTATATCAAGCGAGAATTTCGTTATATTCATTTGGTTCAATGTCTCAACATTGCTCTCACTATTAATGCCTAACAAATATCCATCTATAGAACTGAAGACCTCTTCCTAGGATTTCCTTATCCTCTTGGCTTGCAATTTGCCTTCTAATATGTTGCGTTCCCATTCTTTCAACAAAATATTACTTTGGGTCTATTCTGAAATGGAAAAATCAGAACTATTTGTCGATTCCTTGTTTTTTGTAGCTATTACAGCCTCTTGAAATGCGACCCGGGCTGCTCCATCTTCTCTCTCTCTGACATATAAGTTTTCCAATACTTGATCAACAAGTAGGCAGTTGTCCTGAATTGTCTCTACCTTGGCAAGTAAACTTCACTGGGCTACAGAAACTCTTCTCTGAATCTCCATAGCCTGGGACTGGAATATCTCGATATTTATAACTTGGCTTTTGACAAACTCTAATCTAACCTGTAGCTTCCCTATCAAGTCTCTTTGTTGGCCTACCTGTATTTGACTAGTCTGAGCTACCAGCTCTGCTTGTTCGAGATTAGCTTTGAGTATCTCAATTTCCTTTTTATTGGCCATTATTGTTTGTTCTATTCCTGTGTTCGCCTGGTCCTTGGCAGCTTCCTCTATTTTGGATAGTTTAGTTTCTAAGGTTTTGATGAGGCGATTTTTTTGCTTCAGCTAATTTTTTAAAACCCTGACTGAAAACTGGTTTGTCGTAGCATACGCCCCTAATGTTCTGGTTATTTCTGTCGCAAACTCTTCTTTCTTCTTATCTTTCCCATAGGTCAACACCTTAAATTTTTTGGCCATTGATTCTCCTTCTTGATAGAATTCTCTTTTTACCACAGCTTTTCTCTTTTTATAAAAAAAAAACTCATTTGGAGGGAGCTCTTCCATCCTTATAGGTCTCAATTCTTCATTGAAAATCCACCCTGCATCTATGTTCCCTTGAGTTGACTGTAAGGGAGTAATGGAGGCAATGGGATCTCTGATTTGCTTAGTTCATTGGCCTGGAGTGGCAACTGGAGTCTTCTTTTTCGGCGGATCGGGAGTTTTCATTTCTGGTTTCGGGCTCCTAGTTTGCTCTTCCTTGTCTTGGTGTTCTTCTTGTCTGGGTGCTGAATCTTTTGATCCTTCGACTTCTTTTTGCTGCACCTCTGTTGTTATTGGATTCTCACTCCACAATACTAGGGGAAGGCAACTCCGCCGATGTTCTTGGAATTTCAAAACATCGACCCTCTCTTCGGGTGCCAGGGCTTGTATCAAAGCCAAAACCTAGGCATAAGATCTCGTGCCTCAGAAAATGTCATCCGAGGGTGAATTTTTGTGCTCAAACCTTTTAAGCCTACAACTGGCTAAGTGATTACTTACGACCCTTTGTGGATCGTGCTTTTTGAATTTGACATGAACCAATTTCAGGTCTTCCAGGGCTGCTGCCTCAGCTTTAGCATGCCCAAAATCTAACAAAGAATAGGAATTTAAATGAATAGGAAAAGGTGGTCATACCTTCTTAGAATATCCCTTAAGCTCCTTGCTTATGCCACCAATTACAGTTTGTCTGGCAATCTCATGGCAAGCCAGCCTATCGGGTATGAATAATGGTAAGGAATTCAGAGGAACAGAAGCGCCAAAAACCTTGAGATATGAAAATTTTGCTTCCACATACCAGTCAGCTATACTGCTCAAATTTACCACAATACTGTCTGAGATCTTGGGTGGCGGGTGGCTGAAGATAGTGACCTGCAACGGTACCAATACCCAGTTAAATATTTCATACAAACAATCTGAAGCTTTGTCTTCCCATAGCTTGAATGGTAGACGTGGATGGGCTCAGCCTCCGATGGAGTCCAGCTCCAACTCATTAAGGGAAAAGGCATCAGAAAACACACAGCGTCCATGATATACGCAGACATAAAGAATGAAGAAATCTTTCCTCTTTCCTTCTGCGCTCGATATTTTGTGACTCGACTGATCAAACTATCAGACAGTAGTTTAGCCAAGTCGAAGGAACAGCCTTCGGCGACTGTATGAATTAGAGGCACCCACTGAAGGAAAAAATGTGTGGTGTCCTCTCTCCCATATAATCTTTAGGTCATCATAGCTACATACTTGAATTGTGGTTCCAGAGAAGATATTGAATATATACCATTACTGTCCGCCCTGAACTTCGCAAGGTGCGAAACCCAATCTTTGATTAAACTGGACATACTCTTGTCATATTGCACACATTCTTTCTATTTAAAATTATCTAGGAATTCGGCATTGTATGTAAAGTCTGACATAGTTGGCAACTTGTACATAGCCTGCAATTGTTCAGGTCTGAACGTCCCAATGGTGACCCTCTACTCGTTGACAATGGTTCTGGTTGGTATATCTACATGGTCTAATGCCCACTGAACCATATCGTAGTAAGGGAATAGACATGGCCTAGACACTACTTTATGCATTTGAGCCTGGACGATGATCTTATACTTGGTGATCAGGTCATATTTTTCATTTTCACTGGAATCGTCTGAAACATCTACCAATTCAGACTGTAGAACCTCCAAAATATATGACCAGGTCCTGATAGAGTCCACACTTCGAGGTGAAGTATTAAAAACCTTGTCTGAACCTTGTCCTAAAACCTCAACAGTGGCTTTAGATTCTTTTCGCGGGGCCATGGTAGGGGATTCTACTTTAGCTCTCCTGCAATAAAAATATGTATACATACAGAAATTAGTTCGCTCGCGAAAATTTAGCTCTACATAGAATAGAAATGAAACTTGAGACAACAAATAAAAGATTCATGTCTTCAACTATTTAAAACTAAGTCGGTCTTAGTTACAGAATGGTCAAATCATTCTTAAATATAAATTTAGCAATAAAAACTAAACCCTTACTTGTCAATTCGCCTTATTTCTAATTAATGTCATAAATTTTGACAGTTCGTAATGCAAGTTGGCACAAGGAAAGTTTAAAATTGCCTCGAAGACTGTGCATATTAATTTTCTTATTAAAACACTAGAAATGTTGGCTTAGCTTAATTGATCAGGCTTTTTAAATGTTAATTAATATTTCGGCATTCGCCTCATCAAGAGTTTTCACTTTAACCCTTTAAACCTCTAAAACTCGAGATTGTGACAATTAGCTTTGGTTAATACAAAACATAACTAGGATTAAGTGTTTAATTAACTACATTTTTATTTATATCATGACTTCGTGACTCAGGGCTTCAAAGGTATAGCTTCCGGGAGGTTCATATGTCGAGTTGCGAAATTGCGAGATCACGATGATAAGATCTAATTAAAATGAAAGATAAAATTGGATTAAGTGTTTAATTAATTACATTTTTATTTATATCGTGACTTCACGACTCGAGGCTTCAAAGGTATAGCTTCTAGGAGGCTCGTATGCCAAGTTGCGAATTCCCGACAGAGCTTAACCGCGGCTAAACTTTTTACCTTTAACATTAACCCGAGTTACTAAAACAAGAATCTCGCAGTTTCGGCTATCGAGGTTATGACGGTAAGACTTTGGGAGCTAGAAAACACTAAGACACGAAATCCCAATGATACTTAACTATGGTTTAGAGTATCTTTACTCTTGGTACTGATCTGGGTAAACTTTTTTTTAAAACTATTTCGTCGTTTCGCCCCTCGAGACTTGTAAACTATGTGATCTATAACTTCCGACATGCGACATCCCGAGGAAAAAAGGGGAGACTCGTTTAAACGATTAAAAGAAAATAAATAATTCCTTAAGATTATGAGAACCATCGCTTCTTGCGTGATGAGACTTCTAAGATTTTGGGGAAAATAAAGGAAAAAACCAAAACCATCTTTCGATTTCAAGAATTAAGATATAAAAATTAACAAAAGGCTAAAAAACAAAGGTGACTCCAACATTCTCTGTGATTCTTAATTTTCCATAGCGAGTATGTTAGTCATTTCTTTTGGTATTTGACCTAAGGTGTATACCTTACACTCCATTGGTCGTGAGTACTTTTGGATCTTCCGCTTAGAAACGCGAAGCTTCCTCCTTATAGGCATAAATTTTTGTACCATTGATTCACAAGAGTCAGTTTGTGAGAATTTTATGGACTTGAACGATCCTCCAAGGGAAGAACCTGTGAATAATATCTTCATGGCCAAATTTACTAACGATACCAACCAATAAACCCATTCACAGGGGGATTCTTGTGATTTTCCTTTCTTTGGAAATGTTGGTATCCCTATGATGGCCACGTTGTCCATTCCTGGGTTGAATGTGGGAATACCCGTTTGGTTGGTTACCATTCCAAATGTCCCTAATTATCTTGACACTTACCATTTAAGAACCTTATGTCATGGGCATCATGTTTATGTTCCTTCACCAACAACATCTTGTCCTCCTCCTTCTTCCTTCTCTGGTGAAATTCTAGCTACTAATAATCAAAAGTCAAAACGAAATAGAAAGAGGAATAATAGGAAGAAGAAATCACAAAACTCTCTGAGTCATGTTAGATATAGGTCATCAACCTCTGAAAGTCATGTTGAAGACCAACACCCAACCTCTGCAAGTCATGCTGGGGGAAAGAACCTAACCTCTACAAGTCATGTTGGGAGAAAAAGTCCAGTTATTGTTATTCATACTAGCAATAGGTCTGTAGCCTCTGCAAGTCATGTTATCGACCAATCACCAAGCTATGGAAATCATGTTGGACATGTGCAACCAACCAATGCAAGTCATGCTGGGGGTACAAACCTATTCCCTATGAATCATACTAGAGTTCAAAAAACAACCTCTGCTAGTCATGTTGGAGAGTTGTCAATAACCTCTACGAGTCATGTTGAGGAAAAGGAACCAACCACTGCTCGTCATGATGGAGGAATTAATTCTATTGAGAAACCTAGAGGAATAGGAGATAATCCTAATCTCTCTTGTAATCTTTGCAAGCGAATCACCTTACTCATATGTGCCCTGGAATTCCAGAGGCATGAATATTGTGGTCCATGTATGCAAGCTATTCTGATTCTGAGTCTTCGTCGGTTTCCCCATAATCTATTCATCATTTGGTTGATGAAGTGGTTGTGCCAATGTAATATTTAGCCGATCCCACTCCTCTTTTGGGGGGTGATACAACTTCAGACCATGTTGTCTCATAGCCTATTTAGCCAGTGGTTGAGGAAGTGGTCATGCCTATGCAAGACTCTACTAATCCCACTCTTCTCTTGGAGAGTGTCAAGTCTACTAAAGGGGTCACTCCAATGCAATCTTTGGTTGATCCCACTCTTTTCTTGGAGAGTGTTGAGTCTACCAAAGTGGTCATGCGGATGAAAAATTTGGTTGATCCCACTCTTCTGATGGGGAGGGATGTGTCTATGAACTATGTTTTTAGCATTTCCATTTTAGTACTTTTAGAACAAGGGGGCATTCTTCTCACTTCGATCACACCCCCTCCAAGTCCTAAGATGGTTTCCTTTGATTGGAATTACCTTGTTGATCCTCATCTTCCTTCTTATGTTCCCTTTCAAATAAGGGTTGAAGTTAATTCAAAAATCATTTACTGATGTATTGTATATGAAGGAGCCTCCACAAGTATTTTATCCTCCTTGGCTTGGAAAGATTTGGGTTCTCCCGAGCTTGTGTCTGCATCGCATGAGTTGTCGGATTTTGACAGACATCCTAGTGAATATTTTTGGATTCTTACTCAGTTTTTTATCTCGTTAGGTAGGAATATTGTCCTTGTCGATGTTATAGTGGTGCAAGGCCCACTAGATCTCAATATGCTTATCGGGCGTGATTATGTATATTCTATGAATGATGTGGTGTCCACGCTCTTCCGGGTGATTCATTTCTATCACAATGGAAGCATTGTCACTATCAACTAGCTGGAATATTATAATAAACATCCTAATTTTGTGTTAGTTCATGTTGTTGCCTTTATATGTTCCTAGTATTTGTGTAGACTCTACCCCGCCATAGGTAAATTATGTGGTGTCTTATCCTCGGTGTTCAATTTCTCCTAAGCAGGAACTTGTTCACTCATGTTTTCCTTCTCGATACTTGGTCTCAACAATTGATCCATTGGTCTATCCAATAGGGGAATGAGAGCCCTTGCTTCCCCCTCTTGGTCCAAGTGATCTTGAGTTTCCTTTTGAGTCTGATCTCATTGTTTGTATATCCTCAAGAATTTGTGATTGTGATTCTTCACTGATAAACTCTGCAAACCCTAACTAGAACCTCCATTGTCATATGGAATATGGTCAGTTATCTTCACCTTTTGGGACTGTCGATCCTCCTCGTTCATGTTATTTCCTAGATATTGAGTTTCCTTCAGATGAGGCTATCCTTGAAGCCATGGCTAAATACTATATAATGTGGGAATACTTACACCTTTGTTTGTGTTTTCTTCCCTTTTGGGATACTTTCCAGGTTTACTATTGAAGAGACTCTTGGTCAGAGCCTAGCAGCGGGCTCTACTTGAACCAATACTATGCATGAGCCATAAGGTTGTGTAGTGCCTTGTGCCATATTGTACAGTACATGATTTTGGAGAAGTTTTCTCTTTGAAATTTGTTCATTGTATCAATCCTCTTTGACAGGTATTGACCTCAAAACTGGCATATAGGTTAGGTTTTTCCCTACTTACATTTTTTCATTATTTGTTTCCTGGTTCATTTGGCCTTAGGACCAACCCCACTAAATTGTGATACAAACCTTCCTTGTTGATAAGTGTGTTTTACTTTATGTCGTATCCTTCCTTCCATGGGAATTCTAGTTAGACCCTTGTTTTTTGTTTGTATTTTTGACTATTTGGGTTGGTTTTCATTGATGTCAACCCTTGAAAAAAGTCTGGTAGTGAATTATGGTAGCACAAAGGTTTGGGTAATGGACCCAAGTTTTTTTTATGTATAATGGTATGATTTTTAATGTATTTTAAGGTAATACTATTATGGATGGATAGTACATGTCATGCCATTTCCGGTGGTATGTGGAACGTCACATAACTCCTCACCGTTGGAGAGTTATGGCCGTGTGAAGTTGGAGAACCCTCATGAGTCATCTAGAAGCCCCCAAAGGTCAAAGTAGTCAAAGAAATTATTTAAATAATAAAGTGAAGTGATGAGTGTACTATAAGTCAAAGTGGATACAAAAGAAATTATTTAAATAATAAAGTTAATGGATAAATTACTAAGTGGACAAGTGGTTAGAAGTGTGTTAGCCCTAAAATAAGGAAAGTGGTTTAAGAGATTTCAGAAGGTAAATAATAAAGTGAAGTGATGAGTGTACTATAAGCCAAAGTGGATACAAAATAAATTATTTAAATAATAAATTTAATGGATAAATTACTAAGTGGACAAGTGGTTAAAAGTGGGTTAACCCTAAAATAAGGAAAGTGGGTTAATATGGTTAAAAGGTAACCCCTTGAGGAAGCTACATGAAAGAATAAATAAGAGGCAAGGCTTTCTCATTTCAAGCAAACTTGAGCATATTGAATATCTACAAGTGACTGAGGTAACCAAAGGATATATAAGATGAATTTCAGAGGGAAGGTGAAGTAAAGAAGGTAGAAATTTAAGGGAGGATAAATTCTTTTGATGATGCTTTCTAAGATCCATACAACAAATATTACATGTGGGGCATGCTCTACAAGTTCTCTCTCTAGAATAAGCCATAATTCAATAAGGTATGTGATCATATACATCAAGTCTATTATAGAGTTGCAAATCATATTTGGATGATGAAATTGATGAGGGATTTTGGTTGAGGTACATGTTGGGTACATGGTTGAGACAAGTAGTTGATGAGTTGGCACATACATGAGGTGTATAGTTGATGATGTTGGTACATCTTGATGAGTCATAGTTTATGTGTATTTGATGCATGATTGGTACATATTTGGTTCATGGTTGAGGCACTCGTTGATGGTAGAGGTTGAGGTACAGGTTGGTGAATAGTTGATGCACTTGTATATGGTATAGGTTGATTACAGGTTGTTTGGACAGGTTATTGTGACAGGTTATTTTTACAGGTTTGGTGCATGGTTGATTCATTTGTTTATGGTACAGGTTGAGGTACAGGTTGATGTATGGTACATGTTGGCAGAGGTTATTGGTATAGGTTGTTACAAGTTGATTATAGGTTGATTACAGGTTGATTGGTACATGATTAATACAGTATATCTCATAGTGATAGTGTGACAGTGGTTCCATCATTCTACTTCTACGTCAGGGCGATTGGATAGGAAAAGGACAGGTGGTTGTAGCCAAAGAACATAGGGGGTTGTATCATTCTTTTGGTTGTAGCCAGATAATTGGGGAGTTGGAGCTTCCCTCAGGTTGTAGCCTGAGAAATTAGGGGGTTGTAGCATCCTTTTGGTTGTAGCCAGAGAATTGGGGAGTTGGAGCTTCCTTTAGGTTGTAGCCTGAGAAACTAGGGGGTTGGAACCTCCTTCCAGTTGCATATGGAAAACAAAGGAAGTTGGTGGTTCCAATGAATGTAATTCTTAAAGACATATAAGAAAAATCATTATGTGGTTTTCTCCCGCTTTGGGTTTACACGTAAAAACATTGGTGTACTGTGTATGTGTATGATTTCTCATTTGTTCATTGTTTATTTACTCAACAACTATTGGATGATAATTCTATATTGATATAACACTTTCATTTTGTGGTTAAAAAAGATTATTTCTCTATTACTGATTCACCCCCCCTCTTAGTAATCCAACAATTGGTATCAGATCCAGTTCTTTCAAGAATTAGTTTAACCACTGAAAGGTAGATCATGGAGAGAAACAACATGTATACACATGGAATAACATAGTTTGATGGACAAAAGTAGGCATTATGGAGCAGAAGGATGAAAAAATATATACAGGCACAAGGATTTGAAATTTGGAAATCTATAGTATATGGATACAAAGAACCAACAATTACGCCAACAAGTGAAAGAGCAATAAAACTTGGTCAAAATAATTCCAAATCCACAAATGCACTTATGAATGGTATTGGTGAATTGGTATACACCAAAGTTATGCCATTGTAAATCTGCTAAAGAGATTTGGGACAAACTTCAAAATATTTATGAAGGAGATTGAAAAGTCAAAGAAACAAAGCTTTAAACTTGCAGAGGTCAGTTCAAACAACTAAAGATGAAGGAAGATGAGAATATTGTAGCTTACTTATTACGAGTCGATGATCTCTTCCTATGAGATTTGATCCTAAGATATCAACACTAGAAGAAAGAGCAGATCTAGACTCAATAAGCATGGATGAACTACATGGAATCTTCACTGTTGATACTAAGAGGGGGGTGAATTAGTATCAAGTACAATTTAAAACCTTTTTCAACTTATAATTAAACCATTCAATTATATCCAATGAGAAATGAACAATGGTATAAGAGTTACACCAATACACCACAATACACCATG
>ML789846.1:259355-271428 GCA_009831015.1 Picea engelmannii
ATGAAATAAATATTTTTCTCTTTTGTTTTTCCTACCAAAAAATCAAAAAACAAGCACAAGCTAAGGAAGAAGTGCCCTAACCTGCTGACTGTGCAGCCTCAGACTCTAAACCTCTGAGAGGAGCTCTTCTCACCACAGGAGGGTATGACTGCCCCACCTAAGCTGGAAAGCTACCTAACAGACCCACGACTGTCACCAGGACAGCATGCGTGTACCCGCGTGCTGTTCCACTACAGAGCGCGGGTACCCACGGGCTAGACTTAAGCAGGCCGCGGGTATGTCTAAAAACCAAGAAAAAATAACACATAGACAATCTAGTCCTGAGAAAGGCTTCTGGTACTGGAAACCAGAGTCTCTGACAAGCTGAGATGCTATCTACTTCAACAGAAAAAACAAATTCAAAAAAGAGAAAAACTAATGTGAAGAAACACACAAAAAGACAGACTGAAACACGAGACACTAAATCAACCAAGACCCAGACAGGATCCAGAAATCCCCCTGAGAAGATAAACCTCTGACAGGGAAGAGGAGACTGCCTCTCTAGCTTCCTGAAAACTACACGCTACTGAAACCACTATAGCCCGCGGATACCCACGTGCTATAGACAGTTAGGGCGCGGGTTACCCACGTGCAGGCCTTCTGCAGGCCGCGGGTACCTCTGTGTGTCCCAAAAAGAAATGTCGAGTGTCAGTCAAGGAAAACTAGTATTGATGACCAGATTCCCTGCTAGCTTTCGACTTAACAGAAAACAAAAAATAGCAAAGAAACTAAATACTTAACTCTTTGAACTACCAAAAAGATCTTTCACCAAACCAGGAGACCCTAAGAGTAAAATATCCCCAGCAGAGTCGCCAATTCTGTTGTGGGGTATTCTACCCTACGGACTAATAAGCTAGGGCTCTAAACTTATACGCAGATCATGACCCTTAATATTTAACTTCTAACCTTCTACCCAAAATCTCAACCCCTTTTCTCAGGCAAACACGGGAAGAATAAACTAACCTTTTTATCGACGGTTGAAGTAGATCCTCCGTTGAGTTGTTATCTCCTTTCTACTGCTGCTCCTTCCACAAAGCTTCCTGCAATCAAGACAAAACTATGCATGCATGCTACTGACCTACTAGGGGGTTAGAGATAGAACATAAATCAAATAACATAGATGAGACTCATGTATTCGGGACGGGAAAAGTATCTTTTTCATTAATCTCAATATGAACCAACTTACAATGATTTCTGAGATCGGCCACCATTCCTCGATCCTGATCCTGGACTCTTCCTCTTCTTTCTGTCCTCCAACTGCTGCTGCATGAATTTCTCCTAAAGCTTGAGGAAAGGCTAAAGGGTTGGGACAAAACTGGCTTGGCAATTTGGCAGAGTTTCTTTGCTATGATTTTTCCTCCTCTTGATAGTACCCCTACCCCTCCTTTTATAGGCTAGAAGAAGCTAGGGTTTTAGGCGAACTCTCGGCCATGCATGGCGAAGAGTTCCAGTTAACTGACAAAAAGCCTCGTGTCCCGGCAGAAACTTTCTTGATTTTTTTCTTTGTTAGGTACCCACGGGCTGTTTTGGGTTAGCCCGCGGATACCCGCGTGCAGTATAAGGACAGCAAGCGGTTGCCCGCACCTAGTGAGAAGTTAGGGCGCGGGTTTCTTGTTTTAAGTGGTTTTTTGAGGATTTGTTCAGCATGGCTTTGGCTAGGAAAAGGCATGAGTAGGCCTGATGCCAGGTAAACCTGTATGGTGCATTTTAGGGTTATAACACTCTCAGAATCAGGATCCTGGTCTATGTGTAAAGCAGAAAATTCATCAACATCTTCCAATAATCTTTTGATCTCAAGATCATCCTCACCTTCCAATGCTTGACATTGTCTAGTATAGATGGTCTATATTTTATTTCTATATCATACCTGAGCTTGGGTGGTAGGGGAACTCTGAAATTGCTCGCTGAAATAGCCAAAGAATTGACCAGTATATTCTCCTCTCTAGGAATGAATGAAACGTTGAAAGCCAGGAAGAATCTGTCTATTATGTCCCATACTTCATTCCTATAAGATCTGAGTCTAGGATGCTTTGACTGGTAAATATTTCTAACCTGATTTACAACCAACTCGGCATCCCCAAACACAGATATCTCTTTGATCCCCATGTCTTTTGCAGCCCTCAAACCCAACACAAGAGATTCATACTCTTCCACATTATTGGTAGTTTCGAACTCTAACTTGTAGGATAGAGGTATGGTCTCTTGAGTTGGTGAAACAAAGACCATTATAGCACTAGCACCCTCCTTGGAAAAGGCTCCATCAAAGAACATTTTCCAAACAGAGGTGATGGAGGAAGAATCTTCATGAAAGGCAGTGGACTACTTTTTGAGACTTATAGGAGGCTCGGGAGCACCGGTGAGCTGCAGTAAACTGGACCCCAAATCAGTGTCAAGGGAAAAGATAGTATTGTTGGTGGGGTTTGTTTCATCACTAATGATATAGACCAACTGAGCTTCTTTGTACAATCTTCTATGCTCCCCCCCAAACACAAGAATAGTGGCGTATGTGAGGTCCATTTGCAAGGTTCCCCAGAATCTTTTTATCCAAGATCTTGACAAAAACATGGCAAACTTGGGGGGAACATCAACCACTACAATTTCCATGACCACACTCTTCATGGGCAATTGAAACAAAGTCACGACCAAGTCTTTGATGACTCCCAAGAATTGCACCTTCCTAGATTCAAAAGAATACAAGTCATGGTAAGATTTTGTGATTTCCAGTCCCAGTTCTTCCATGACAGTTTTGGGCATGAGATTATGGGAAGCCCTCAAATCCATCAGACAATTGTGGAACACCTTGTTGTGTATGTTCAGTGAGGTATAGAAGGGAGGGGATGAATCATCTATGTCTTCTACCATTGGACCTAATATGACTGCTGGTTTTTCATCTTGCAAACTAATTGAGTCTGTGGTATGGTATGAGGGCTTAGAATGAAATAGCTTGGAGAGGCTTCTTTTGAAATCTTCGTGTTTGAACAGTTCAAAAAGGGGGACAAGGATCTTGATTTTCTGGATTTCATGCTCAAAATTAAAAGGAAATGTGGTCCTTGGAATTTATTTTACTTCTGGAACATGATTTTTGACCACTGGAGAGGGGGTTTGAACTTTATTACCTTTGCCATTGTCTGCTACATCTTTAGCAGGCTTCTTTGCTCTGGTAGGCTGCTCAGGAACATCAGGCGTCCCAACTATCTTCTTGGATCTAAGTTTATATTTGTTTTGGTTTCTTCTAGCCTTGTCTCCCTTACTCAGCTCATTCAGTTGACTGTCCATGAGAGACTCCTCATATGTTTATTGTGTCAAATGAGGAAAAGAGGATGTATCTCTGAGACAATGGATTTTTGGGTTGAGGTCTTCTTCCTCTCCTTCTTCATCAGCAACAATAATATTTTGTAAAGGGGGCTGGATTTTCTGATCATCTCTATCTCTATTCCTTTGGTCTCTTTGGATAATATGAGGAGTATTGTTAGGCCTCCT
This sequence comes from Picea engelmannii, assembly GCA_009831015.1. NCBI lineage: Eukaryota > Viridiplantae > Streptophyta > Pinopsida > Pinales > Pinaceae > Picea > Picea engelmannii. The sequence continues at coordinate 262,875 of ML789846.1, forward strand.
ATAGTTACCTCTGCTATCAACATTTTGTGGATTTCTGTAGTTTTTCTTTCCTTCTAATTCTATCTTTTCCATTTTAGCAGAAAGTGATTTTAGTAGCTTGGTCGTTTCATCTGTTTGAGGGGAATTAAAAGAGGAACTAAAGGTCAAGGTTTCAGACCTACCCTTTCCCCTGTCTCTATCAGTTTTACCTCTAAGTTTGTCAACTGCCAATATATTGGATTCTACTTAGAGGTTTGCATCTTGCATGTGAGCCAAAGAGGTAGCTCTTCTTTCTCTCAACAATAGGCAAAAGTCAAGGCTGAAAGAATTAGCGTAACTCATTTTGGTAGAGATGTATGTAGGCTTAACTTCGGCTGGAATATTCTTATACATTTTATTAAATCTCTTTGAAAAGTCTGAAACAGATTCCCCCTCCTCTCTCTTAAGTGCCCTAAATTCTGTAATATAATAAAGGAGATATTTTTTGTTTCCCCAATTTATTAAGAATGCATCATCCAGAGAAGCAATCCCATAAATGGATCTGGGGGGCAAGTCCTTAAACCAATCCCTGGCATCACCATCAAGGCTCTGTACAAAAACTCTCATCCACACATCTTTATTTTCAATGGCCTGAATCTCTGCAAATCTATAAAAGGATGAAAGGTGCTCTTCTACAGTCATGTCTCCCTCCCCTATGAACTGGGGCATATACTTAAGGTATTATGTGGCTGGGAGAGCATTCATAGGATGAGGTAAGACCAGAGGGGCATATCTAGCAGCCAATAACTCAACCATCTTGTTTCTAGGAGGATTAGCACCCGCCATTTGGACGTGAACTCAAGGGGAAACATGAAGAGATGGAGTATGGATAGGCAATATAGGAACTGAATTTTTGGGAGAAGAAAGAAACAACTGAGTGTTTGGGAAAAAAATTATAGGGCTTGAGGGAACAGAGGTTTCTCTTTCTGTAAAATCAACAACTCTAACAGGAGGAGGAGTGATAAAATATGGAGTGGGAAAATCTTCCGAGGTCTGGGGTCTAGAACAAGGTACAACTTCAGGGGAAATAGGAGTAACAAATATCTCTCCTTCCAATCCGAAACCAGGAGGAGAAAACTTAACAAGAACACTCCCAAAATTTAAACTTCTAGAATCTCCAACAGATGGTGTAATAGGAAAATGAGAAACAACTACTGGAGTTGCTATAGGATAATAGTGAAAATCATCTGAAATACCTGGTTGAGAAGCAGAGGTACCTTCCTGAAATGTTTGTCGTCTTCTGATAATTTTCTCTGGGTCAGCTTCAGGTGTTGCTAAAGGCAGTTATGGAGTAGACCTCGTGTGTCTGCCTCTAGAAGCCACATCTGAAACAGTAGAGTCATACAATGGAGTTGCCAGGTGCCCAATTGCAATCTTCGATGTATTGAGTTCTAATGCACCTTCAAAATCAGTAACCTTTGTCATTCAATCCCAGGGAAAATATACAATTTCATCCCTAGCAACGACACCAAAAATGTTAGCACTAGAAGTCACCTCTGGATTGCGGTAGAGGTAAGCCCAGTACCCATCACTTTTATATGTCGCAATGAATAAATAAAGGTGGTCAAATGGGCACAGACCCAAGAGAATATCACTTTAACTCAGAATCTTGGACCATGCAATGCATAGGTAAGTGAAGTCTTGATCTAACTTCAGTCAGTAAGTTGCAGTAAAAGGGTGAGTAGGGGGAAGAATTGGTGAGGAGATGTAAGGGCCTGCTATGGACATCCGGTCTTCTAGCAGCCTAAGGAAGAAAAAATTCAAGAGCAAGATCCTCTTGGACCCAAAGCTTCAGACACTAAGATATGTCTAAATGACACAATTACAACAACAAAATGATCAAACCTACATCACAATGCTACTATAACATCTCGACTGGATCCTCCATGCCCGAGCTACTCAACATAAGAGGGGAAAATATAACAAAGGAAACTGATTAAAGCTGGTGAAAATTTTGCAATGATCAAACCTACATCACAACAAAATCACAACCCTCGACTGGATCCTCCAATTTCGAGTGTATTAACACAGTGTTTACAGAGATATGGAAAGAAGATGACTTTCATTAAACAAGAAATCTCAAATGCAAATACATAACCAAAGGAACCAGTGCTTCATCAAAACTTTACAATATGGGAGCCTAGCTCGACCATCGACCCTAACAAAATATCAAAACTGAGTATATATACTCAGAACTGCTAACGGCCCCCAAGGACACAAACAAACCATTGCATTCAAATATTTGTGTCTCCTCCTTCTGTTGTCAGACTGCGCTTGTCTTCCTTTGTCAGATGCGAAATTAAAACAATATGGGCTTTGTAGGAAAACCCATTTACAGAGGAGTTTCGGGCTGTCAGCTAGCCTCCACAACCATCTTTTCATGCTTTCCATTTATGTGATGAAATGAGGTTTCAAACATAATCCCCCACTTTCATTAACTACCTTCATTGGGATTGCGATGAGCCTTGACATCCATGAATTCTCTAGGCAGTGCCCATTAATTTGTTGAATTAATCTCGACACCTCGAGCCCTGCTGCGCTCCTTCTACAATCAATATAGGCACCTTCGGCCATTTAGTGTGGCTCTTTTCCATCAGTCTGACCTTGCATGTGACCTTGGGTTGCGACCTGGATCTTACACCTAAAGGCACTTTCGGGACTTTTCCTTTCAGGAGTCTTTACTCCTCTTTGCTCTCAACATCGCGATACCCAAAATCACAAAACGACTTTCAAGATCGACAGCTAGGCTTGCTTTAAAATGAATGGCCATGGTCCTTTCCCTGACAAAATGAAACGCCAGCTAAGTAATGAGTGCTAGCCCCTCTTTCCAGACCTTCTTCCCATGTGATAAGACGCTGAGACCATGAGCTTGATTCTGGGGCGTTTCGTGATTTCATGTTTTGGAATTCTTGTCGTGCTCCACTTCCGAAACCCGGACTCACGAAACCACAAAATTACTTGATCTGGCGCCATGCTTCCCTTAGGTTTGGATGGATGAGATTGATCCATCAGATTTTTGGGTCTTAGGACTTTGGGCCATGGATGAAATTTTATGAAAAGAACCCTGAAATCTCGATTCCCGTGCTTGCTTTCCATTGGCGACAACTGAACTTTCTCTCTCACTTGATCTGAGTCCATGTTAGACCGCTCCAAGCATTGCAGCCTATGACAAATGAAGATTTTGACAATTGACTGGGACTTGGGAAAACATATGATTAGTGTCAATGACCAAGCATATGAGCTCAAACAGAAAGGCGAACAAAAGGCATTTTTGCAAACTACAAGGGAGGGATAACACAAGGACATGGCCAACAAAATATAGAAAAATGGGGCCAAGACATAGACTCGGGCAAGTTGACACATGCCTACGGGCCTATACAACTTTATGTGATAACACAATGAGACATAAATAGTTCTATTCATGGCAGTAGAAGACTTTGATAAAGAAGACACCGAAGAAGAATATGAATAGGCAGAAGTTGACTACCGAGAAGAATTGTTGACTACCATAGAATTTATAAGAAGAGAAAAGAGGGAAAACAATAAGCTACAAGAAGAACTAAACAAGAAGGAAGACACTCAAGAAGAAACGTGGTTGGTTTGTTGACAATAGTTTTTCAAAACACGAAGAACAAGTGAACAAGCACCAAGTCCCAGAGATCGCAAGATTGGAAATAAAACGAGATGAAGAAAATTCTACAGAGAAAAGGAAAGATGTTAGATACAGAAATATTTGGAAAATAAATGAAATAAAAGAAGGACATTTAAATAAGGAACGGGTTCAATAGATTGTACTTTCAGGCACTATAGTGAAAGATGAATCCACAGACAGAAAGAGAGAAGTCAGAGCTTAGAGAGATGATGAATCTACTAATGAAGATGATGATGAATACACTTCAAAGCAGGAATTGTTCTAATCCATCTGGCTTAGAGACTCCTAGATAATATGAATAATAGACATGGGGAGTCTATGCGGTAGCTGAGACAAACCAAAGAACCATCCTTCGAGCATATTTCAGAATTTGAGTAGACATATTTAGTGCATTCAATTAGCAAAAGTACAATATTATAGATTAATCAGTTGTGGTAGTACTTCATGTTAGTACAGTGACATATGAGTCAAAATTATGGACAATTGTGTAGTAGCGTCTTGAACAGTATGGACAGATATGGACGTGAAATTAGCCCTTCCAAATGGGGAACTTGAAGAAGAAGTCTACATTGAACAACTGGTTCCTAGAGCATGGTACTCTAGACTGGATAAATATATACAAGCAGGGTTCAGAAAATGAAGTGTAGACAACAACCTCTAAATCAAGGTAACTCAAGATGGTATTTTATTAATTGAAGTTTATATTGATGATATTAGTTTTGGAAGTATTGATGACAGGTTAAGCCAGAAATTTGCAAAGGATATGTAGAATGAATTTGAAATGTCATTACTTGGAGAACTATCCTTATTTTTGGGTCTTCAGATACGTCAAAGCAACCAAAGAATTTTTATTTCTCAAACTAGGTATATTAGAGAAATGATAAAGAGGTTCAGAATGGAAGATTGCAAACCAGTTACCACTCCTATGAAAACCAGTTGCAAGTTGAGAAAAGATGATGATTTAAAGTATACAGACCAGAGGAAATATAGGTCAATGATTGGTAGCTTACTATATGTGACAACATCCAAACCAGATGTAATGCAGGCAGTTGGACAAGTGGCATGATTTCAACCAGCATGAAAGGAATCACATGTATTAGCAGTGAAGAGGATTTTTAGATATCTCAAAGGAACAAAAGATTTTGGATTATGGTATACAAAAGGAAAGGATCTATCACTTATTGCCTACACAGATGCATATTGGGTACTAGGTTGCATTGATGACCTACGAAGCACCAGTGGAGAAGCATTCTCCTTGGGTGAGTATTTAGTATCTTGTCTAAGCAAGAAACAATCATCAGTATCTTTACCTACAACTGAAGCAGAGTATATTGTAGCAACATGATGTTGTACATAGGTTCTATGGATGAAACAAACTTTGACAAATATACAGGCTGAGTATGATGATCCCACTCCAATGTATTGTGATAATACAAGCGCTATTAGTATCTCAAAGAACCCGGTAATGCACTCCAAGATGAAGCATATTCCAATAAAGTATCACTTTCTAGGGGAACATGCTGCATAGAAGAACGTCAAAGTTGAATATGTGAGCACAAAAGAACAAGTGGTAGACATCTTTACAAAACCACTTCCATGGGAATCCTTTGAGTATTTTCTCCAGAGACTCAGAGTAATTTCTACTCCAAAATGAATGCTTTTGAATGATTATCTTATATGTCTTAGATTTACATGAGGAAGCACCATAAAGATGAAATTTCAGGTTGGGAGATCATTTTTAGGGAGAGTTCAGTCAGGGGGGTCAGACTCGAATGGAAAGATACCTTTTCCATTGATGACAAAGGGGGAGAGATTTATCAAATGCAAAGGTAAATTCTTAGAGAAAGAGCACAGAGGCATTATGATAGGGGGAGCGATGGTCACATGGGGAGCATGAGTGATATGACTTCATTATTTCATCAAACTGTTTCCATCAATTCCAAAGGGGGAGATTGTTTATTATTTGGGTTGGTTGTCATTGATGTCAACCCTTGAAGAAAGTTCAGTAGCGAATTTTGGTAGCACAAAGTTTTGGGTAATGGACCCAATTTTGTTTGATGTATAATGGTATGATTTTTAATATAATTGAAGGTAATACTATTATGGATGGATAATACATGTCATCCCATTTCCGGTGGTATGTGGAACGTCACATAACTCCTCACGGTTAGAGAGTTATGGCCATGTGAAGTTGGAGAACCCTCATGAGTCATTTAGAAGCCCCAAAAGGTCAAAGTAGTCAAAGTGGTTGCAAAGATGAAATTATTTAAATAATAAAGTGAAGTGATGAGTGTAATATAAGTTAAAGTGGTTACAAAATAAATTATTTAAATAATAAATTTAATGGAGAAATTACTAAGTGGACAAGTGGTTAGAAGTGGGTTAGCCCTAAAATAAGGGAAGTGGTTTAAGAGATTTTATAAGGTAAATAATAAAGTGAAGTGATGAGTGTACTATAAGTCAAAGTGGATACAAAAGAAATTATTTAAATAATAAAGTTAATGGAGAAATTACTAAGTGGACAAGTGGTTAGAAGTGGGTTAACCCTAAAATAAGGAAAGTGGGTTAATATGGTTAAAAGGTAACTCCTTGAGGAAGATACATGAAAGTATAAATAAGAGGCACGACTCTCTCATTTCAAACACACTTGAGCATATTGATTATCTACAAGTGACTGAGGTAACCAAAGGATATCTAAGATGAATCTCAGAGGGAAGGTGAAGTAAAGAAGGCCGAAATTCAAGGGAGGATAAATTATTTTGATGATGCTTTCTAAGATCCATACAACAAATATTACATGTGGGGAACGCTCTACAAGATTGCTCTCTAGAATAAGCTAGAATTCAACAAGGTATGTGATCATATACACCAGTTCTATTACAGAGTTACAAATCAGATTTGGATGATGAAATTGATGAGGTCTTTTGGTTGAGGTGCATGTTGGGTACATGGTTGAGACAAGTAGTTGATAAGTTGGCACATACATGACGTCTATAGTTGATGATGTTGGTACATCTTGATGAGTCATATTTTATGTGTATTTGATGCATGATTGGTACATATTTGGTGCATGGTTGATGCACTCATTGATGGTACATGTTGAGGTACAGGTTGGTGCATGGTTGATCACTTATTTATGGTACAGGTTGATTATAGGTTGTTTGGACAGGTTATTGTGACATGTTATTTGTACAGGTTTGGTGCATGGTTGATGCATTTGTTTATGGCACAGATTGAGGTAGAGGTTGATGTATGGTACATGTTGGCACATGTTATTGGTACAGTTTGTTACAAGTTGATTACATGTTGATTGGTACAAGTTTATAGCAGTATATCTCACAGTGATAGTGTGACAGTGGTTCCATCATTCTACTTCTACATCAGGGTGGTTGGATGGGGCAAGGACAGGTGGTTGTAGCCACCTTACAGTTGTAGCTGGAGAACATAGGGGGTTGTATCCTCCTTCTGGTTGTAGCAAGAGAATTGGTGAGTTAGAGCTTCCCTCAGGTTGTAGCCTGAGAAACTAGGGGTTTGTAGCCTCCTTCTAGTTTTAGCCAGAGAGTTGGGGAGTTGGAGATTCCTTCAGGTTGTAGCCTGAGAAACTAGGGGGTTGGAGCCTTGTTGGCCCTTGAGCAATTTTTGGGAGATCCTTGGTCAAGCTTGACCTATTTGGGACTTTGATAGCCTGTTGATGGAGGAGTGAAATACGAATCGGAGATTGCGGGATCTCGGCCCCTTTTAGAGCTTTTTGGGTTTTGGGCTTATGTAACGAGTATGGGAATGTTGGCCCATGGGTTTTACCCATGTATAGACTCATTTTCTAATGTATAAATAGAAGGCTAGGCGATGTAAGAAGATCCAATGTGCTAAGTGCTAGTGTTTGATCTATGTGATTGAAGGATTGTAAGTGGTATGTGCATATTGTGTGAGGCTTGCAAGGCCAAGTGAAAGAGACTGTAAGAAATCGAAAGGAAGCTTTGTGATAAACCTAACTCAGGGAGGGAGAACCTAGTGAAGTGCGTAGATCTCCTGTCCAATGAGGAGTAGGTTTTTGTGGCTCTGTGCATGTAACTGGTTGACATAAGATAATAGAAGAGAAGAAGAGTTGGTGGACGTAGCCCCAGGGTGGGGGTGAACCATGTACATGCTGTGTTTCTATGCTTTGTGTTATGGATTGATGTGTCTATGTGTGATTTTCTTAAGTGCTTTGATATAAATGACTATTAGATAGATATGATATCGATTTGTGCTTAACAATGTGGATGAATGCTAGATATAACCTATGTGAATATGCTCAGTGCTTGAATCTGCTAGATCTGATCTATTTCTTTATGCTAAGTGCTAGATCTAGTTGAATACTACGATGCTCTATAATTAGGGTTTTACCGCGTTGTAACTAAGAACTGGATATTGATGAATGTTAACTGCTAAGTGCTTTGTTAAGTGTTACAATCACAAATATGTGTCCCAGCTAAGGTTACAGACATTGGAGTCCTACAACCACCCCTGCCTCTACCTTGGGTGGGACTTCATCTGATTCATAGGTGTTGCCGAAAGGGCCGGTAGTTAGGGTTTTTTTGGTGAGTTGTTGTAGCGTTGAACCTTGTGTTGGAAATACTAATACAACTGAGAGGGGGGGGGTGAATCAGTTGTATATAAGTTTAAACAATTTTATACCTTCTTAACAATTATTAATATTTCTTCATGTGTCATCAAGAAACATACAGCATATGGACAGTAGGAGTAAAGATCATCAGTCACACATAGAATACACACAGAGACAGATTTTCACGAGGAAACCCATAAAGGGAGAAAACCTCTTCTTCTTCGAAATGATAGGCAGTCTTTTTCAGTTATGTACATCATCTACAATTGAGCACCAAC
>ML789846.1:280579-303918 GCA_009831015.1 Picea engelmannii
GCTGTCGTGAGTTGGATCAACGGTTCAGATCACATGTTGATCTGACGGTTCAGATTCAGTCGGGATTTCGCATATCGCGAAATCGGAGATTTCGTTGTAGAGTGAACTTTTCATTATGAAATCCCGATCCCCGAATTGCCGATAAGGCCTCTGGCTGCCACGTGTCCATACAAATGAACGGTCCAGATCCCTGCTTGATTAATGGTTGCGATCAAATCGCGAAATCGCATATCGCGATTTTGGGGTTTTCAATGTTAAGTGGTCTTTGCACTTTGGACTCGCGATCCCTGATTCTCCGATGAATTTATCTCTCTCGCAGCTTCTACAGATCTGACGGTCCAGGTTCTTTCGGGAAATTTGGATGGGATCCAACGATCACTGTCTTTTCTCCTCTTGATTATTACTGCACTGTTATTCAATGTTGTTGTCATTACTGCGACCACACGTTCTTTCCATCAATGACAAGTATACGCTGATTTGCTTTCTGATAATTAAAATTGCCAACACCTTGGGTCTGGCCCTATGCCAACAAATGGTTATGTTGTCAGGACCTGAAACTGTGATTGCTGGGAACTGAGGAAGAAGAAGCTTTGTGAAAAGATCTGACCTGAAACTGTGAAAGATTTATGCGAAGATATGTTGCCCTAGTGCACAATATTCTATTTGATTTGTGAAGCTATGTGCCAAGAAGAAGGGTCATATCTAAAGAAAAGAGGTAAGATCTGGGAGATTTGTGCCCTGATAAAGGTGAGAGTGAGACTAAAAAGGTAAGATCTGTAAGCTTTGTGCTCTCTAGAAGTAAGATAAGTGGAAATTTTTGTTTCTAAAGTATGGATCTAGGTCTGTTTAATAAGACTTGTCCTAGCTTGAAAAATAGGACATGTCTAGATGAAAGAAGATTTGATGTGAGTATATCCGGTAAGAATAGTGAAAGATATGTTATACCTATGCATAGAGAGAATGTTTGGATTAACAAATGGATGCAGGATCCTAGAAAGAAATTTTTGTAGGTTAGCTACTATGATCCTAGCGTGCAGTACAGGAGAGCTTGGGGATCATTTAAAAGAAAAAGAGGATTAACCCTTTGTTACAGTTGCAGAAGACTGAGACATCTAGCTAAGGAATGCCTAGGTAGAAGATCTAGTTGCCCCTATTATAAAGCTCTGGACCATGAAGTATTGGATTTCCCTAGAATGATTTCTAAGGTTGAAGAATGAATATGAACCAAGAAAACCCTAAAGCAGATCCAAAAACTAAGATCATGACAGAACCCCAGAAAGAATCAGAGAAATTATTGCTACAGATGAAAGAAACCCTAAATGACCATTGACATGTCATCTTATCAGAGATATTCAAAGAAAAAGAATACATAGAAGCAAGAATAGGAGACTTCGACATTGACTGTGTTTTGGATGAGGAAACACAGGTGAATATTATGATAGAAAGAACTTGGGAAACTTTAGGAAAGCCTACTATGATTCCTTCATTGGGAGGAATTGGATTATTTAGAGGAAATTTGATAACCCTATGTGGAAATCTCACCCAGATATCTATGAATGCCAATGGAACTTCAACAGAGGAAGAATTTGAAGTTATTAAATTTATTGAGAACAGCGCCCCATTTTCTATGTTACTAGGAAAACCTTGGATTGAAAGAGATCAGAACATAAGGAAGGAAGAAGCAACCTTAGAACAGAAGAAGCAAGAGTTGAAAGATTTCATGACTAGGATGATCGCACACTTGATTGAAGAACAGGAGAACCAAGCGAAGCTATTTCAAGCCAAAGATTTGGATGTCAAATTTGGAAGAACACTAGAAGAACCACAAAAGACTAAAGTACCTATTCTAGCTACAGATGAAGTATTAACTCTGATTTCTAAGAAAGAATCTCACCAGCAAAAAGTTACTCTATCGAAAGAAGATAAGAATTATAATGGAAAAGGGAATACCGAGACGAAGCTCACTAGAAAGAAGGATAGAAAGATAAGTAAGAAGAGAGATAAGATTAAAAATTTATGGAAGGTTCCTGAGAGAACTACGTAGAACGAAAATTTGCAAAATTGGAGCTTCGTTGAGATATCAGAATAGCGTCATATGGCACTTCACCATGGCAAAGAAATATAGCCATTGGGAACAATATAACCATTCGAATGATGGCCCGAACGGATATAAAGGAATTTATGGTCAGAAAGTTTGCCACCAAACCATTGAGACTGCGCCACAATGGATAGAACTGATTTAATGAAGGTTTCTCACCCGTTGTAAGAGATATGTTGCCAAGTTATCTATTTATCCCATTGAACCATGCATCAAGAACACTTTTTCAAATTGTATCAAAGAGAACTCATTTCTATTGTGCTGTGATTAGTAAGATCGACACCGATTCCATTACTTTGAGCACCCATCCATCCATCTGAGTTACTCGATCTGAGCGTGCATGTCAGACAAGCTTAGCACCACATAAGAAATTGTCACAGAAGTTCTCATCGACCTCATGACCGAGTGAGTAATGTCTAAGAGTGTAATGTCTTTGGGTGTACAAGTATCATCGACGAGAGGATTGAAAGCCTCTCTGTCCACTTCTTGCAGAGTCGGACCTTCCTGAGTCGTCACAGAAAAGGGAACAAAACACAGAGATGATCTAGCCAATGCGAAGTTGATCCCATCTATATTACCCAACTATATCTCTCCTATGGCCGATGCGTTGAGCCATGATAGTGTGCCACGAGATTTTGAATACACCTTGGTTACTGCATACCTCCCAAAGGGGATACGTGCAGTTCGAGCATAGCAAGACAAGATTGCAGCGTTGAAGTTCAGCGACTTCAACCTCGAAGATCACAAGAATCATACATGATCACCCCATACAAGTACCTGACTAGGATGAATTGGAAGAACTCAAAGATAATCCCCCAGTCGTGGATGATGAACCTCGCACAATCCACACTGTTGAATGTAATGAAAATCCCACACTTTGGAAGGCACCAGGAAGTGAACGCCCGTGTCAAGCTTCTATATCATGTTACCATGGAGGATACTTATGGCTAGACCACCATATTACAATTGATCCGATGTTGATCCATAGGATCAGAGGGTTAAGTATGCAAGGACCTGACCCGCAAAACTTATATCCAGGCAAAGCCAAAGATCACACGCTAGCACAAAAGATCAAATATACCTATGACGATGTCAATAAGGGGATGCGAGGCTACAAGGTAGCCTCCATCCAGAGTGGTGCAATGCACCTAGCATTTCAGTTAATAGTTGGAAATATGGTACGAAAGAACAGACCCACGCAGGTCACAGGCTTTGTCGTTGACTGCACGGGGAAGTGTGTAGAAGGCTTACAGATGAATTGGGTGAAGTAGCTAGTCAATCAACTTGAACTAGACTTCCACGAAGTGCAGGATCAGGGCTACGTGTTTCACTTTAGCTGGCTCCTGATCTTCATTGCCTTTGTTGCTTGGGAGATGCTGGAAGGTGCCACCTTCCCAGACATAGAGCTGTTCGAACCACTTGCTGCGAAGTTCGCCACACTTTGGTATTCAAGTGATATGAACAAATAGTGGTAGTCGAATTTTGTTTTTCATACTTATTACCTCCAGCTGAAGAGAGCCATCGAAGTTCGCCACACTTTGGTATTCAAGTGATATGAACAAACAGTCGTAGTCGAACGTTTTTTTCATACTTATTACCTCCAGCTGAAGAGAGTCAAGCAAGAGGAAATGTATGATAGAGTTGAGGTCGAACTCTGAGGGGTACAACAGGCCCTTCAGTCCAGTCACACAGTGACAACTTCTCCCTTTCCATCAGGAGAACCAGAGTTGGGAGATGAGCCAGCCCAACTCCACTGAACAGCTAATGCGGTTGAAGCTCGCCTTCGTCGCGCACAAGAAGAAAAAGAACAAGCCACCCAGGCCTTGAAGAAAGTGCAATGCGTACTTGTAGAACAATGCCAAGTTTCATAGTAGGAGAAGGTTGCTCTCCAGGCAAAGTTTGACGAAGAAAAAGCATATATGCAACAAGGAAAAGAATAGTCACTCGTGGAGAAACTTAAAGTGAAAGAAGTGGTCAACAAAGCACTTCAATCTGTGATAGGCTTAGAGCCATAGGGACAATACCGGGTCACCCACCAAGTAGAGAATTTCGCAAAATCTATCCAGCAGCTACAAAAAAGAATAATAGACTTAGAGCTCCGCACAGTGCCTGACACACCGCAAGATTTGAAGGATCAAAGAGAAGCAACTGCTCGAAGCATAGTTGACATAATAAAGGCCCTTTCCATAGAATACAAGCAACTAAGTGATTGCAGTGCCCAAATGTATGAGCAAATCACTGAGAACCCATAACTGAAGGCACTGGATTCACAGCTCCAGGAAGCGAAGAAATAAGAAGAGACAATATAGGTGCAGTTGAAGCCCCTATCAGCTATGGAAAGAATGAAACAATCCCAGGATCAACACACTTCTCAGTAGCAGGTCCACACTATCCAGAGCAGAGTCATGGAAGTGACTCAGAGACTCCAACCTGTACAGGATGAGGCTTGCCAATTGTTCACCGAGATCAAAGGCTAAGGAGTAGAGCTGGAATAGGTCGTCACTGCAGCTGAACAATGCCTAGAGGTACCTGTCAACTAAGCAGTCATCTAGGAATTCATTGAACAGGAGGTTGTGGCACAACAACAAGTCGAAGCAGCTTGAGCTAAGCTCAAGTCTTTTTAAGCATAACTGATCAGATCAGAGTGACTTGGTATGAGTCACAGGTGAGTGTTGGGGGCATGTTGGCCCTTGACCAAGTTTTGGGAGATTCTTGGTCAATTTTAACCAATTTTGGGACTTCGACAGCCTGTCGAAGGAGGAGTGCAAGAAGAAGCAGAGATCGAGGGATCTCAACCCCTTTTAGGGATTTTTGGGATTTGGGCTTATGTAAAAGGTATGGGAATGTCGGCCCATGGTTTTTACCCATGTATAGGCTCATTTTGTAATGTATAAATAGAAGGCTAGGCAATGTAAGAAGAGCCAATGTACTAAGTGCTAGTGTTTGATCTATGTGATCGAAGGATTGTAAGTGCTCTATGAATACTGTGTGAGGCTTGCAAGGGTAAGTGCAAGAGACTGTAAGAAATCGAGAGGAGGCTTTGTGCTAAACCTAATTCGAGGAGGGAGGATATAGCAAAGTGCGCAGATCTCCTGTCTTATGAGGAGTAGGGTTTTTTGGCTCTGTGCATGTAACTTGTTATCACTTTGTAATTTCTCAGGATGAGGGAGAAATTGAAAGAGGTAACTGTTTCAACCACTGGGAGTCTTGTATCTATCCCTCCAAGACTCATAGAGGGCTCTCTCTGTATGATTTAGCTTGGTTTGGAATAGGATATTAGGCTAGTTATGAAGGATCGAGGTTTTTGGTTTTTAAATGGTTGGGTTGCGACAACAAGGAGGACCATTGGGAAAATGGGGTCTGTTCTTAAATATATGATTCACTCTCAAATATAGACAAATCTCCTACACAGTTCAAGGTAGTGGAAATGTTGGATTGAATTAAGTTTGAATGGTGTCAAATGAGGAAGAAATAGGGGAGGAAAAATCCAAGCAAAGGAGCATTTAAGAATTCCTAAACTGAGATTTTAGAAGAGAAACATAAAGATTTCTAAATGATGAAATGCAAAGTATTTCACCAATAAATTATTCTCTATTACTATCCTTTGTCAATAAGAATTTGAAAACAAGTGGTATGATAACTAGAAAAACACTTAACAGAAAAAAGGAAAGACCACCAACACCTCCGCACAAGAATCTTGTCAACAACTTGCTTATTACTGATCGATCATTTGAGATTACAAAAAAAACTTTCTGGAATGGCAAGGCCCACAGTCCACCAAAAGAATCAAACTCCTTCCCAGGTCAAACCCCCTTCTATTACAAAAGCACTACCTTTTTATAATGAAACAGTCCCTCTACTCATTTATTCGTTGGCCAATAAATTCTAACGGAATCAAAACAAAGAATACTAAAAATAAAGTCGTTAAAGCTCAGATTGTTGGAGATTTGTTGGAGTCGAATCTTCTTAGACCGTCATATGCCACTTGTAAATTTGGATATCTTTCGACTTCCATTTGTGCCCCAATTGTCGCCTTGAAATCTGGAAAATTGATTTTCTGCCACATATTCTGGAGATGATATTTTACTTGCTGGCTTTGCTCCTATAAATGCTCAACTATAATTTGAATGCCCAGATATGTTCCCTAAAATCTTGCAATAGTGAATACTTCAAATATCTCAATTACATAAAGGAGTCATATCCACCAAGAGACAAACCAAAAAAATGGACGACTTCCTTCAAAACTAAATGTGATGCCTCAAAATGCTGGATTTGTTGATTCTGCTCCTAAAAAATTGGGATTCTCTGTAATTTTGATCCTTTTCTAAAACAACTATTGATGTGCTAGCTCTGAAAAGAATCTCCAACCACTTATCCTAGCCCTTGATTTTAGGCACCAAACTCTGTTGATTCATAATTTGCGAAATAATGTCCTCATTGGCCTTGATCAATGGATTTGGATACTTAATTGTGCGTCCATTGTAAGTAAGAGATAGCCTTATCTCCAATTATACAGAATGAACATGCCAAACTTTCACAGTTGTAGTGCCAAGCTTTAATTGATGACTCTGATTTCCTCAACAACCCTCGGACGCTTGGTAAAAACCATTTTGTCTTCATCCTGCATTGAAAACTCAGGTGTCATTTGCAGATATAGTGGTGCGCTGTTATTTGGAGGTGTCGACTTATTTCTTAACGTGTGGCTTTGAAATTTGGCTGAAATCTAAATAAAATGTGCTTACTATGAAATCTTTAGGTTTGACTTGGATCATTGACCTGGCATGTGATCATAAGCTCACAACAATTTCACTCCTTAATGATTCGTGTAGATATTTTTGATGCTTCTATTCTTTCTACTATGAGATGAAGAGAACAAAAGTTCAATCCCTTAGAACTATATTTTGAAAAGCATGGAGTGCTCAACCGGTCGAAATGATAGATGCATTTTCCTTCTAAAACCCCATTTGATACGAGATATGTTGATCTTGCTTGTTGGAGGAAGACAATTGGTACTAAACTGTTCTCCAGATGTTAGAGACCCTAATGCCTTCGAACATAGGAAGCGATCTTCCAGGAAAGAGTTGAATTCCAACTTGTTTTTGATGTGTACTCAGCCAGGGCCACCAAAAAGGTCAGGATTGCATAACGTTTGGCAATAGCAGCTGTTGAAGCCATTGGTCCTCTGCTTGTGGCGCATGTGTAAGCGTTTTCAATAGCCTCAAGAATTATCTCTTCACTTGCTCGACGCCTGATGGAATAAGAAAATATAAAGAGTGGCCCCTCCTCACGGGCTTCTACCATGGCTTTGGCACCTGGTTCGAGTGCTGGAAAAAGTTTGTTAACCTGTGTCTTGTGTGTTGATCACTTCAGGTGCATGGCTCGAGGACTGAAGATTGGCCTTTGGGCCCAAAATTTTGGCAAAATTTTAAATTAAATAAAACCCTGCTATAAATCCCGAGAGTCTATAATAAGAAAATGGCCAAGAAACATAGGCCCCAAGAACTTTCAAGGCTTTGAAATTACAAATAAAACCAAGGCTCCAAGAAACTATTTGGATCCAATATATAAAGAAAACGCCCAATTTTGTTTCAGTAAGAAAACACTATCATAAAGAAACTTTGTACCGGAGCCATAATCTTTCTTAAACCGCATTCATTGATGAAGTATTTTGCCAAAATAGATCTAGGAACACGACATGTAGCGATCAATGGTTCTGCAACATCAATGGAGAAGACATCTTTGGAGAGGTGTCGATAGCCTTTTGTCAAATTTGCATTTTCAATATGGGCCATGAGCAATCTTCTTTATGCCTGAAATGGATATTAATCAGAATACTGATTTCCTATAATTTATAGGATCCTAACATATGCTCCACCTGGGGATGGAAGCTCGGCATGAGGTGTAAAGAATCTAGGAACTCTGAGTGTGCAGACCAGTTGTCTTATCCATTGGGCTATTCCCAAATTGAAGCATGTTTCCATGTCTTGTACTTGTTCCAAACTGGAGGGATACAAACCAAACAGAAAATAAAACTATGAAGAACTGGAAAAGAAAAAGTGATCACACTGTTGAGTTTATTGGCACACTCCTACCTACTCTAATCTACTGATGATTTTGTTGTTCTAAACGATACAATAGTGCCAGTGCAGCCAGTCAAGAAACTGATTATATACATTGGCTTCTTGACTGTTTATTAAAAATATTAGAGAAACAATTTGACCCTCTGTCCGGAAAACCCAAGGTGTGTAGTGTAATGGCAACTGTAAATGAATGTGTACAATGGGACCGAAAAAATTCTTCATATAATCAACTACAGGATCAATAAATTCATAATTTATTGATATACCTTTTATGCTCTCCATGATAGGTTGATCCTAGATAACCTTTTCAATTCCTTCATCAAGGCTTATCCTTGATTCCAACTCTACAAAATCAGGTGCACAACCATGTCCTTCCTCTATTTGCAAGTCAAATGGTATAACAATTTCCTCTCTTTGTGGAGGAGGAAGGCTTTCCAAGAACTGCTTAGGATCTTGGAAATCATATGATTCAATTTGAACATCCAAAGGTTCATATTCATTTTCTAATCTTTCAACAACTAAACCAAGAAAACAACTCTTACCTTCAGATGTGAATCGACTGGATTTCAAACAAAGAAATATTTCTTTTGATAAAATCTCATCAATATGAAATTATACTAACTCATCCCTCAAAGTTTGTAATATTTCACCAGAGAGAGGGTTTTCCACATACCCTGTCATCTCGGATCACCATCAATATTCTGAAATCTGGGTTCTTTGGTAGTGAAGTCACTCTGACCTTTGAAGCTTGGGATCTTGAACAATGGAGTCGCCAGGTGAATGGTACAACCTTCCTGTGTTTGGCTTCTATTCACCATCAGAAGTCAAATCTGAACATGATATATTTTTGGAGAACTCAAAAGCTCATTCCCCAGTATGGTCGCCAAAATGTTATCACTCTGTAATTTCTCAGGCTGAGGGAGAAATTGATAGACGTAACTATTTCAACTGCTTGGAGTCTTGGATCTAACCCTCCAAGAATTAAAGAGGGCTTTCTCTTTATGATTTAGCTTGGTTTGGAATAGGATATTAGGCTAGTTATGAGGGATCAGGGTTTTTGGTTTTTTAATGGTTGGTTGGGACAACAAGGAGGACCATTGGGAAAATGGGGTCTGTGCTTAAATATATGATTCACTCTCAAATCTAGACAAATCTCCTACACAGGGAAAGGTAGTGGAAATGTTGGATTGAATTAAGTTTGAATGGTGTCAAATGAGGAAGAAACGGGGGAGGAAAAAGCCAAGCAAAGGAGCATTTAAGAATTCCTAAATTGTGCTTTTAGAAGAGAAACATAAAGATTACCAAACGATCAGATGCAGAGTATTTCACCAATAAATTCTGCTCTATTACTATCCTTTGACAATAATAATTTGAAAACAAGTGGTATGATAACTGGAAAAACACTTAACAGAGAAAAGCAAACGCCACCAACACCTCTGCACAAGAATCCTATCAACAGATTTCCTATTACTGATGGATCATTTGAGATTACAGAAAAAAAATTCTGGAATGGCAAGGCCCACAGTCCACCAAAAGAATCAACCTCATTCCCAGGTCAAACCCCCTTCTATTACAAAAGCACTACCTTTTTATAATGAAATAGTCCCTCTACTCATTTATTCGCTGGCCAATAAATTCTAACAGAATCAAAACAAAGAATACTAAAAATAAAGTCATTAAAGCTTGAATTGTTGGAGATTTGTTGGATTTGAATCTTCTTATACTGTCATCTGCCATTTGTAAATTTGGATATCTTTCGACTGCCATTTGTGCCCCAACTGTCGCCTTGAAATCTGGAAAATTGATTTTCTGCCACATATTTTGGAGAAGATATTTTACTTGCTGGATTTGCTCATGTAGATGCTCAACCGTAATTTGAATGCCCAGATATGTTCCCTAAAATCTTGCAATAGTGAATGATTCGAATATCTCAATTACATAAAGGAGTCATATCTGCTAAGAGACAGACCAAACAAATGGACAACTTCCTTCAAAACTGAATGTGATGCCTCGAAATGCTGGATTTGTGGATTCTCCTCCTAAAACATTGGGATGCTCTGTAATTTTGATCCTTTGCTAAAAAAACTATTGATGTGCTAGCTATGAAAAGAATCTCCAACCACTTATCCTAGCCCTTGATTTTAGGCACCAAACTCTGTTGATTCATAATTTGCGAAATAATGTCCTCATTGGCCTTGATCAATGGATTTGGATACTTAATTGTGCGTCCATTGTAAGTAAGAGATAGCCTTATCTCCAATTATACAGAACAAGCATGCGAAAATTTCACAGCTGTAGTGCCAAGATTTAATTGATGACTCTGATTTCCTCAACAAACCTCGGACGCTTGGTAGAAAACATTTTGTCTTCATCCTGTGCTGAAAACTCAGGTGTCATTTGCAGATATAGAGGTACATTATTATTTTGAGGTGTCGACTTATTTCTTAACTCGTGGCTTTAAAAATTGGCTTAACTCTGAATAAAATGTGCTTACTATGAAATCTTGAGGTTTGACTTGGATCATTGACTTGGCATGTGATCATAACCTCGCAACAATGTCACTCCTCAATGATTCATGTAGATGTTTTTGATGCTTCGATTATTTCCACTATGAGATGAAGAGAACAAAATTTCAATCCCTTAGAACTATATTTTGAAAAGCATGGAGTGCTCAGCCGGTCGAAATGATAGATGCATTTTCCTTCTAAAACCCCATTTGATATGAGATATGTTGATCTTGCTTGTTGGAGGAAGTCGAATGGTACTAAACTCTTCTCCGGATGTTAGAGACCCTAATGCCTCCGAACATAGGCAGCGATCTTCCGGGAAAGAGTTGAATTCCGACTTGTTTTTTATTTGTACGCAGCCAGGGCCGTTAGAAAGGTCGGGATTGCATAATGTTTGGCAATAGCAACTGCTGAAGCCATTTCTCCTCTGCTTGTGGTGCATGTGTAAGCATTTTCAATAGCCTCAATAATTAGCTCTTCACTTGCTCAATGCCTGATGGCATATGAAAATATAAAGAGTGGCCCCTCCTCACGGGCTTCTACCGTGGCTTTAGCACCTGGTTCGAGTGCTAGCAAGAGTTTGTTAACCCATGTCTTGTGTGTTGATCACTGCAGGTGCATGGCTCGAGGACTGAATATTGACCTTCGGGCCCAAAATTTTGGCAAAATTTTAAATTAAATAAAACCCTACTATAAAGCTCGAGAGTCTATAATAAGAAAATGGCCAAGAAACATAGGCCACAAGAACTTTCAAGGCTTCAAAATTACAAATAAAACCAAGGCTCCAAGAAACTATTTGGATCCAATATATAAAGAAAACGCCCAATTTTGTTTCAATAAGAAAACACTATCATAAAGAAACTTTGTACCAGAGCCATAATCTTTCTTAAACCGCATTCATTGATGAAGGATTTTTCCAAAATAGATATGGGAACACGACATGTAGCCATCATTGGTTCTACGACATCAATGGAGAAGACATCTTTGGAGAGGTGTTGATAGCCTTTTGTCAACTTTGCATTTTCAATATGGGCCATGAGCAATCTTCTTTATGCCTGAAATGGATATTAGTTAGAATATTGATTTCCTATAATTTATAGGATCCTAACATAACTAATTGATAGAATATAATAGAAGAGAAGAAGAGTTGGTGGATGTAGCCCCAGGGTGGGGGTGAACCACGTACATGTTGTGTTGCTATGCTTTGTGCTATGGATTGATGTGTCTGTGTGTGATTTTATTAAGTGCTTTGATATAGATGATTGTTAGATAGATCTAATATTGCTTTGTACTTAATAATGTGGATGAATGCTAGATATAACCTATGTGAATATGCTCAATGCTTGAATCTGCTAGATCCGATTTGTTTCTTTATGCTAAGTGCTAGATCTAGTTGAATACTATGATGCTCTGTAATTAGGGTTTTACCGCGTTGTAACTAAGAACTGGATATTGATGAATGTTAACTGCTAAGTGCTCTGTTAATTGTTAGAATCATAGATCTATGTCCCAGCTAAGGTTGCAGATACTGGAGTCCTACAACCACCCCTGCCTCTACCTCAGGTGAGACTTTATCTTCTTTGTAGGTGTTGCCGAAAGGGTCGGTAGTTAGGGTTTTTTTGGTGCGTTGTTGTAGCATTGAACCCTGGGTCTGCCTCTGTGCCAACAAGCCTCCTTCCAGTTGTAGCTATAAAATAAAGGAAGTTGGGGCTTCCAATGAATGTAATTCTTAAAGACATATAAGAAAAATCATTTTGTGGTTTTCTTCCGCTTTGGGTTTCCACGTAAAAACACTGGTGTACCGTGTATGTGTATGATTGCTCATTTGTTCATTGTTTATTTACTCTACAAATATTGGATGATAATTATACATTGATATAACACTTGCATTTTTTGGTTAAAAAGGATTATTCATCTATTACTGATTCACCCCACCTCTCAGTAATACAACATGGTTCCCATGCTGAAGTATTTTATAGGCACATGAGTCCTTTTATCCCCATCATGAATCGGTTGTACGCCTCATTTTTCTTCTTTGATATTTTTGGCTTCAACCCTTGGGACTCCCCTAGAGCATGGTTTGTTTCCCTTCAAGCTCATTTAAACTATGAAAGTAACATCTAGCGAGAGATTATTTATCCTTTTTTTCTTCGCTTAGATTACATATAAAAAGGAAGCCCCTTGGAGTCTTCTTTAAGCCCTTTTCAAAATCTCTAAAATTGAAAAGATTGTCGAGTGATCTTATTTCCCTTCATGTTTGTCAAAGTAAAATTTGAAGGCACATATGTCCGATAATAATTTACCCCTTTTTTGGTCTGGATGGTTATTTGTTCGAAAATTGTATGCCCTAGGAGCTACGGTTCACTAGGGGAGTATTCTCAGGTGTAGGTTTAACCCTTTTTTGGTCCTGGGGGACTAAATTTGTGAAAAAGGGCCATTCTCCCTAGTTTTGGTTTATCACTTTTTCGAGACTTGGAGATTATTTACAAAAAATGAAACCCCTTGGATCTTATTTAATCCCTTTTCATACTCCCTAAATAAGAAAATATCACTGATTGACCTTGTTCCTTTCACACTCGTTAATTGGTTCAGAAGGAATATCTATTTGGCATAAGTTTAACCCTTTTTTCGGCCAATAGATTACCCAAGAAAAAGGTACGCCTCGGGAGACATCTCTCACTGGGAAAGTTCTCCTAAGTTATGTTTTATACTTTTTTGGGCTCAGGGGACTAAATTATGAACAGGGCGATGAGTCCATATTTAAGTTATTTTCAGACTCCTTAAAATTGAAAATATAGTTGAGTGATCTTATCTCTGTCACACTAGTTAAAATGGTTTTGAAGAGACATCCTTTCAGTATAAGTTTAACCCTTTTCCGGACCGACTGGACTAAGTATGAAAAAGGAATACTCTAGCCCTAGTGACCAAAAGATTTCTCCTTGGTATGATTTTATTCCTTTTCGGACCCTGGAGACTAACCTTATGAAAAAGATCACTTTGGAGTCTTCTTTTAGTTTTTTTCAGACTCTCTAAAAGTGAAAAATCATCGAGCTTACCTTATTTGGGCTTGTAAAAATTTACATGCAAGGAGTCTTATTGTGTCATGTTGTAATCACATCGCATGTCTCATCCTTCTATATTTTTCCTAATGTCGGAATCATGTTTCTATTACTGAGCCTTTAGAGCATTCCTTAGGCGCAAGCCTTGTATAATTTTTTCCCTTGTGATCTCACACCTTGACCTATGGAGGAATTTTACCCGAGTGTTCTTATCCTACACATGTCTCCTTGAACTGAGCATCAATATGTTCCATGCGCTTGGAACCAATTTGCTTGTTCGCGACACTCATTTTTCCTTTGTAACATAACATTCTTTTATTCTTTTTCAAGCTTGTTAAATACGTGAAAAAGACAAAAAAAATCAAATATTCCAAAAAGAGGGGACGGGGAAAATTATCTTTTGTTGGCAGCAATCTAGTCACCCTTGGACAAAGCACATCCTTCTATTTGTTCTCCAAGCATTGGGATCTAGTATGGCCTTAAGAATTTGTTCTTCTTACATAGAGTTGTGTCTTACTCCATTTAGTTACTTTTCCAAACACATGGAGAGTTTGTGGTGCCTCCTGTGCCACAAACTTATGTCAATAACATGTTGTCTGAGTATTTTAATCTATCATTCTCTTGTCTAAGGGGAAGTCTTACAACCTAATTCGACCATTCTGCAATAAGTCTCTTGACCTTCATGAGTCGCCCATCCCGAGAGTCCTGTCAAGTTCACATTCAGAATCAATGAAGTTTGGTGCATGATGATTGAGGTCCTATAGTATTTCCATGAAGAGATGTCAAAGACCTCAGAGTAGTTATTATTGTACTCTTATTATACTCCTACTTGAGTTTTGAAGATATTGAAGCTATTTCTCGAGTTATGAAGTTATCATCTCTAGCCACAGGCATTAATACCTCCTAAATATTCCTATGACAATGTACACATTCTGATGATTTTGAAATGTAGATTCATTGTGTATTGTTCGCGGCTACACTTTATATTGGAATACACATTGGTTATGTAGCCAGGATTACTATATATGACATATATTTGGAGTGTACTTGATTGGAAACCATGCTTAGTTTATCCTGAGCATGAGAATGTCTGCCTTGATGATTATTATTATCTTATCATATGTTTACTCGACTCCAGTGCTTTCCCACTTTATTAAATATGTTGTAATGTATTTCGGCCATCAGTTTCTCTTCTGACCTCACACATTAAGGGGCATCTGTTATAACTCAAAATTCCACTAATATGCATCCTTGATGTTGGCCTACTCATTCATACATCTGCCAACCCATTTTGATGGATTTCTTCTCAAAAAACAACTTTTTATGTGGCATACGTGCCCTGTTGCATATTCAAAGTGCGTACATATGCTAGTTGCATACCTGAAATCTCGCATACATACGCTAGTTGCACTACTAAAATCACGTGTGTACTCTAAAAAGTGACAAAAAATATAAAATGTGTGCTTTCCGGCAGACGTTACGGGCTATCTTAGGTTTTGCAACCATATTACCTCCTGTAGCCGTTATGGAAATGAATTAACCATATTTTTCTCATACAAAAAGGGCCCTAAACTAAATGCAAGAGAAATCTGCCAAATTTTCTCCCTTGTTTCCTAAGCTTTCTTCATTTTTCTTTGAGTTTTATCCTCAACATTCCCTTCCATCCATCATTTTCCCCTTATATTGGCATTTTTGTGGTGAATATAGTATTGGGAATAGTGCACTTGGAGACAAATTAGATAAACCCAAGCGAGGTTCATGGAGTGGCGCCAAGAAAGTTCAGGTTGTAACCTCTGATTTTGTTATTAATAAAAGAGAAAATTTCTTGTCCCATATATTTATGTCTATGTGTTTGTTCTTATGAATATTTTCATGGATAACTAACTCTTTAGATAATATTGATAATTAAGCATATGTTTTCATAGTTTTTTATGTAACATTGTTTTAGGCCATCTTTGGGAGGAGGCCTACAATCATGGAATAGACAACAACTGAAAAGGATCAACATCAACCGTACAGAATTAAGGTACACATGTATATCTTCCTTCCCTTCCCTTAATTATCGTAAGGTTGTGTTTAGTTTGGGGTAGAATAGAAGCTTTTATGTCTTTTAGGGTGTCAAGGCTCTGCCTAGTCACTAGACTCATATTAAGGGGATTTTCCCCATAGCAGAAAGGAAAAGACAATGTTGTGGTAGATGCGTTATCCAGACAATATGAAGATGAAGGTTCCCTATTTTCTCTATCATTACCAATCCTTCATTGGATTCATGAAGTTCAGTGTGAATGGCTCTCCCATCCCACTATCTCAAAGACAATTCAATGACTTCAAACTGACACTAGTCATCCCACCAACTATACTTGGCAAGCCAGTGTACTTAGATATAAGGATCACCTTGTTCTATTTCTAGATTCAACACTCAAGCCCAAGATCTTAAATGAGTATCATTCTTCTTCTCTTGCGGGTCACTCAGGATTCCAAAATACCTATGATTTTTCTCATCGCTCTTTATTTTTGGAAGGTATGAACAAGGATATCCTCACCTTTGTCACAAAATGTGATATTTGTCAATTCCATAAAGGTGAAACTGTAAAGAACCCCAGATCTCTCCAACTGTTACCCATTCCATATTCTATTTGAAATGGCATCTCCATGTACTTTATAGTGGGACTTCCCAAAGTAGGTAACAAGTCAGTCATAATGGTAGCGGTCGACCACCTTTCCAACTATGCCCATTTTTGTGCCTTACCACACCCTTTTATGCCAACCCTAGTTGCACAAGTTTTCATTGATCATATTTTCAACTTGCATGGCATGCCAACATCCATTGTATCATATTTCGACCCAACCTTCACCGACACCTTTTGGAAGGAATTGTTCAAATTACAAGGCACACAATTGAACATGAGCACACCATATTACCCACAGATAGATGACCAAATAGAAGTGGTCAATAAGTGTTTGGAAACTTACTTGCGTTGTTTTGTTTCAGATAAAAAACATCAGTGGGTACAATGGTTACCACTGGAAGAATGGTGGTACAACACTTCCTATCATACAAACACCAACATGACACCATATGAAGCGATGTATGGCCAACAAACCCCTACAGTAACTTCCTATCTTCTAGCCACATCAAAGGTCCAAGCTATTGACAATTTGCTACAAGTAAGGGAACTTACCATCGTGGCTATAAAGGAAAACCTCCACATGGCCCAAAATTTTATGAATAAACAAGATTACTTGTAGCACTCAGAAAGGGATTTCCACAAGGGTGATCAGGTGTTTCTCAAACTCCAACCTTACAAAAAAAAATCGCTCAAATCTCAGGGCCATCACAAGTTGGCACCCAAATTTTATGGCCCCTATCAGATTCTCAAATGCATTGGTCCAAATTTCTACAAACTTGCACTTCCATCTACCTCCGAAATACATCTGGTATTCCATGTTTCCTATTTGAAGAAAGAGGTGGGTCAGAATTGTCGGGTTCAAACCATCCTACCTGAACTAGATGAAGAAGGATCCATTTGGCTGTAGCCCAAATTTGTGCTCAACATGTGAGAGAATCATATGCGGGGCTGAACTATCAAATAAGTGTTTATCAAATGGAAGGACACATCTCCAGAGGATGCAACTTGGGAATTAACTTCCATCTTGCAACAATTTCCACATCTTCAACCTTGAGGACAAGGTTGATTTTGAAGGGGGAGAGTATGTTAGGATCCTTTCCTAACCCCTCATAGTTATTCATTAGTTATTTGTCATTGTAATAAGTGTTCAACCCTCTTTATTATCGGTACCACAAGTAGTTATGAGGTTGGTTAGAAGAATGCTATAAATTAGTTATGGTATTGGCCCATGGTATTGGACCATGGTATTGGCCCTTGGTATTGTATCGTGGTATTTTTTGTTGTGAGTTGTATTTAAATAATGTATATTTCCATTGTAAGTGGTTGAATATTATTGTAAGAGATCTCTTTCCATTTGGAGGTTGACCCCTAGAAGAGGCAAGTGAACTAATATTTCTTTGATATAATTATTATATTTCTACTCTATATTTGATGTTCTTCTTACTTGCGCGGTATATTTGCTTGTTTTGTTAATTGTTCCAGGTATATCACATGCCTACTTGGGTTCCTGTGTACTGTCAGGTAAATAAATCAATTGATTTGACACCCAGTTCGCCTCTACCTAACGAACCTATGTACAGGTGTTTGGTTATGGAGAATGAAGCAATTAAATGCCAGATACAAGAGCTAATTCTGAATGTCCACATTAGACCAAGATCCTCACCTTGCAAGAGCCCAATTATATTTGTACAAAATAAGTATGGGACATGAAGACTTTGTATTGTTTACAAAGACCTGAACAAGATCGCATTCAAGAGCTGGTACCCAATCCTTTCGATTGATGATCTTATCGATCATCTCAAGGGAGCCAAGTTTTTCAATAAGATTGATCTAAATTCAGGCTACCACCAAGTGTCGATTGATCAAACTAATGTATAGAAGACAAAATTGAAGTCTAAAGAAGGTCTCTTTAAGTGGATGGTCATGTCTTTCATCTTGACTAATTCCCCGACCACATTCATGCTAATGATGGATGACATTTTGCAACCATTCACAAACTCTTTTGTGGTTGTATATATGGATGACATCCTCATCTTCAACAAAAATTGGGAGGAACATTTGAAGCATATTCGATAGGTCTTGGGCACCCTACGAAAAAACATGTTATATACCAATTTGGAGGAGTGTTTTTTCAGCATGTAGAGAATCCAATATTTAAGATACATCATGGATGAGAAGGTTGTGCATGTGGATCCAACCAAGATCCAAGTCATATTTGATTGGTCATCCCTGAAGGAAATGATCGAGCTCCACAACTTCTTAGGCCTCACCAACTTCTACCACATGTTTGTGTTGGGATTCTCTCTTATCACTTGGGCCCTGATCCAGGTGACCAAGGGTGGAGAAAAGGATAAGTTTGCATGGGCTATGTCCCAAAAGAAACCATTAGAGGATTTAAAATTATGCATCTTCTCAGCACCAATTCTTATTCTTCCATACCCACAACAACCATTTGATATTGAGATAGATGCTTCAGATTATGTTATCGATGCAGTCTTCAATCAACATGGGAATCCAACAACCTATTCCAATGAAAAATTATCTGATGTTGTTCGTGGATACCCCACCTACAACATAGACATGTAATCCATTTTGTAGGCATGTTGAAAATGGAAACATTACATTCTAGGGAAGGAAACAATCATCCACGTTGATCACATGCCTTTGCAATTAATGTAGACACAAGGAATTTTACATAATGACCTCCATCAGAAGTGTTCCACGCACTTGAAACAATTCCACTTGAACATCAAGTACAATAAGGGAAACACCAAGCATGTTATATATTGCTTCAGTCAACCCCTAGTTGTGGTGATAACCACATTTCTTAACTCCTATGGGAATGAGATGTCTAGGTGGCCACAATTATACAATAATGAATTTAACTTTGCTATTTCCTATCAGACATTGACCATATGAAAAACAGTCCATACTTTCATCTCTAGGATGGATTGTTGTATTTTTTAAGCCATATCCATGTTGATTCAAGTGAGTATGAAAATATAATCTATGAAGCTCGTTACAGTCTAGTAACAAGAATTTTTGGTGTAGACATAAAAATGGTAGTTCTGTAAAAGAATTTTTATTGGTCAAAGCTTCGATAATATGTTTGCAAGTACATCCGATACTGCACTACTTGCACCATTTCCAAGCCCACCATAAATAAACATGGGCTATAAACCCTTCTACCTACTCCATATAGGCCTTGGTATTCCATCTCAATGGATTGCATGTCTAGTTTTCCTTCAACCAAGCATGTGAACGATTGTGTCTTCGTGTTTGTTGATCAATTCTCTAAGATGGAAGTTTTGGCACCCAACAAGAAGAGAA
Organism: Picea engelmannii; assembly: GCA_009831015.1. NCBI lineage: Eukaryota > Viridiplantae > Streptophyta > Pinopsida > Pinales > Pinaceae > Picea > Picea engelmannii. Next base: position 300,284 of record ML789846.1, read on the forward strand.
TCATAACTGAGGCCACCACTAAGCTCTTATTTGAACATGTTTCAGTTCATTTTGGGCTCCCATGAACCATTATCTCAAATCAAGACAGTAGGTTCTTGAGCACTTTTTGGTCCAGTGTTAGGAACCAAACCTCCCTAACCCCTCATGTAGGTAGAATAATATATTTCCATGTAATAAAGGCTGACATTAATAAGGCCTAGAAATAAGGAAGAATAAGTCAAATGTAAGAAGACCTAATAGAATCTTTCGCTTCTAGAAGGATCTTCCTCTAGATGGTTCTTTTGGGTAGATATATTTAGTATAAATAGGAGTAGAGGGTATGAGAAGTTTTGTCTTGAGAATTATTGTAATAGAGCTCTGCTCTTCTATGGTTTTCCCCCTCGAAGAGGAAAGTGAACATTTTTTCCTATCAAGAAAGGTATTATTTTGGTTCTGTGGTTTCATATATTGTGTTGATCTGTTTTTATTCTTTGCAAGATTTTTGTTTTCAACTATTATAATAGATCTGGTACCTTACAAGTGGTATTGGAACACTTTCCTTGGCATACATTTGTGGAGATGTATTCCAACGTCTTAAGGCTACAAAGATATTTCATTCTACGCATAAATATGTGGTCAGGGAAGCATACAATCAGGAACTACAAGTGGTACTTAAGCGCACATTGGTGTCCACCCTTGTAACCCTTGTTGGTACCCCTTCGAGTGGTAGTGCATCAGACAACACATGTATACAGATCGACCTATATATCTTGAAGTCCTCCATAGATAAACCAATCTCCCACCTGACTACTATAGTGCCACCAAGAAAAACACTAGGGAAGATATAGAAATAGAAACAAAACAGATAAGATATATTGACATGCAACTTTACCTCCTTCCTTCTAGTTGTGAAATTCCTACACATTTTTTCCTATTAATAATTTGGGACTTTCAACACTGCATTATTCTTCAAATTAGAGTATAACTCTGCAAGAGTAAAAAAAAAAAAAAATGTGGTCCCACCAACACACTTATTTGGGACCTATTCCATTGGATTCCTCTCTTCGCCCCGATTCCCGTGGTACCTATCATTTTTAATACAATTTTTTTGTGGATCCGACCCCTTTTCAAGCACCCTTATTTGTCCCCTATCCCATTGGACTCCCTTTTTCTCCCTGATCACAGTGGTACCTATCACTTGACACCATTCTTACCATTGGTCCCACCTACGTCTCTCGCCCCCCTACTGTCCCCCCCTATCCTATTTTCCTGACCATTTTTCCACATGGCCACCACCTGCACCCAAGAACTCAATGCATTGGTTGTTGACAACCTCTAGAACAAGGAGGACATCAAGAATATCAATGTCAACATTAACTCACTCAATTCCTTTGTTCAAATCCTCAAACACCAATGTGCCCACATCAAATCCACACTTGACCAATTGATGGGTAGTTCCTAGAACCTTTCCTCTTCCGAACAACCATCTTATCAGGAAGCCCATGACTCTTCGCATTACCAAGGTCCTCATTCTACCCAAAATTGAGGTGAAAAAATTTGATTCCTCGGATCCCACAGGCTGGGTCACTCAAATGGAACATTATTTCTCTTTGCATGACATTACTGATGATTTTATCTCCTCCCAGATCTACAAACCATCCTTTCCTCCTTTCCCTAAACCCACCAATTCTGCCCCTCCTGTAACTCCCTTCAAGATCCAGAAATTAACCAGGGATGAAATGCTTGAACAACAACTCAAGGGTCTTTGTTATAATTTTGATGAAAAATATTTTCCAAGGCACAAGTGTAAGGAACAAAATCTTTTTATGGCCATGGATGAATATTTTTCTGAAGAAGAGGTTGTTGTTTCACCTGTGGATAAGCTACCACCGCCATCTGATATGAACCCACCCTATGATCCACCATAGGTTGAACTGGTGATTTCACTTAATTCCTTCATTGGCTTCTTCGCTCCCCAAACCCTCAAATTAATTGGTTACATTAAAATTTGGAAATTCATCATCCTTGTGGACAATGGTAGCACCCATAATTTTATTCATCACTGCATTTACCAAGAATTCAATTGTTACATCTGTGCCGTCAATAATTTTCAAATAATGATTGTCAATGGAGGTTCCATGAAATGTGGGGGACGTTGTGAAAATGTGTGGATCCAAATTGGTCAATATCTCCTAAAATCCCATATGTTTTCTACAGACATGGGTGGTTGTGACATTTTTCTTGGTGTCTAATGGTTACACACTCTTCGACCCATTCTCAAGGATTTTAAGGAGTTAACCATGCAATTCCAATAGGAGGGACAACGGTATAAGTTCCAAGGCATCACAACAGACTCCCCTGAGATCATCAGTTCCCATCCCATGGAAAAGCTACTAAAAAAAGGGTCATTCTGGCATTATTTCCCAACTCCACTCCATTCAAGCTATTGAGACACCCTCTGTGCATCCCGATCTCCAATCTATCCTCTCCCGCCACCAAGTTGTTCTTACCACTACCAAATAACTTCCCCCTTACCATGCAGTCTTCCTCCCATTGTTCACCCTTATCTTCACCCCTTTTCCCAAAAGACTTAAATTGAGAAAAAAATTCATGAATTTATAGAAGCTGGTGTTATCCGTCCTAGTGCCAACCCCTATTCTTCCCCTATGATCATGGTACTCAAGAAATAAGTTACTTAGCGCATGTTTCCTAATTTTCACGCCATCAAAAAACTCACAATCGAAGACAAATTCCTCATTCCTATCATTGATGACCTCTTGGATGAATTGAGTGGTGCTCTGTAATGTCCCCACTTTGGGACATCATCACAGGGCAGAGACTTATGATGACCAGAGTAGCCAGATGGATGTTATAGCGAGTACAGGGGTATTTGAGAGGCATTGTGGGGTCCATTTGGAATTTGTCATCATATTCCATCATTATGATCCATTCCGCACAGGTTGGCTTTGGTTTCGTTCCATTTCGACGATTTTCATGATTTTGACTATTTTGAGCTATAAGTTAATTAAAATCACTGAAGAGGGAATTTGGGGCACATTACTTGGAGGAACCTCTCAGTGTAATAGCTCATTGGAATCAGGAGGAGCAGCACTACAGGATGGGATGGCTAGAAGTGACTTTCAGTGGCCAGGGAAGCCACAAGGAGAAATAAGGAGATTTTCAAAGGTAAAAAGGTTAATTAATTAATTAAAGTGATTTAATTAATTAATTAATTATTAATAAAATGAAATTCACTTTGGAGGGACAAGGTGAGCCAAAAATTATAAAAGGAAGGCAAGGGCCTCTACTCATCATTCATGTATGTTTATCTTTTGATTTATGGCTTCTAGCTAGTGAGACCAACATTGGGGGTTTTGAGGGTTTTGACTTAACAAACCCTAGAGGACGATTCGGTGGTGAAAGATTCCACCTATATTGTCCCAAGCTTGGTATCAGAGATGCAATACTCTCCCACACCATTCTATTTCTAGATCTTCTCAGTTGCACGATGACTCTACATCAGTTTCATGTGCAGATAGAGAGAGGGCGCACCAGTTGAGGGATTCCAGCAAGAGGGGCACACCATCTTTGGAGAGAAATTCGTTGTAGGAGATTGGCAGGGCCGTTGAGGATTCTATCACTTGGGTTTTCATTGC
>ML789846.1:311490-328185 GCA_009831015.1 Picea engelmannii
CCCTCGGAGTATTTTTAACGAACCCTAAGAAGGAGTGGCTCGGTCCCATCACGGGTCTGTCAATGTTTGTTTAACGAGTCTAGAGATAGCAAACTCGAAGGTTTTTCAAGATTATAGAGTTAGGAAAAACACTCAAAAGAGAAATCTCTCAGTGCTTTTTTCGTACCATAGTCCAACGAGACCGAAAAAGGGTTAAACTATCACTCGAAGGACGCGTAGCTTCAAATACTTTAACGAGCGTGAAAATAGCAAGATCGCTTGGCAATCTTTTCATGTTTTGAGAGTCTAAAAAGAGCTTAAAGATAACTCCAAGGGGGTTCCTTTTTCGTGTAACCATAACGAGCCCGGAAAAGAGATAAAACAACGCTCGATCACGTTCTAAGTTTTTTTCAAGTGTAAGAACGGATAAAAGACACTCGTGGTTTTTAGATCAAAACCATAGGAAATCAATAAAAACACACCACACCGTAAGAGTTTTGGTCCATAATTATCTGCATTAGGTACCTGCAAGTCATTTTACTCACTTTCATATTAGTAATTAGGGTTAAATGGGCAAAATAATGAAATATAAATTGAAAAACCCACTTTTAACATGGTAAAAAGGTAAATAAAACAAATTCACTATTCATTTTTACCATATGTTTTACCCAATCACCACTGTAGTGCAAAAACTTCCAATTTACCCACGATCTTCACTATCGATTTTCTGGAGCTTCCGACCATCATTTGTCGAGCCGTCTGCGATGTTTTGGTAGGTATTCAAAACTCTATCTTTTCATGGTTTTAAATTATGTTTTCATTGGTTAATTTGCAAGTTTTAGGCATGGTTTTTAAACCCTATGCGTGAATGGAGGTTCTCGTAGGCTACCCATACGAGGCCTGCGAGAAGTCTCCATTCTCACAGGTGAGCTTGAGCTATAGTGCGAGAAGTTCACACTATGATCAAGACTCACCTGCGAACAGCGCAGAGGTCAAGAAATTTGCATAACGTTTAGCTCATAAACCCAATTTATTCCATGAATAAGAGTATTAATTATCTTCTTATGTTCTCAATGCAGGTTATAGTCATCATAATGGTTCTCAAATGGAGAGAACGAGAGCATGAAGAAGATAACACAACTGCCGAAAACCACCCGCCGACTCTTGATGCTTTAAGAGATTGTGGTCTCTTAAAGTATTTCTGTATACCGGGCATAAGAGCCCAAGTCCGATTGTTAGAACACTTGGTCCGGATGTGGGATCCAGACCAGCAGGTATTTCATGTCGGTGCTCACACTTTGAGAATCGACATTGAGGATATTTACTTCCTGACAGGGTTATCCAGGCGAGGTTCCTACGTTAGTTTGACAGGTAGTCGCAGGGGAGGTCTCAAAATGAGTGAGTATTGCTGGGAATATTGCGTGCCCGAGGATGAAAGACAAAAGGGAAAGGTAGCTATTTGGGGAGTGACCGATATAACTCTCCACGCCATTCTCTTTACTATCGCTCAAATGGCAGGAAGTGCTTCCCCACACATTTCCAATATGCCCTCGAGTGTGTTGAGCCCCGGGTTTTCAACTGGGTGGATGCAGTGTTACACAACCTTAAAAAGCAACTGACTAAAAGAAGACGAGGAGATCTAAAGAAGTTTGGCTATGGATCATTGCTAGTATCCTTCTTCTGTGAGAGGGTCCCAGTGTACAGGCTTCAGGCAGACTGGCATTTTCCGGGTCCTAGGGATCACGGATGTTGAGGTGGTGCCAACTCATGGCAAGGCATGTGGCAGGACCGATTTTCAGATATGACGATCGCTTCTTTGACTGGCTTCAGGGTGAGGTTCTGATGATCGAGGACTATGCATATGCTGGTTTGGACTTTCGTGGCGATCCTGACCTTGTCCTTCCCGAGGACGCACAGTGGGGTGATATTGGGAAGAAGTATACCAACTTTTATCTTTTTAGATGTTTTTGTATTTTCATTATATTAAATGTTTTTGGTTTTATAGAGACATCCAAAGACTAACACCAAAATTTGTATTGATAACACAGATGTTGGGGCACATAGACCAGTTGGTATCTCTCCTGTCCAGCGTAGAGAAGAGGCAGTAGTCGCAGTCCCCCAGTATGTCGAGGACTACTTGACAGTGGAGCAGAACCTAGAGGGGTTGATGACCGATATTCCAGACATGGCTCTAGAGGACATCCCATGACGCGATCAGCGTCACATCGTGGGGGTTTCTGCCTCTATGGGTCACTTGCTCCATAGAGTGGCCAGGACTTTAGTGTGCTATCGTGAACATCATTGATGTCATGATATCGTCATGTAGAAGCCATGAGCTTCAATTTTGATATTTTGGTCTTCGGACTCATTTTGTAAAAACAAACTTTGAACGTTATATATATATACATGGTTTCTACCAGCTTACTTTACACTTGTGTACATGTGTTTGATTTATAAATTATTCAAATGTCTGTCTAATACGTAATTAGCCAAAGCATCTGTTAATGTATTAAGACTTCTCGGAATGTGTTGATATTCAATATAATCAAAATGTCTTTCGAAGAGGCGAATTCGCAAATAAACTCTTAATAATGTAGGACTTAGAATAGAGTAGACATTACTTGGCTGTAGTACCACTAGCTGCGAGTCAAGTCACACAACCAAACTACGAATTCCAAGAGATATAGCATCAACCAATAACTCAATAACGGCGCTATACTCTGCTATTTTGTTGGTCGCTCGGCCAAGACATACACCTCGTAAAGATATAAGTTTGTTTGTTGGGGCATAGATTGCCCAAGCAGCAGAAGCTAGGTTCCGAGTACTACGGCTAGCGCCGTCGGCGAAGCTAATATAAGGTAGCGAATACTCCGACATCTGGCAACCAACCACAATGCCACGTAAGGGTGGAGACCAAATAACGTCAAACGCAAAACTAAACATACCACACACACTCAGTATGATACATAAAAATACACGTACTTCATGCACAAATGACTCATGCATAGTACTTCTTTAAGTATAACCCATTTCTGGGTTCACTCAAAGGTACCCCATCATAATCCACTAACTCATACGCTCCTTTTGCCAAAACTTTACTAACAATGTAAGGCCCACGCCACATTGGTTCAAATTTTTCGGCTCCTAAGACATCTTTATCTTGTTCATATAAAAGAACAAGATCTCCTTCGGAGAAGACACGAGGTTTGACATGCTTGTCATACTGTGCCTTAACACATTTCTTCTAGGCTTCGATTACCAAAGTAGCGTCGTGGCGAGTCTCGTCTAATCGCATCAAATACAACAGACGTTCCTCTTCGGCAGAAGTATTAGGTAAGAGCTCTACATCTAGCTTCAAAGACGGTATTTCGCATTCTATTGGTAGAATGGCTTCCATGCCATAAACTAATCGAAAAGGCGTGAATCCTGTGGTAGACTTAACAGACATCCGATATGCCCACAACGCCGAAAATACCTGGCATATCAGCCTAAGACCATGCAAAGACATCACTGTATAAAGAAAGCAGTACTAAAGCCTGTGGGGGCTCGTGTAGTAGACTCCACTCGTCAGCCCTTACTGGAGTCATCTAAAGCGCTGAGACAAGTGGGGGAATCCGTCTTCCATGTCCTTATGGTCTCTGAATGGTTTGCTCCTGTAGGGAAAAGAGGGGCAGGAGTATGAAGACAGATGGATGATTGTTTTTTCGGGCATCTTCCCAACCGATGGCAATCACTGAGGAGAGGGAAGGATCGGCTGGGGCAAAAGGCTCTCTTCTGACCCCACCCTTCACATCTAATCCGATCAGAAGGCGGGATAGAAAAGCTCAATCGGGGGGTTCCGGCAATCGAATCCATAAGGGGTAGAACTGCAGACTACAAGGAAGGAGGAGGAATTTTGTGTGCCAGTTGGTTTTATGTATACCTATCATCCTTCTAATCATAGTGATGAGAACCTTATTGATGGCTTCAACTTGGCCATTAGCCTGTGGATAATAGGGTGTTGATCTATCATGACGAAGGCCCAACTTCTCGGTAAGCTCAGACATCATATTATTTCTAAAATGACTACTGTGATCGATAACGATAGCCCGAGGAACACCAAAACGAGTAACAACATGGTTGAAAAGGAAAAGTGTTGCAGTCTTCCCAGTATTATCGAATGTCGGCATTGCCTCGGCCCACTTAGTAAAATAATCAACAGCGACGATAATGTAACCATGCCCCCCGGTCGAGTGAGGGTGACATGTCATAAAATCAATGCCCCATTCAGCGAAAGGACCTACGGAGACTACGGGATGAAGGGGAGCAGGATGAGACCGAATCTTCTGATTGTAGGTCTGGCAGGCATGACACTTCTGAACAGCAGTAATGCAGTCAGTAAACAAGGAAGGCCAAAAGTAACCTGCACGTAGGATCTTCTGAGCAATAGCATACCCAGACATATGACCACCACATGCTCCTGAGTGGCAGTCATTCAAAGCTTTCTCAGCTTCGTCAAAAGTCAAGCACCGCCGAAAGACAGAGTGAATGCCTCGACGGTAAAGAGTATCGCCGAGGATAATGCAATGACGTGCTTGATAACGAACATGACGACGTTCAGCACTGGATAACGCAGGCCGAAAAGTTTGATTTTGGAGATAGATAATGATATCTCCGTACCAAATATCGTCGGTACTGATAAGGAAAAGTGACTCGTCAAGTAATGAATCAACTACTACTTTTTCCATGGAAGTGTGGGGAAAGTCACAAATCAACTCAGCGAAAACTAGGGACTTCTTCGACGTGGCACGATTGAATTCCAAATCGAAATCCTGGAGAATAACAATCCACTTAGAGTACTTTCCCCCCAACAATTGACGAGTCAATATATGTTGCATGGGGTTACAGTGTGAAATCACGGTAGTTTTCCTGGCGAGGATGTAATGACGAAAACGTTGAACTGCTTGTACAGCAGCCAAGGCCAGCTTCTCAACATGTTGGTATTTGATTTCCGTGGAAGTTAAACTTCAACTCAAATAATAGATAACATGTTCATCGTGGTTATCATCCTCCTGAACGAGGACCATACCGATGGTATACTCGGACGCAGCTAAATAAAGAAAGTAATCTCGACTGTAATCTGGAGGGAATAGAAGAGGAGCTTTCGTGAGGGACAGTTTCAAGGCTTCAAAGGCGTCGTTAGCAGTTCTATCCCAGACAAATGTAGAACCTTTCTTTAAAAGACGTGTAAAACCCCGAGTAATCTCAGCGTAATTCGGGATGAAGCGACGAAGAAAGTTTGCTTTCCCCTGCAAACTTTGTAGCTGACGCAAAGAGGAAGGAGGAGGGAGAGTAAGAATCGCCTCGACCTTGATAGGATCAACCCGGATCCCATGGAGTGAAACAATAAAACCGAGGAGACGGCCAGATTCTACGCAAAATACACACTTATGAGGATTCAAGCGAATGCGATAGAATCGACAACGAACAAAAATAGCTCGGAGATGCATAGGGTGATCGACTCGTCGTAAAGAGTGAGCCGGCAAATCGTCCAAATAAGGTTGGACAATATGCTTAATATCGTGGAATGCGTAAGACATAGCACGTTGGAACGTAGCACCTGCGTTCTTTAAACCAAAAGGAAGTTTACGGTAGGTGAAAGTACCCCAAGGACAAATAAAAGCGGTTTTGTGTTGGTCCTCAGGAGCGATATTGATTTGATTATAGCCGGAAAATCCATCCATAAGTGAAAAGATTTCACTGCCGGCACAATCATCGACAATCTGGTCGACGAAAGGGGTTGGAAAATTTTCCTTAGGACAAGCTTTGTTGATATCCCTATAATCAACACAAACGTGAATACTACCACCTTTTTTATCGATCGGTACTAGGTTAGAAACCCATTCTGTCAAGGCCACTGGATAAATAAAACCGGCTTTAAGGAGTTTTTCAACTTCAAGTTTAATGGTTGTGGCTTTACGTGGATGGACAGGATGGAGGCGCTGTCGGACTGGTTTGGCTCCGGGATATGTCTTAATTTCATGGACCACAATAGAGGGGTCAATACCCGGAATTTCTTCGTAACTCCAAGTAAAGATATCGTGGAAATTTTTTAAACAGGGAAGTATAAGTGACAATTTCTTCGGGAGAACACGAAGCTCCAATGTGAACGTTCTCGGTGATCCCAGGTTTTACAGAAATATCTATGGGAATCGTGGGTGAAATGTTGCTAAGGTTCCCTTCTGCAAACACATCATGTGTAGTTCCAGGAATGGTCATGATGACCACAACGGTTGACGGAGTCGAAATCCGTTGGTAATTCTCGAGGGTGTGCTGCTCCAAAAACAAAATAGAACGATGATGTCCATCGTCCCAAGGGGTATCTTCCATGATGGACATTATCATCTCGTCAGTTGGGAAGACAACTCGAAAAGGGTCAGGAGACAACTCTTCAAGAGAAGAAGTGGTAAGGGTCGTTGATTGGATAGCTTGGTAAGCGGACTCAACCGGACTTAACGGCATAACGTCGCCGAAACGAACATGATCTCCAAGATCAGGGACTATCCAAGGGTCAACAGACACAGGAAGTTCGTGAGGTACAGTAGAGACCATATTAATAGAGGCAATAAATGGGCGTGGAATATCGGACATTGGTGGTATGGGGAAAGTTCCCATCAACGAAGAGTCTTTTAAAAGACCGACTCCAACATTCTCATAACCCGGTGGGGTTTTAGCGATGAAAGGTACGTTGCCAACATGAGTATCAGCGTTGAAAAAGGTGAGTTGATCAACCGTAACAACTTTTCCTTGGTGAAGATAACGTAAGACACAGAAAAGGGTAGACACAATGGCACGCATAGAATCAACCCAACTACGCCCAAGTAGAAGATTATAGTCCAAGGGAGTATCAAAAACTTCCACTTCTACTTGGACGGTCTTACCTTCCAAAGTGACAGGCAACGACGGTAGAACACCATAAGGCTTAAAACCTAAGTCGTTGAAGGCTCGCAAAGTATTTTGGGACTCGGTTAAAGGAGGAGAGCCAATGGCTTTCCAACAAGTAAAAGACATCACGCACGTAGAGGCACCATCATCAACAACAGTCCGACAAATGCTCTTGTCGGCAACAACAACTTGTATTTGAAATGCAAGATGTGGGGGTCACCTTGGAATATTATCATCCAAGTTAAAGACTATCAGATTCGTATCTGTGGGGTCGATCCCACCTATGGCTTTCAACAGAGCCCTTCGCTGTGCGGGACAAGATTGAAGGACTTCTAGGGCAGACATCGCAGAAGGTGCTTGGGCCAAATCTTTGACTATGCTATAGTTCTGGGCGGCCCGAGCATGAGGATTGAATGCTGACTTCTTAACGACACCTTTCGGGGGTGGTCGTATAACTGTATCCAGGTTCAGTCGTTCGAGATGAAGAGGACCGGTCGTAGGTGGATTCGGTGGAGAAAGTTGGACCAGATCAGGAGGTGTATCATCAACCTTCTCTTTAGAAGATGTATAGTCTTTAGCTCTAGTGGTAAGTGTAACATTGTCTTTTTTCGAATCACCCGTGCACATCAAAACATACGACGATGTAGAAGGAGATGGTTGGCCATGAATGACCAACGAAGCCTGCTATTGAGACGGGAAAGGTTGAGACAAAAATGCCAACGTAGAAGGTTTGGGTGTTCCTTGAAGGAACTTGTTGACTTCGGCACGTCTCGGAAAATCCTTTGTGTAGTGATCGTCACCACAGATAAGGCAAGGGTAGCGTGGTTTGCGCTTATCCCAATCATCAGCAGGAGTGGTTTTGGTTTGCTCATTAGGATTATTGTTTTTACCCTCCTTATTCTTGCCTCTCCCCTTCTTGGATTTACTCTTACCGGCAGGCGTAGATTGAACTGCGTTTACTTCAGAAGTTTTACCGGCGGGAGGAGCAGGAGACGGAGCATTCTGAATATTAGAAGGATTGGATTTTGGGGTGGTAGCAGAAACAGAATGTGAGTGGCTATGAGTGGTACCAATCACACCATCGGCGACATGTGAGGCAGCCGGAGCAGTAGAAGTGCTGGAAGTTCCAGGACGAGGTAGATCAGGGAGTAAATCATACAAAGTACCCGTTTGTGAATAAACGAGATCTAGATATTGAGCACGACTAATAGCCTGCTCTTCGGTTACAACACCACCCATAGAAATGTCTTTTCCAATTTTGTTTACAAAAGATTTTGTAAACCATTCAGCCAGCAACTGATCGGGAAGCTCAAGTTTGATGAGACGTCGCCTCCTCCGCCACTCATGAATATGATCCGATATATGAGTGTCGGTACCTTTTTTAAAGGAGGTTAAAATCTCAGTCCCGGTGTCATAACGGATCGGTAACTGGTAATGAGTGAGAAAGGCCATGGCAAGGGTGTTGAAATTCGAGAAGAAACCTCATGGTAATTCAATGTACCACTTCGCAGCAGCACCCGTAAGAGTGCGTTGAAAAAGACGTAGGTGAATGGAGTCGTCCATCAATGAGTTGGATGAACACCACAAATGGAAAGTCATGACATGATTATTCAGATCCTCCCCCACCTTTCCATCGAACTTTGGAATGTCGGATGGAAGATTTGCGGGAATAGCAGGCCATTGGGGAGAGTGACGAATAGGATCGTTAAGGATCCTAGACAAATCTGGCAAATCTAGAATAGCAAGAAAAGGCAATTGCTGATTCACTTGAGGATACTGGTGACTTTGGGGTGGAAGCCCCATCGGTAAACCAGTGGGACCGTATGCAGTTTCCCCCCAGAGGGAAGGTCCTGGTTGGTTGGGTGGTGGCAGGATGGGATAGTAACCCCAAGAATTTTGACCTTGACTCTAAGTAGGGACCTGGGGTTGAGAGGTCTGACTCGAACCCCAAATAGGATTGGTTACACCTGGGTATGGTTGGCCTATAATGGGGACAGCTTGCTGCCCCCCAGCATTTTGAGGAAAATTCTGTACAAGATGATTCCAATATTGGGCCAACGCAGGAGGTGTGTTTTGGCCTAAAGGAGAGGTTGGTCCCCCTATTAAAGGAACAGTTCCACCCGGTAGTTGTGTACCAACCGTGGGTTGGGTAGTCACTGTGTGTTGCCTGGGAAAAGGAAAAGGAAACGTAACTGTGCCACTCTGTCCACCAACGGGAATTTTTACATTTGGTGCAACGGTCGGTATATTACCACTAGGATTAATAGTGCCAGTGGGAAACTGAGGGAGTGTCGGGATGAAACCGGGAATAGGATGCCCACGAAACTGAGGACCACCTGGAGAACCAGCAGGGGTTTGTGGAGGTGTTGGATGTGTAACATTCAATGCAGGATTCAAAGCATGGTAACCAAGGGGCAAATTTGGATTAACCTCAAGTGTTCTCTGAGTGTTAATAGGTGCAAGAGTAGTTGCAGGAATCTCGGTTTGGACACTCGTGGTATTTGCGAGATGAGCCATCTCGGGAGGGAGAACAAAACGATAAGTGGTAGTCTCTGGTGCAGTTTCTTGTTCAGGAAACACCGAAGGATCGATGACTTCGTAGACAGGGGATTCAGTACCAAACAAGACTCGTCAGAAATCACCAGACCAAGAAGGATCTTGGCCTACTACACCGTGAGAAGGCCCAGCAATTGATTCAGAAGATACAGCGAGAGTTTTTGAAGAAAGATGAAATCGTCCCGAAGGTCGTTCACCACGACGAATGCGGTAGTCCTCTATAGTATTTGTAATTCGAAACTCGGCAAGAGGATCAGTGGTTTCAACTTGTGGAGGTGGTGTAAAAACTTCTGGAATGTCACTGACGTCAATGTGTGTTAAAGGAACAAGAGGGATTTCACCCGGACGAGGAGAGTCCTCAGGGGTACCCTCAGGTGTTGTAGTGTGTGAAGGTTGTGAAGCTTCCGGATGTTCCGGAGACAAACCTTGCATCCTACGTGAACGTCACAGGGGAGCAATTGTAAATTAGTAACAAACTCCCGAACGAATCCTATGGTCAACTACAAGAAAACAACAACATACACTAGTAAGCAAAATCTAGAGACAATCACCAAGCAAACAATACCTTCTAATACCGAAGCCACTAGTTGGTGATGAAATCCAACGTCGCAACAACGAAATGAGAAGGGGCGGGGCTAGAGTGGAAAAGTTGCGTTGACGACCTGCTTAACAGACTTACACCCTGGTGAAAGCTTCCATGCCAGTAATTGTGGATTTACTCTCCAAGGAGCCCGAGTGAGTCTGATCAACGTCGATTCCAGGTACCATGAAGACTTGCCCCTCCACAGTCACCTTGGGTAAGAACCTAGAGAGATAAGCAACTAAGGTTACCACAAACAACAGTACATCCTGGGGGAACGGTCGTCAGTCAGATCCACACGCAAGGGCAGGGTAGCAAAGCCCGAAACCAACTCAAAGGCTTCCACTCATAATTGTGGGTATACCTCGGAGTGATCCCCGTAATACATGCAATCTCTACACTGATGTCAACAAAGTGGGTGAGTATCCCTGTCAACACCAATGCGACCTAATGCTTGACCCTTGTGTTAGAAGGGATTCCCAAGACAATATGTTTCCAATGGAATTTTACACTCCCTAACTCAAGATTCTATTGTGTGTTTTTGAGCTTTTGGAGAGTGTGTCTCTCTTCCTACTCCAAAGCACTAGCCTAGCTAAATGTTGGTGTAAAAGAGCCCTAGAAAAGAGTTACTAGATACATTTTAATATTGCGCAATGTTTTTAGAAGCTGTTATTTACTCAAAGGCAACGGAAGTGAAACTCATGATATGTGACTCTGACCCAAACCATGCAAGGATATGATGAAGAATTACTCAATTCATTCCATGAATCCTAGTTATGGGAGAGAGAGAACAATTTCCGAATCAATCTCAATATTACAATGCAAATGCGATGCTCAATTTCCGTTTGAATGTGAATGCAAACAATCATGTATCAATGAACACTTTCTAAATATCTTTTTCAAAACTTCAATACTCTAACTTTGATTTTCGATGTTTTCAATAAAAGCAAAAACATAACTTGAAAGAAAACATATAGTTCACTTTCCAAGAAGAACTCCAATAATAGAGAAAGGAAAATCAAATCACCAATATCAAACAATCAACTACACCTCAACCAAAAATTTCAATGAAAGTAAGAACAACAAGCAAACCAAAGAGTTTCTTAATGTAAATGAAAATCGTCCGTTGGAATCAACAATCACATAAGAAACACTGAAAACTTAACTTCCAATCAATCACTGATCCTTAACCAATATGACACATCTAACTCCAGTAATCAGAGAGAAGAAAAATGCCCGCAAAGGCTAAGAAATGAAAGTCAAGTTCCCAAAGCAAGAAAAGGCCTAGAAAACCTAGATTAGGTCCAGCAAGCAAATGAAAGAAAAAATAGGTAAGCCAGTGATCCAAAGAGTCAAGAAGGCTTAAATCAACCTTACTGAGCTATTGCAAAAGTCAAAATTGGAATTCAAAAATTTTCAAAAGGATGTTCGCAGGCCAGTGTGTAACACAGTGCAAGAAACAATGGTTCTCGCAGGCCACTTCAATGCAGAGTGCGAACAGTTCACACTGGAGTATATAAGCAAGGTGCGAACCTAAGTGGTTCTCGCAGTCTACTAATGGACACAGTGCGAAAATCCCTGAAACTAATAAAAATTTTGAAGAATAAAGAAAAATCCAAAATGGCTTTCAAACCCAGAAGGTCTCTCAGGGTATCCTGAGGACTCAGACACTGACAAATCAAGAGAAAAAGGCAAATAGAGAAAATGGCCATAGAAAAATTAAAACCATAAAGACAACCAGGGACGAGTCCCCAGCGGAGTCGCCAATTTTGTTTATGGATAAATTCGTGAGTGCGGACACAGACCAATCTCCCTAGATCCACCTGGATATAGAACAAAACAAGACAGAATACTACTCTTTCCCTAGATCTAGACTATTGAATGAACTACGAGAAGTGGATGGTAGGCATACCTTATGAACGCTCTCCTTAAATCTTTGTTGTTCCTTGCTCAGCTTCGATGCTCTTGTGACGTCCAATCAAAACAATACAAACCAATCGAAGTACAAGCATATTAATATATTCAATACCTAGTCTATACATGTGATCAAGGAATCATGTAATAAGATGACATCATCATTATGGGAAAGGGACATATTCATGTATTGAATTAACTGAAAGAGAAATATACAACCTGATCCTTGATGTCGTAGACCTCCTTTCAATGGCTTCTAGTTCTGACACACACACTTGCTCATGCATGAAGAAAATCAACTACTTATGATGACCTTGCTGTTGTCTCTGTCTGCTGCAACATCAATTCTCCATACAACCATGCACCAATTCTCCAATAGGTTTCTCAAGCTTGCCAACTTAACCCTTTCCATGAGCATTCTCATCAATTTATAGGAGAGAATAGGTTAGTTGCTAGGATAAGAATGATCCCAATAAATCTGGAATGCCAGCTTCTGAACAACCATTCGAATACCAACTCAATCTTCTAGAAGATTCCCTTCTAGAAGGCTCAAGAATCTTAGCTTTCTCCCATGAAAAAAGATGTTCGCACCCTGGCCATGATTACAGTGTGAGAAGTTCGCACCCAAGCTGAAGGCAGCCTGCGAGAATGAAGGTTTCTCGCAGGAGAGTATATATGCAGCCTGCGAACATTCCTCAAAACATGATTTATGGAAATAGATAAGAGCAACCTCTTTCAGGAAGGATTTCTTTAATGAGGAGCTTGATTTGCTATCATCATAACATCATCATGACATTGTCACAATGACCAAAATTGTGGATAACAATTTTCCCCCCAATAGAAGCTAGTAGCTTCACTCCAACATGATTTCCATAGGCTGTAGACCTGCTCGCCAAGCGTCATTTTCTCTAATGACTTTTATTCTTTCCTCTTTTAGTCATCTCCTAGGAATACATCACCACCATCGTATTTTTCATATTCAGAGAACCACTCCCTGTGAGGAGTCATATGGCATGACACTCCTGATTCAATCAACCATACATCATGGTCTACATGTGTACCTGTAGATGCCAGGTAAACATCACCTCCTTCTTCAGTGGATGTTTTTGCCTCTGTGGAAGAGGTACTATCAGATCCCTTTGGTTTCTCAACCTTCTTAGACTTGCAATCTTTTTTATAATGCCTTGTTTTACCACACTTCCATCATTTCCTCAAATATTTTCCAGTAGACTTACATCTTCTTGTAGATTTAGATCTCCCCCTGAAGACTTACCAGGATTCCTGTCTTGAGTACGACCTCTTACAAATGAATCATATGTGTTATGACCATCCATGATTTTCCACCTCATCTCTTCAGATAACAAGGATGCAACTACATCCTCATACTTCAATGTAGATTGAGTGGTACTACCAATTGCTACAACTAGATTATCCCAAGAGTCTGGCAAAGAAAATAATAAAGTAATACACTTATCTTCTTTTGCAATAGTACTATTAATAGAGACAAGTTGACTTACCAGAGTATTAAAGGCATTTATATGTTCTGTTACAGAATCTCCATATTCCATCCTAAGATGATACAACTTCTTTTGAAGAAACAACTTGTTTACCAGGGACTTTGATTGATAAAAATTCCCTAACTTATCCCATAGTTCCTTGGCTGTAGATTCTCCTGAGACATTCAACAACACTGAATCTTCTATGCAGAGTCGAATAGTACTCCTTTCTCTTCTGTCCAACTTCTCCCAATCTTCCTTCGACATACCAGTGGGTGGTGTACTAGTAGTTTGTGTACTAGTAGGTGATGTACCAGTCGTCTGTGTGCCAATAGGCTGCATACCAGTAGGTTGTGTACTAGGATCCACAGTGATCCATTGTTATTTGTCTACAAGAAGGTCCTCCATCTTCAAATTCCATAGCTCAAATTTTTTACCATTGAACTTTTCTATCTCGATTCTAGAAGTGCTCACCATTCCTCTTTATACACTTGAATAACCACTACAAAAGCCCCCACTAAACCCAGGTTTATGACATACCCAAGATAACCTTGATCTATCAAGACCGAGCCAAACCCTCAACAACAAAGGCGACACTCTGAAGCCAAAAACAAGCTCTGATACCACATGTAAGTTTTAAACCTGTGAAGTAAAGCAATGCATATAGATTCTTAAGAAAAACAGAATTTAATCAAATGGCTCATACACATAGTACACAAAGATTTATATCAGAAACCCTCAACTGGGGAAAACCTTTCTTATATTCATTATATCTAATTTCACCATTCACCATACAATATATACAATGTTTTTAGGTATTCTGTAGATACCAAAACCCTAATCTCTTATTCTAGGATTAATTTAGAAAACCACTAAAAATAGCAAAAACCGCCCAGAAAAAAAATACCAAAAACCCTCAACCGGGGAAAACTACCAGAAACATAGTACACATAGATTTATACCAGAAACCCTCATACACACAGTACACATAGATTTATACTAGAAACCCTCATACACATAGTACACAGAGATCGTCAGACGCAGTTGTCAAATCTGACGCACCCACACACACACATGAAAAGAATATAACACATACCCAACATTTTCAAGTATTCGATCTAGAGTGAGATTTTATTAGAATGGAGGGGGGTGTATTTAATTTTTTAACGAGATTGACAGAGACAATGCACTATGCTCGTAAGAATCTATTTCATGTTTGAAGGAACTTGACAAAACAAAAGAACTATGTTCATGAAGACTAGGTACTACCAAAGGATCAAGTGATTCTAATGATTGTAGACGAATTGAATCTTTTGAAGGACGAAGTCCCAAAGTGAATGAGGACCATTGATTTGAGGAGGACACGTGGCAGGAATCTGTGGACTCCAGCTAAAAGCGTTCTAGGAGAGCATGAAGTTTGAGACTTGAAATCGTCGAAGCCCGGAGTAGCGAAGCAGATATCGACCGTTGATCGAGAAAGGGGACATAGGACCATTGATCTAGTTGAGAGGTAAAATCCCTAAAGTAGAGGCAGATTCATCGATTGAGAAGGAAAGGTGTCCATAGATCATCGACTCTAGAAGATTGGCGTATGGAGGAAAGCATGGTTTGAGATTTGAAACTCCTGGAGCCTGGATCATGAAATATATCACAGTCGTTGATTTAAGAAGGTTAGATCTAATCCATAGGTCGTGAAAGAACAAATCTGAACCGTTCGTTCAAGAGCACCGTCAATATCATGAGATTGACAGTCCTGTCGCATTGCGGGATCAAAACATGCTCGCGTCTTATTTTTTCTTGAATGGGCTGCAATCAAAACCACAGTATCGTTAAACGCATACGTGGATCTCTATAGTTAAATGTAGGGTGAAACGTGAGTTTCCCTCAAACCACCTTTGGTTGTGCTCTCAATCGTGTGGTTACATGAGAGCATCGCCCAAGGTCACATCGACGGAGCTAGCACTCACCAGAATGAGATCAGGAAGTGCCTTTTGAATAGGCATATGGTCATTGTTGATGGTCACATGAAGGAAGGGGCTTAGAAGCTAAAGAACCCAAAATGACACTTTGTAACTGAGGGAATGGAGTGATTGTATCTGCCAGAGAATTCAAAGAGCTTCAGGGTGATCACCATAGGAGATGATGAGTCTTGAGGTAAATTCCAGTGGAATTAATATTCATCATAGAGACAATTGACAGATGGAAAAGTGTCGAAGACTATAACTGCCAGAGAAGCCAAAAAATCTCAGTATAACGCCCACTGATGACGAACAGTCTCAGGATAATGACCACTGATGAAGAACACACTCATAATAATCGCCAGAGAGGATGAAGAGTTGCATGTATGATCTATCATAGGACTTGGCATAATAAATATACATAGAATAGAGAAGATATGGTTGCTTCTTTTGATAGTTGTTCATGCGGGTAGAAGCATGTTGTGTGCAGTAGCTGAAGTGCGCAGAAGAGGCGTAGCACATAGAATGGAAATGGTGCATAGAGCATAAGACGCAAAAGAAAAATATAGAACAGAGATACATATATGAGAAAGGAAGAGAAAGCCTAGGTGCACATGCAAAGACAGAGCAGAAGAACAGAAAGTGGAAGAATATGTGAGAAGGAAGACACTGATGTAGGCAGAGAACAACAACATAGCAGAAAAGTGATAAGACTAGTAAGCCATTGTTAAATAATGTATCACTATATAAATTTCAGTAACAAAAATTTATATCTCAGGGTGGTAGGGTGGTTCTAGGGAGGACAGTTGTCCTCAGAGTTTCAAGTGGGTTCTTGAACACAGGGAGTTTTAGCTTCCATCTGGTTGCAGCCAGAAAAACCAGGGTGGTAGGGTGGTGCAAGGGAGAATTGTTGTTCTCTGTTATACAGGTTGGTTCCTGTGTAACTAGAAGTTGATGCTTCCATCTAGTTGGTGCAAGAACACTCAAGGAGTCAATGCTTCCTTATAGTGGGTGCTAGAGAATCAAGATAGTTGGTGCTCTCAGCAAGTTGTAGCTTGTACAGGTTGGTGCCTGTGTGATTGGAAGTTGGTGCTGGAACAACAAGGGAATTGGTTCTTCCTTCTAGTGGGTGTTGTAGGAAAATATGCCTGCGGACAAGTAGATCGACCTCTAAGGTTTGACCTTAAACCTAGACAGAAAAGTGCTTATCATGGACACTGAATTTCTTTCGAATCTATCTAAGCCTAATGCATGAGAAGGAAGAGTAACAGAAGTACCTTTTAACCGA
>ML789846.1:337109-386056 GCA_009831015.1 Picea engelmannii
CTCTCAGTTTTCCAACACCTCCCCATTCATGATCCTTGATAGGTGATCAGGTCATGCGTTCAACTTTTCTGGCTTGACTATTACTTCGAAGTCAAACTCCTAGAATAGAAATAACCATCTGCAAATTCTTCCCCCCAACATTGGCTTGTTGATGAGGTATTTGAGCATTGAATGGTCTGTGAACATCATGAATTGTTTTCCTAATAAATAATGTCTGAATTTCTGCAGCACATAGACCATAGCTAGGCCTTCCCTCTCTATAGTGTTGTAGTTCTGCTCCGATTCTAACAGTTTTCTACTAGCAAATGCTATAGGATGGTCCAATTCTCATGCTCCTGGTTGCACTAGAATAGCTCCAAGTGTTATGGCCAATGCATATACATGTATGTGGAATGTATTCTCCTAGTTTGGGAATACTAGTATTGGTGCAATTACCATCTTCTCTTTCAAAGTATCCAGACCGTGTTGACAGTCCTCATTCCACTAAAACTTTCTTTCTTTCATTAGCAATTTCTCCATTGGCGCAGTAATCTGCACGTACCCTTTTATAAATTTCCTATAGTATCATGTGTGTCCCAATGTCGCTCTTAATTGACGGACTATTTTTGGTGGTGGCAGGTTAACAATTATTGCAATCTTGGTAGGATCTACTAGCAAACCTTGCTTGCAAACTATATGGCCCAATGGTATCCCAAAAGGTGTTTCAAAGATGCACTTCTTGATATTTAACGATATCTAGAACTTCCTACATATTTCTAACATCAGTCACAAGACCTCTACATGGTCTTTCAATAGACTATAGATTTTCCAATCATCCAAGTATACCTCTAGAAACTTGTGGATAAATTCTTTAAATGTAGTTATCAGTACTCTGGAAAATATTGTTAGTGCATTCTTCAATCTAAACGACATGACTATATACCAGTATGATCCCCATTCCATGGAAAAAGTGGTATTGTATCTATCTTCCGGTGCTATATTGATTTGATGTTATCCTCATAATCCGTCAGTGAATGATTAAGCTTCATGTCCTCCTACATTCTCCAAGACTTCATCTGTGAATGGGGTAGGGAACGGGTCATGTAAGCACGCATCGTTTAAATTTCTCAAGTCGATCCATATTCTTATCGCCCCTTCTTTCTTCTCCTGAACTACCATTGGGCTTATCGATTCAGATTCTTCTACATGTTCTATGATTCCAGCCTCTGACATCTTATCAATCTCAGCTTTGACTTTTTGCTTATATATTAGTTTTAGTCTGTATGGTCATTGTCTGATTGGTCTTGGCTCAACTCTGAGCGGTATTTTCATTTCGCCTAGCTCTCCCACTATGCCTTTCATTTCTGTAAACTTTGTTGGGAATAGGTCATTGTACTCGCACAGTAAATCTGATATAATTTATATTGTTTTCTCATCCCAATAGTCTTCAATGTTGGACATTTTGGGATTCTCCATTTTCCCGATGTTGACTTTATTCACCTTGATCAGCACATAAATCACTTATGATTATAGAGGTGGACCCTCCACTTCTCTCTCGCCTTCAAATTCCTCAATATGAATATCGTGTGGGTCGTCTTCATCCGGTACTTCTTCCTGTACCCGGTAACATGACAGTAGTTCTTTCATTGTTTGTTTGTTTTGTTGTTGTTCGTTTGTTATAAGTTCAACTTTTGGTTCCTTAATAAATATCACCCCTATTATTTGTTTAAGTGTTGCATATATGTTGGGGTTCCCATGCTCAAATGAGAAAGTGATTATAAAGTTATGTTGTAGTACTGTCCAACTTGTAGTTCCTCTGCACAGTTCTTGGTATGTATACCAGTTTGTTGGGATGCCCTCTAATGTGTGTACAAAATGGTGAGGTCATTCCTCCGGTGGTGTCATTTTACATAGCGCTCTACATTTCTCCAAGTGTTTTGTTGGTGCCCCCCTATCCATCATATTTATGTCGCTAGTTTCTTCCTTGTTCTACGCCAAACCTAATGCATAGTAATTTCTTACATTGGTACCAGTCCTTGATTGTTTCTTTGTGCACACCCCACCATCTCGTAGGTGTTACCTTGAGTGCTATATCTAGTACTAAGAGTCTCTGATTTTCTAACACTTCATCTTCATACCGTATCAAGAATGCTTCTAGGTCATTCACCCCATGGAAGTCGGGTGGTTCCCTTATCTCCTTACCTACCCATCTTACTATGCGGTCTATTCTTGTGCATATTCTTGTGGAAACTTCGTGTAAACTCTATTTTCAATTATATAAGCTCGTATCTGAGTATGACGCACATTAGGTGATGCTCCACCAACTGAGTATCCCATATCCAGTTGGGTTTACGTAATCTTCATCTCGTGCAATTGTTCTGTACAACTGGCTAATTTCCTCGAGGTCCAAGCAAGTAGGCTCTATGAACCTTTCCCCTTATAATGGGTCTAATGGCACAATGACCCTATATTCTCTTGACTCAAAGGTCATTTTCTACGTCTTTAAGTTAATTATGGCATGTTTATAAAACACCCAATCCAATCCGAGCAATGTTGTATAAGGTGTCGTGTCATCCACTATCTATATTACTTCGAAGTCGGCTTTTGTCCACACTCCATCCAGGTCTACTGTCACTCCTTTTAGTCTTCCAATTGGTAGAACTCTATGTTGATTTGCTAGTTTCAGCTAAACTGGTGAATATCCTAATGTGGTCCCTCCCATACATTTCCATGTCTTCTTGGGTAATACATTGACTGTAGATTTTAACCTTGTACAATATTTACTGCAAACATATTTTTAGTAAAAGAACAGAAAATATGCAATGGAAAATACAAACATTACATAGATATTTATCCCTAGAAACCGAAACCAGGAAAACCAGCATATTCTATATTCATCCATAGTGTTACATTGTTTACAATACAATATACATATAGGATATAGCGGCATCCAAAACCCTAACCCAATGAC
This sequence comes from Picea engelmannii, assembly GCA_009831015.1. Lineage (NCBI taxonomy): Eukaryota > Viridiplantae > Streptophyta > Pinopsida > Pinales > Pinaceae > Picea > Picea engelmannii. The sequence continues at coordinate 340,060 of ML789846.1, forward strand.
TTGGATTAGTCAACAACCCTAATTCCTTAACTGGAAATAGAAAACCATCGGCAACGAAACCATGTGTCAAAAAACCACCTAAATATGTGACATGTTTCCCGAGGAAAAAAAAATATTGGGGGCATTTCCCTTTCACCCCCCATCACCTACATGCCTGGCGCAACGCAGACACTACTACTTGTGAAAATAATATAACACATACCCAACATTGACTTCGGATCCTAAATCCAGTATAATATCTCCAATGTTGGCGTTCAGCCTGAACTCCCTACTTGTTCTCCTCCTTGTATGTAGGCGATTGACTATTTTTTGTTCTAGATTTCCTTCTACCTCAACAATACATCTTTATAGCATATTTTTTAATAATTTGATAGAGGATGGATCATTTAGTAATTTTACACATGATTGCAAAAAGCCTTTAATAGTACTTACTTTTCCAATGATGGAGGCATCTCGTATTCTGGTACTTCCTTACTATGGTGTGCGGTTGTTGTCAACACAATGTCTAGCTTCATAAATTCCTGTCTAGCTTCTTTAAATATCTACTTCTTGTTCTGCGCATCAAACTGCTTCCTTGGTTCGGCATTCTTCTTCACCCATTGGTGTTGTGTTGGCTCTTGCCGTACTGCGTTGTTTCATGTTTTAGCTCCTCCGCGTGTAACTATGTTGATGTTTCTTCCTTCATCTCTTGCTTCTATTGAAATCCACTCAACATTCTGATTTTTCTGATTCCTTTTTTTCTGGATCTTCCCTATTAGCGTAGGACATTCTTCTGTGTCATGATCCGATGTGTGACAATACATACAGGTCATTGGAGGAAGTCGAAATTCTCTTTCATATTATCCTCGTTGTTGACAATTGTGACATACAATTGGTCCTCTACCTCTTCCAAATCCTCCTCTTTCTCTTCCTCTGCCTCTGTAGCCAACTTGATCCCCTCATTGTGCGTTATACTGAGGTGCTTGGTTATACTATGCGATATTGTAGTGTGGTTGTGAGGTGTTATATTGCGGTTGTGCAGTGTTGTACTAGGTTGGTACTTGATTAAATTTGGGTGTGGCTTGCCCAATAATCATTTATGCATGTACTCGATATGCATCTCATGTTCTCTCTCTCATCAACTCCATGGTTCTATAATCTTTGTCATCATGGCCTACTGACTTTCAAAAGTTGTAATACGAGATCTTCGGTACTGTCTTGTACTTCTGCATCATTGGGAAGTGATATGGATCTTGGCCCTGTTTCTTATAGATATCACACCATAGTCCTCATGTTGGTAATGGATTTGGAATTCCTACTGCCATGTACTGTGCGAATGTTGGACATTTGTTCTTATGGTATCCTTCTGTCCTACATGTGGTACACCAAACGATTTCTCTTTGGTCCTTGTTCTTGTTCTGGTTTAGCTGGAATGTTCAATTCTTCACATCCTCCTTTAGCTCCTCAATGGTTGGATCTATATTCTAATATCGGTTCTCTTCCATTTGTAGGGATTCCTACAGAGCCTATGCCTGCATCTGAAACTTTTGTTGTCATAGTGGATATTTCAAGTGTGGTAACAATGAATTGATGAATAGATGGCTATGTTGCATATCTGTCATGACATATTTCATATTTCCTTTCAGTTGCTTGAATATTTGGTCACTCTCCCATACATATTCTCCTAGTTTTTGTCTAATCTCTATCATCTCATTCATGTATTGGTCCTTTGAGCTTGGCTTCTGGAACTCATTTATCAACAGCTTCTTGATATCTCCAATTTTTCTGGTTGTCCCTAGTGGATTGTTTGTGGCTAAACTCATATACCAATCTAGTGCACAGTATCTTAATGTGATAGATAATTGTGCAAGTTTAGTGTCCTCGTCTGTGATATGTTTTTCTTCCCAAATATTTTCACAAATAAACAAGTGCTTATTTGGGTCCTCTGACGCTTCTCCTTTGAATTATGGTAACCTGATGGTTGGGTCATGTCCCTCCATCTTAAATGTTGAACTAGTACCTATGCGTTGTGTAGATATTTGACTACTTCCTAAACTGGCTCCCCCAGTTGTTGTTCCTTGTGTAGGTGTACTTCATGATGTCTTCCTTCTCCCGAAATTCATTTGTCTAAACAGTGGTGTTTTTCTTGTTGTATTAGTCTCACATGGGTTTATGGGTTCCACATTGAAACTAATATGAATAGAATTTTTGCCTTCTACTTTCGCTCTTGGACCTCTCGTCTTCCTCTCATATGTTGTGCGTAGTATTTCCTCTATCTGCTCCACACCCTAGAGAAACTCTACCTCCTCTTCATCACTTTCCAAGCCTTCCCTTGCGACTATGACTCTCTTCTTGGTGTTCACCTTGTATTGGCATGGTACTCCACTGTGCATCCTTCTAGTTGTCTCCATGATCTGCTTGATCTGGTCGTCTTCCATCATAATTGGGTCCAAGGCCTCCTCCTTATTTCCTTTCTCCCCTTCTCCTTACATTTCTCCTTTTCCTGTCAGTGCTTCCCCATGACAGGGAAGTTTAGTTGTCTGACTCCATTGTCATTACACCTTTTTTATATAGCAATATATTAATGGGATTATTTAATGATCTGATATACCTACCTCATGGTCCCTTCAAAAAGTTGTGTTCAACTGCGCTATACGACTTTGTTGTATCTACTGCAAACTCTATGATAAATCCGACAACAATGTTGTCTAACCAAAAATCTATTGTGCGCGCAAACTTAATATCAACATGTTGTAGCTGCGTGATCTCTTCAGGATTCCACTCTAGCTATCTGATCTGATTTGTCATATGGTTGTCTTTCAATCTTTTGATCCACTCCTGCAATATGTGTGGGAAATCATAGAAAAATACTTCATGCAAGTCAGTGAATATGTACTTTTTCAGATACTTGCACGGCGTTAAATTTGGGTTTATGTTATCTTTCTGAGCAAACTCTATCTCCTTTGTCTTCAGCCAACTTTCAATCTCTGCCTTTGTGGGATTCCACGGTCTCAACATCCCCTTTTAGCTCTGCATTCTTTTACCTTCTTGTTGTCTGATCCTATATTATTTTGACATGTCTTCTGTAGACTTCATATGATCAACCTCATTACCTTCGAATCAGTCGGCAATGGAACCATTTATTGTTTTTGATTCCCTTTTATCTATCTACTCGTATTGGTCTTGAAGGATTCTGATTCTATTTACAATTACAGATTGACCCTGATTCATAACTAAGAAGCTTCCCAACAAAATCCCTTAAAGACTATCGGCCCCTCTAGTCACCCAGAAAGAAGCGCAAAACATGAGGGTATTGCACAATCTCACCCAAGATAGCTCTATGGGTGGCTACAATACTCAGGTGTTTGCAACCTGAGACTGAGCAACATCTACACCTTAACCTTTATTTTGTTCATTTAACATCTAGTCTAACATTCATTCTATGCATGCATGTGGTACATCAGATTTAATTAGTCACTTCATCCATTCAATCATTCATCAACTAATCAGACACAAAAAACACATTCATTCAGTCACATAATATAGTTTTACCATGGTCCATCCCCTCTCGGGCTACATCCATAAAGATCTGGCTCTAAGGATTTTATTATAGTTTGGAAATCTCCATGTCGTGTGTGGTTACAATCTTAGTTTTTTTTTCTTCCCATAGGCTCCTCAATCCCTGCGAGGCTGACTAGATTCCACCAGGCTCCCTAGCCTACAATCTAACCCTTGAGATTGATTCACTCATGCCCTTTCTAGCTCACTAGTAACTCGTACCGTCCTTACATTTCTCTTCATTTCTTCATATATCTCGCCTCTCCCCCTCTTTAGATCTCGATCTCTATGTATCTATCTCTTCTCTATTTTTTCGACTCATCAACCATTACAATATATTACAAAAACCCTAACCCTAGTTTCGTTAGGTCGTCCATGCATGCATGCATGTTGCTTTCCCTTCTAGCTTTCCCTTTCCTCTTGCATGCTTCTCTTCCAAAAATATCATTTCTTTATGATTTGGCCTGCATCCAACAACTGGTAAAGAGGGAAAGCCAACATAATTGATTTAATAATGATTATTTTCTCTATTGGTTTTACCATTAGGATCCCCACTGATTTAACGTCTCGTGGATTTTATCAAAAATTTGTTGTCAGGTCTATGTATAAGAGGATTTTAGAGTGATGGGAATGCCTAGATATCTGAAAGAAGTCAACCTTTCTACAGGATGGAAATGGAAAACTTGGGCTATGGTACAGATAGCCCAAATAATCAATATTGGACATGTACTTTCCTAATATTCAATATTGGACATGTACTTGCAGGAACATGGATTCAAAAAGGGTAATGCAATTAACAATATCTATGTAAAGGTTAATAGCAACAACATAATTATCATTGAAGTATATGTGGATGGAATTATCTTTGGAAGTGATAATGACAGGATGAGTTGGAATTTTTTCCAAGACATGCAGAATTAGTTTGAAATGTCACTACTTGATGAATTAACATTATTTTTGTGAATTTAGATATCTCAGCTGGATGAAGACATTTTCATTTCATAAACAAAGTACATCAAAGAAATGTTGAATAAGTTCAGAATGGAATATTGCAAACCAGTTAGTACTCCTATATTGACTGGTTGCAAGTTAAGCAAATACAATAAGTCTATTGAAGTAGATCAAAGACTCTACAGATCGATGATTGGAAGCCTACTCTATGTGATATCTTCAAGACCATATGTAATGAAAGAAGTTGGAGAAGTTGCAATATTTCAAGCAGCACAAAAGGAAACTCATGTTCTAGTAGTAAAGAGGATCTTCAGATATCTTAAAGGAACAACAGAGTTTGGGTTGTGGTATCTTTTATCACTGTAAAAGTTTCTTTTTGAGACCTAGCCTCGGAGCCTAGCAGGAGGCTAAGTCAGTATGGAGGAGCGATAGACTAGTGGATGAAGCCACATCTAGCAGATAGAGCTAGATATAGTGGAAAGGTGGATTATATGGGGCCCAACAGATCGTGATCATGAGCACTACTAAATCAACACTCGAAGGACACATCAAGTGGAGAGATAGCGCATTGGTTAATATCCTAGAGACGGGCTGATAATAATACCGTGTTTTTGTTCTGAAGGGAAGAGCAGGTAGGCTTGAAACCACCCAAGCCCACCTCAATGTCACGTGTTAGAAATTCATTTGATACATGCCACATCCAAAGATCGTGTGAGAAAAGGGAGAGTTGACGGCTCATCGAATCACATCAGTACAGTTGTTTGAGTACTTTACGCCATGAAACATCTGGTAAGTGCTGCCAGAAATCTGATTCAAAGGTTCATCATTTTAAACTAATAGTCGAGTGTGATAGGTCATTGTCCTGGCAAGTAATTTCATCAATAATCTTTGATTAGGCACTCGATGATGACCGTCCTTCAAAATATGTATGAAATTACTATGTTTTGGGAAATCAACACTCCATTCCTGAGTGGAGTAATTACCAACTGGATCAGCTTCCTAATTTCTATACAATTAAGGGAGATAAGCTTATGTTTTCTGCAAAAATGGGAAAAATGGATAAAACATACCAAGTGGCCTCCAGTGAACCAGGATTTTCAACTAATATGACAAATTCATCATTGAAGAAGAAAGAGAAGTTAGTTGCATGAATATTAGCAATGAAATTTCATACAAAGCCTACAGAAGAGCCAGAAGCAGATAAAAAGGTCAGATTAAATCCCATCATGAAGGATTTAATCATCAACGGATACACAGATGGGCACCATAAGCGATTTGTAAAGAATAAGCAGAGCAAGCAACAGAAGACAAAGGTTAGAGCTGAGGTGATTGAGAGCGTTGGAGAAAACCAACCTGCTTGGCTTGACTCTTTAAAAGAATAAATTGCTAATCTAAAATAGTTTTCAATATAAGTTAAGTATGTTTCCAAGAATTTTGTAGTGATATAGACATGTGGCGTTCAAAGCGAAAATCTCAGATATGTCAATTTTGTTTATAACACTCCCTATAAAATAGGAGTACAATTGTTATACGCTACTCCTTTTTGTAACTGATGTCTATTTTTAGAACTATGGGGAAGTTGATTTGTTTTGAATCCTGGATGTAATTTATCTATATATATTATTCAAAAGATAAATGAAAGGCATTGACCGGAGAGGGGCCTACCCTTGTAGCAGGAGGACTTTGTAAATTCCTGGAACTAAATTCAATATATAATGCAGAAGCATTTTGAACTCTTTATGAAAAGATTCTAATGGTTGTGATATTAGTTATGTTTTCTCTCATAGTATGTATTTATTGTGTCTTTAAAATCCCATTTACATTTTCTTCTTTTTAAATTGGAGAGTCAAAAGTATGGAATTCATCTTGAGATGCTCTTGACTTAGCAATTTAAATTATGTAATTCTCTTCTTATCTAATTCAGAATTCAGTTTTACAATGCTCTGATGTAGCTATTTGTTTTCCTTTTCCTCCTTCACCCTGCAAATTTCAATTTACAACTCAGATTCATAGCCTCATTTAGCCTTTCTCTTATGGATAGTTCTAATGGCCTACCATTGTTTTATTCATTTTCAACTACATAGCCCCAAATGTCCCTCCCCTTTCCTACCTGCAAATTTATAAAAAAAAAACAAAACAAACTAAATCTAGCCACCACTTGCCAGAGAAATATCAAGTGACACGAGAGAGCCCTCTCTGAGTTGAGCAGGCTAGTGCCCATCTCTAAAGTAGGTTGAAATAGTTACTGCTGTCGTTTTTCTATCAACCGGACAAAAATTACAGAGTGTTAACATTTCGGCGTCATTGTCGGGGACGGAATCGAATGAAACGTTCCCTGGGAAGAATGACATTGTTGTAGTTCTAAGGTCTGAGAGTAGCAAACACTTGGGCACATACTGGTTTTATTCCTGCTCTAGTGACTCAACACATCAAAAAATCAGTTTGAAGTTGATTCTACTGGTAGAAGAACCCAGAAATTTGAATTTTCAACTGGCGACTCCACTCTCAATGCAAAATCCAGCTTCCAAAACACCATTGGCAACTCCACTATCCGAAGATGACATCCCTTGACAGAGGTATGAAAGGGTACCATGAAGAAAATAAAGTACTTGAAGTTGTGTTTTTTTCAAGACATAATATTTTGTGTTATGAATTACCTTTTGTCCTTTCCTGAACATGCTAGAAAATTATTTTTTTACCTACTGCATTTCAATTGGGATCATGGTAATCCTGAAATTGTATATCCTTCTCTTAGGATTATACAAATATCCCCTCAGATTAGTGTTGACTCTGGTCAAAAACTCTCATCTGAGCCATGTGATGACCATAACCAAGTTGATGAGCCTCATGGAACCAAGGCTGATACTTCACCTCCTATACGTAACCCAACGCCCTTCAAAGTTCTGCACAGATACAGACCCTTAAATTTACCCCACATCCTTCATGGTTTTCCTCCAAAACACTTTGAGTACCTACCTATGTTTGATGGAGAAATGGGTGCCATCACAGCTGAAATACACCTCCAAAGGTTTGAGAATTTTATAGACTTATTTGAGATCGACCATGATGATGTTTGTATGAGGGATTTCTTTCAATCCTTGAGAGGAGATACCAAAGAATTGTTTAAACACTTGAATCCAGAGATAATTATCTCATGGGAAGAATTGAAGAGTTGTTTTTAGAAGTTTTGGGGTAAGAATAAATCTTTAGACTTGTAGCTTACATAATTTTATGCATTAAAAGAGCAAAGCAATGAGAATATTTCCACCTTTAGTCAAAGGTTCTCTAGTATTTATTATGATTTGCCTAAAGAAATTCAACCTACTGAAGCTACTGTTATGCTCCAGTATGCCACCACCCTTCACCCAGATATGTCTTTCCTCCTGATGGAAAGAAAACTTGAGACGTTACAAAAAATGTTTAGTGATGCTCAAGAAATTCAGCACAATATCCTAGCATGTAGACAGATTAGAAGCAAAGGGTTGTGTGTTGTAGGTCATGAAAATGGATATGAACTGAAAACGGTTGAATGGAATCTGGAGCATAAAATTGATAACATTTTAGGTTTTCTTGAAACTTTGAATGTTGACGATTTTGTAAAGGATTATATGCCACTTATTAAAAGAGAAAGAAATTATATGGTTCATGATCCACCCCAGGATAAGCATGAAAATGATCATTTCATGTATTCATTTGTGGAAAGCCTAGAAGATGAGTTTGCAAATCAATCTGTTGTAGAGAAAATTGATACTCCAAGTTTTTTCTTTCTAGATGGCGTTGCATATGTTGCTAATTTTCCTTTATACGATTAATATGATAATAATTATGAGTTTGACTTCTTGCCAAATTCTTTTTCTCCCCTTGAAAATGTTCCTTTTCAGCAGTATAGTGAGATCTATCATCTTACATATCACAGTTGCAAAAAGGAAAGTTTTGAACTAGCTGAAGGAAATTATTTACCTCTATGCTTCTCTTCATTCAAATTGTTGAAAGAAAATTCTAAGGTTATAATTGAGGGAAAGGAGTGCGTGTCGATGCCAAGTCATAATGATTCACTGGAACAAACTGACAAGGAATTACAGCCACCGGTCGAAGGTGCATCTGAAAACGAGTATGTTCAGCAATTCAAAGAAATGGAAAAATGTGCATATGATAGAAATGAAGGAAATAAATAAATGCTTAAATCAAATATAGGAACCTTGCCATTATGTTTTGCTTCTTTCAAAGTGCTCAAACAAAGTGTCAATAATGTTTTAGATCATAAACCCTCCAGGTATGATGTCAACTTTGAAGAAAGCAGAGACTTGCAAATAAAGAATATCTCCCGTTATGTTTTTCTTCCTTTGAATGGTTAAAAAAAAATCATGAGAAAATAGAGAGATTTGATCAAGGGATTGTAGTCAAAGGCCATTCTTTTTCTCCTAAACTTGATGAATAAATTCAGCAAGACTTCCAGCAAGACAAACTATTTCAAAGTTGTCTTTCTTCCGCTATGAATGATGTGATTGTTAAATTTCTAAGTGGCCTAGACATGGATGAGGATTTTGAAACATCATCTATGGATATTTCAAATAGTAAACAAATAATTGCTATAGAGTTTCAGAGAAGTAACAAAACAAGTTATGCTACTTTTCAATTAGATATACAAAAAGGTAATGAGAAGGTAGTTGTTCTATTCGGTCCCTCCGCAAATCATGGTTTTGAAAATGCATCCAGGAAAACCCTAGAAAGTGAAATAGTTCTTACTGTTAGCTTTCCACATTTACAAGAATATTATGAGCAAGAACTTGTTCCCTTCCATTCATTTAGAATTCAGAATGACATTCCTCAAGAAAAATTCCAGAAGATTGATAAAACCAAACCAGAATTGTTTGATGAAAAAGATAGCCTCGATACACATAATGTGGTTGTCATATTTAAAGATGTTCAAAGATGTATGAATGTTTTTGTTGAGATGCATGGAAAGATAGACAAACCTATCTCTGCCATTTCATTCGAAAATACTCCCAGGATTGAAGAAGTAGAGGAAGAACAAAAAACACTTGTGAGGGAAGCGTGTTCTTTTGTCCTAACTCCTAAAAACAAAATGTTCCCTCACGTATTTCATGACCCCATGGCATGTTATATGGAGAATATTTACAATCAGAATCTATAGATGATGGTGGTTTGTAAGCTTAGTAATGAAGGGGGTAATAAATCGATGTCAGTATTAGATATGGGTCGCTTTACATCAGAGGTTGTTCTTCAGCCATTATTGTCTTCTGATTCAGGAAGTTGTTACTTCTAGCCATCTTAGAAGATCTATCAACTTCTTGATGTAAATAGATAGGGTGAATTACATGAAAACCAGAATGCAGTGGAAGAAGTGAGATATAGTTTTGGCCCTATGCACATGTTAGAAGATTCATTTGCAATTTTGCTAGAAACAGTACACAGTCCCAATATTGTTGGAATCCTAGAAATCAAATCCGTATATAACCTCCCAAAGGAATTGTTGGTGAGCATTGGTGAGGAGTTGTGAATAAGCTTGATGATAAAGAATTTTCAAGTTTAGATTCCCAAATAAAGTATTCAATTAGATTTTAGCAGTATATCCAGTGTTCAATCTCCAGGTCAGAGCATGGAACACACATGTTTTGAGAGAAGCCGAATGGATAAAGCACAGGGTATATTGTTCTTTGCTACCTTGCAGGGAGGATAGCATCCCCAGTTGGAGCCCATGTTATCACTGTAAAAAATTTCTTTTGGAGACCCAGCCTCGGAACTTAGCAAGAGGCTAAGTCAGTATGGAGAAGAGACAGACTAGAGGATGAAGCCACATCCAGCAGATAGGGATAAATATAGTGGAAAGGTGGAGTATATCGGGCCCAACAAATCATGATCATGAGTGCTGCCAAATCAACGGTCCAAGGACACATCATGCGAAGAAATAGCCCACCGGTTAATATCCTGGAGGCGGGTCGATAAGAATACCGTGGTTTTGTTCCGAAGGGTATGTGGCACCACCAAATACATATCGGGGGGGAGAGCGGGTAGGCTTGAAACCACCTAAGCCCACCCCAATGTCACGTGTAATAAAATCATTTGATACATGTCGCATCCAAAGATCACGTGCAAAAAGGGAGAGTTGGCGGCTCATCTAATCACATCAATATAGTTGTTCGAGTACTTTTTGGCGTGAAACATCGATTAAGCGCCACCAGAAAGATGATACAAAGGCTTAGCATCTGAAACTGATAGCCGAGTGTGATAGGCCATTGTCCTGGCAATTACTTTCATCAGTAATCTATTATTAGGTAGTCAATGAAGATCATCCTTCAAAATATGGATGACATTACTTTGTTTTGGGCAATCGACACTCTGGTCCTGAACGAAGTAATTACCAACTGAATCATCTTCCTAATTTCTGTACGATTAAGGGAGATAAGATTATGTTTTCTGCAAAACTGGGAAAAATGGATAAAACAGACCAAGTGGCCTACAGTGAACCAGGATTTTTAACTAATATGACAAATTCATCATTGAAGAAGAAAGAGAAGTTATTTTCAAGGATATTAGCAACAAAATTTCATACAAAGCATGCAGAAGAGCTAGAAGCAGATAAAGAGGTCATATTAAATCCCATCATGAAGGATTTAATCATCAACGGATATGCAGACGGGCACCACAAATGAGTTGTAAAGAAGAAGCAGAGAAAGTGATAGAAGACAGAGGTTAGAGCTAAGGCGATTGAGAGCATTGGAGAAAACCAACCTTCTTGGCTTGACTCTTTAAAAGAAGAAATTGCTAATCTAAAATAGTTTTCAAGCTAAATTAAGTATGTTTCCGAGAATTTTGTAGTGATATAGACATGTGGCATTCAAAGAGAAAATATCAGATATGTCAGTTTTGTTTATAACGCTCCCTGTAAATAGGAATACAGTTTTTATATGTTACTCCTTTTTGTAATTGATGTCTATTTTTATAACTATGGGGAAGTTGATTCATTTTGAATCCCGGATGTAATTTATCTATATATATTATTCCAAAGATAAATGAAAGGCACTGACCAGAGAGGGGCCTGTCCTTGTAGCAGGAGGACTTTGTAAATTCCTGGAGCTAAATTGAATATATAATGCAGAATCATCTTTTGAACTCTTTATGAAAATATTCTAATGGTTGTCATATGAGTTATGTTTCTCTCATAGTGTGTATTTCTTGTGTCTTTAAAATCTCATTTACATTTTCTTCTTTTTAAATTGGAGAGTCAAAAGTCCATAATTCATCTTATGATGCTCTTGACTTAGCAATTTAAATTATGTAATTCTCTTCTTAGCTAATTTAGAATTCATTTTTGCAAGGCTCTGATGCAGTTGTTTGTTTTCCTTTTCCTCCTTCACCCTGCAAATTTCAATTTACAACTCAGAATCATAGCCCCATTTAGCCTTTCTCCTCTGGATAGTTCTAATGGCCTGCCACTGTTTTGTTCATTTTTGACTCCATATCCCCAAATGTCCCTCTCCTTTCCTACCTGCAAATTTATAAAAATCCCCCAAAACAAACTAAATCTAGCCACTAATTTCCAGAGAAATATCAAGTGACACGAGAGAGCCCTCTATGAGTTAAGCAAGCTAGTGCCCAACTCTAAAGTAGGTTGAAATAGTTACCTATGTCATTTGTCTATCATCCTGATAAAATTTACAGAGTGCTAACAATATCCAAAAGGGAATGACCTGACTATGCTCTCCTACATAGATGCATATTGAAAAGGAAGCATTGATGATCGAAGAAGTAGTAGCAGAACATCCTTCTATTTGGGTGATTGTCTAGTATCCTGGTTAAGAAAGAAGCAGTCCTCAGTATCATTGTCTACATCAGAAGCAGAAAACATTGCAATAGTAGCATGTTGTACTCAGGTTCTCTAGATGAAGTAAACCCTACAAGATATACAAGTGAAGTATGATGAGCGCATTTCAATATTCTATGACAACACCAGTGCTATCAGTATCTCCAAGAATCCAATGATGCATTCCAAGACCAAACATATTCTGATTAAGTTTCACTTTATGCAGGAACAAGTTAAATAAAATAATATCAAGTTAGAGTATATTGGGACAAAAGAACATATTGCAAGCATCTTCACTAAACCTCTCCCAAGAGAGACATTTGAGTATCTTCGATAGAAACTTGGAATAGATTCTTCTCCACAGTGATCTACACATTTTCAGAATACAAGGGAAGAGAAATTATATGTGCAGAGATGATTAAGGAATATTAATATGAATGCTTTTATATATATCAGTACTTTACTTCATTAGGAAGCACCAATGGACAAAATCACAAGAAGAGATATTGTCAAGGGGAGTTACCCTTTTCCATTGATGTCAAAGGGAGAGAAAGAATAGAAGCATGTAGACAGGGGGAGCATTGGTCACAGGGGGAGCATGAGTGTTTCCATCAATTCCAAATGGCAATATTGTTGGAAAATTAATTGTCATTGATGTCAACTTTAGAGGAAGTCTAGAAGCCTCTAGAAGTAATGGGTATAATTTAAGAAGTCTCAAAAGTGGTCCCCTTATAGTGTATCTTTAAGCATGGCCCTCATGGGAAGATTCTTTGAATAAGTCTACAATAAACCCATAGGTGTGGTCATGAGGCCCGAAGTTGACTAAGGAAAATGAGGCTGAATAACATTACAAGTACATACAAAACCCTTATAGATGGATAGTCCTTGTCATGTCATTTTTAATTGTAGGTGGTACATCACATAGTTCTTCAATGTTGATGATTTATGAGGTCTTGAAGTTGGAAGCCCTGAAGGATGGTTAAGAATCCCCTAAACGATTGCAACAAGAAGTTACAAGTCATTAATTAAAGGGTAAAATGATTATAACAAGAAAGTGCAGGTTGGCCCTAAAGTGAAGAAAATTATAAATACACCTCAAGAAGCCTCTCATCTTTATAAACACAAGTTAAATGTTTATCTATATTTCTAGTGATCTCTTGGTAAAACTTTTCATAGTGTATCTGAGGAAGAAGATCTAAGGAAGAAAGGAGTGTGAAAGTCTCATAGTTGTAGAGAAGGAAGGGTTTCAAAAGACCCTAATTTAGTTGACCCCTACAATTCAGTATACTAGTGTCTCATGAGGCACCCCCGTGGGTTTTTTAGTGCATGACATGTGAGGACCCATGTGATAATTGGAATTTTTCTAGTGAGGCTAAGCCAGATTTGAAGAAGGATGCTTGGTTTAGGTTGCAGCAAGGTATGATGATACAACATGGTGGTTATAGAGTCTAAGATGGTATGTATCAGTTCTTCTTCATGAGGAAAGGTATGTCTTTTATGTGTTTGTTTGAGGCTTGTATCATGGATGGTATGGAAGATGCTTGAGGCATGTCTTGGAGGCTCGTTCTGGTACATGGTTACATATGGATGAATTTCATGTCTTGGTGATATTGATACATGCTTGAGATATATCCTTTGCACATTGTGTATGGTTGTTATGGTTTATTGTTAGAGGCACATCTTTGTGATATTGGAATATATTTGATGCATATACTTGGTATATGATCTTGGTTTTTATGGTGCATATTTGAGTCATATTGTTGATACATTGGCACATCCTAATACTTGCTATATGATTTACTATATGGTATATGTTTTAGGCATATCTTGGATACATTGGATTATATCTTTTGTATATGGTGTATGGCATGGTATATGGATGAGATACATGTTATGGTACATAGTTGATGTACATGGTATGGTGATGGTTTTGGTATCCATGTGAGTGGATCTGGTTATAGTTGGTTGATGATGGTATATCAGTGACAAATATAGTGACAGGTTGGATGATCATCAGTTACAGGTTGATGTGATAGTGACAATGACAGGTTGATGTGACAGTGACAGTGACAGATTGATGTATCAGTGATAGTGGCAGTTGCAGGTTGATCAGTGGTAGTGAGAGTTTGATTATGCACTTGTATTTCAAGGAAACAAGATGAGGAAAGGAAAAGGGGTTGTATCCTCCTTTCAGTTAGTGTCAAAGATCTCACATAGTTGGAGCTTCCTTCGGGTTGGAGCCTGTAAATCATGGGGTTGTATCCTCCTTTTGGTTGGAGCTAGAGAACATAGGGAATTGTAGCTTTATTTAGGTTGGTGCTTGTAAATCAGGGGGTTGGTGCCTCCTTCCAATTGGTTCTTGAGTATTTGCAAATTGGTACTTCCTATGAATGTAATCTTTGACATATAAGAAAGCATTTTGTGGTTTTCTCCCATTTGGGTTTCCACATAAATTATGGTGTATTGTGTATCTGTGGTTATCTGTTATGCATCGTTGATTGATATTGCTTATGGTATATTGATGATACACTGTTGATAAAGTCAATGATTACATGTTCTGATTAAAAGTGGTAAAATATTGCATAATATTGATTCACCCCCCTCTCAGTATTCCAATAGCATGAGGGCCTGTGAAATATTTTTTCTAAAGCACATGCTTCCACCATGCCATATTTCCAGTGACCAATATCCGTAACATTTTACAACCCATGGCTAAATTCATTAATTTAGGCTCCCTTATACCCAATCCACCATGAGATTTACTATTTGTAACTTGCTTCCAGTTAACTAAGTGAAATTTGTTGTGGCTTGATTTCCCCACTAACAAAGGAAGGTCCTTATTGTCATGGAAATATGTCTTGTTATGTACCTGGGTGCCATTAAGGATGAACACAGGTGTTGGTTTTGATTCCCTTTTATCTATATACTCTTATTGGTCTTGAGGGATTTTGATTCTATTGACCATTATAGATTGACCCTGGTTCATAACTAAGAAGCTTCCCAACAAACTCCCTTAAAGATTATCGGCCCCTCTAGTCACCCAGAAGGAAGCGTAGTACGCGAGGATACTACGCAGTCTCACCCGAGATAGCTCTATGGGTGAGCGAGATATGCACCTTAACCTTTATTTCGTTCATTTAACATCTAGTCTAACATTCATTATATGCATGCATGTGGTACATCAGATTTACTTAGTAACTTCATCCATTCAATCATTCATAAACTAATTAGATGCAAAAACACATTCATTCATTCATAATAATATAGTGTTACCATGGTTCACCCCCTCGTGGGCTACGTCCACAAAGATCTGGCTCTAAGGATTTTACTATAGTTTGGAAATATCCTTGTCTCACATGGTTACAATCTTAGTTCTTCTTTCTTCCCATAGGCTCCTCAATCCTTGTGAGGATGAATAGAATGCACCAGGATCCCCAGCCTGTGATCTAACCCTCGAGATCGATTCGCTCATGCCCTTTCTAGATCACTAGTAACTCTTATCATTCTTATAGTTCTCTTCCTTTTCTCATATATCTTGCCTCCCCTCCTCTCTAGCTCTCGAGCTCTATGTATCTATCTCTTCTCTCTTTTTTTGGCTCACCATCCATTACAATATATCACAAAACCCCTAAACCTAGTGTCTTTAGGTATTTCATGCATGCACGCATGTTTCTTTCTCTTGTAGTTGTCTCTTTCCTCTTGCATGATTCTCTTCTAAAAATAGCCTTTCTTTCTGATTCTCCCTGCATTCCAACAAGCCCCCAACACTGACATGTGGCTCGTCTCGAGCCACCTAAACCTTGTGTGCTTCATCAATCTCTCTTGTGATTTCTTGGAACTTCTCTATGAACTTTGTTGCTTGTGTCTGGGCTTGCGCAATATTCTCCTTGAGTGTGTCCAATACCTAAACTGCAATCTCATCACTGACCATCCCTATGTCGTCTACCTGGGTTTGTTCCATGTTATTTTTTGCTTATTTCACCTATGAAATGACCTTTGTTGCCTGCTCCTGGAGTGTTTCCATTTGATTATGGTGCTCCTTTTTCTATGTATGTGCAACTATGTGTTCTGTATGCAGTTTCTTCATATCCTGAGCTCCTTTGTCGCGTTCTGTGATCAGCATTTTCTTCTTCCTCTGCTTGAGGTTCTGGATATATGTGCTTATCCTTTCTTCTTCCTAGTCCCACTATTGGACCTGTTGATCCTCTTCCAGCTTTGTCCAGAGCTTTGATGCTTTCTCTAACAAGTCGGCTACCACATGGAATTGTTGCTATATCTCCTTGATATGCATTGTTTCCTCCTGCTTCCTCTACTCCTTCACCTATGGTGGAGTGGTAGGGATGAGCTTCTCCCAGAGGTGCTTGATCTCTTGTCTATATTCATCGATTGTGTGCACAATCCGATCAATATTCTGTGTCACCGTGATTTTGGTCGTCTACGCGCTCTTTGGGATTTTCTAATAGGCTATGGCCAATTCTTGCTCCAGCTTATCCGCGTGGTATTTTTCATCTTTGGTATTAAGCTTAGCCTGCTTGAGTATCAATTCCATCTCTTCCTAATTGTCCTTTTCATGTTGCAATTTTGTTGCATCTATGCGTGCACATGACTGTACATCCTTTTTGACACTGAATTGCAATTTGTACAAGGCCTTGGATGGTATATGCGTCAATACCAACTATATTTGTTCCAAGTCCTTTAGGGGTGTCTTCCCCACGATTTTGTCCATGCGCAACATGTTGGGTGTGACATGAAATTTTGAGCTCGGTTGTGCTATCGTCTAGATCCTGTCCTTCTCACTTGATCTAGCTTTTCCTCCTATCTGTGATGTTGATGGGACTATTCCTACGTTGTTGTCAACCACCTATGCTTTTCTGAGTTGTTGGAGGAGTTGTCGCATGTATGCCATCTCTTCCTCAATCATGTCCCTTTGGCGCTCAACATTGTCAAAATCCTTGACTGTGCGATCCTAGACCATTTTTGCCACCATGTCTGCATCATCCTCGATGATTGTGTATTATGGGGGCATTCTATGTTCCTTCGCCTTCTTGCACACACCCCCCATCTGGATGACTAGCCTCTTAGTATGGCCTTGATCCTATTGAGTATCACTTGATGTGGTTCCATGTGTTGTCTTAGTCTCTTTCTCCTGTACTTGTCACGCCTATGTGTTGTTCTTCTTCCCCGCATGGGTGCCTTTCTTGGACACCATCTCCTTTTTTATGTTGCACCTTGTTCTGACCTGTCCTTGGTTTCTTGGGAACTGCTATCTCTTTGGCATGTTTCAATTCTTGTCTTACCTCCTCCTCCTCCATTTCTATGAGTATTTCTCGATTAAGGACTAGAATCCTCGAGTCATCATCCCAATCTTTGAGGGACATCTCTATGTCTGCCTCCTTGATGTTGTAGCACAGTTGTAGCCATTGATTGTCGATATCTTTCTGTGACTAGATCCACATTGCATGTCTAGTGGCTTTGAAGTTGGCTATGCCCTGATATTGTGTGATTTCTTCCGGTTTCACCCTCCAAGTGTTGGTGATGATCTCTTGTAGGTCGTTGTGATATCCTTCAAATATGCCTGCACTCTCCTTTCTGTTATTAGGGCCCAAAGGAGCCCCTAGTGATAAGTATCATGCTCCATGGCAAGGATTGGGTCTAGTGGCAAAGAATGAATACTTCGGCTCCTTCCATCTGATCAAGGCTATCAGGATGAGTAGCCATGAATAATGAAATTATGTCCCCAGATCTTACATGTGCTTGCAGTCGTCCAGGAACAGATTCAGCAAATAAGGGGCCCAGCTGAGTGTGGTGCCCTCTGCACACGATGTTGTAGCTGCAACAACCCCGGATGGGACTTCCTCCTTGCGGCATTTTCTGAGTAATTTGCATGCCCTAATTTTTGTGACCATTCGAATGATTATGATTCCATGTGACCCCCTTTTGGTACCATACTTCTTCTTCATTTCCTCGACCAGTGCTTTCTCCTTCGTCTTATCCTCAAGGAACTGCGCAGGATCCTCACCCCGTGATGGTAACCCTGTGATGTATGCAATAATATCTACGTCTATTGAGATGAGTTGTTCCAGACACAAGCATCTGCCATGGGTGACTTCCATCAATTTCTTGACGCAATTGTTTGCATACTGGCCTCTCCCAAAGTGTGAGATGTCCAACATGCCTAGAATCCCATTTTTGGCTAGTCTAGCTGCCCACTGGATTGGTTGATTAATCGGTTCGCCAAAGGGTCCTATACCCACAGTTTGTAGGTAGACTTGATTAGAGAAATATGGGAACTTGTTCGTGTTCGTCACGTCATGGTATGAGTACCTCAATTTATCCATGTAGCCTAACATATTTCCTTCTATACGTACCCCTTCTGGAATGCATGGCAAGACAATGAATGTGGTGGATTTCCTGCATGGTGACCTTGGTACCACCTTCTTGCCCTTCTGTTGTGGTGGTTGACTCGAGCTTCCAGCCTCCATTGTTTTATCTTCTACATACTTGTTTGGTTGGCCAGTGACATCTTCCATTGTGCCATCCTATGGTTGTTTTGGTGTGGTTGTGCAAAATATTTTAGGTAAGGTCATTTCCTCATGGTTTGGGACCATCCCATTAACTCTCAAGTGCTCTTCAGGGTTTCTATAGTGTGAACAATTGTTTGCATCCTCAGCCTATTGTCCTTGTCCCCCTTCTAGTACATCCATGTCCATGCCCACTATTGTTTTCTATTAGGTTTCCTCCACAATAGGTGTGGGGCGTTTTGGTGTCATATCGGGCAACAGGATTTCATCCACATTGAAGACTTCTGGAGGCTGAATTGTTGTTCTCTTCCCTATGCTTGCGATGAGGCTCTAGCATTGCTTCGAGGTCGTCAACCAGACTGGTTTGGTTCTCCCTGTTTGGGTGGTTTCATGGTGTTTAGGTTGTTGTACGTCGAATGTGGTGGCCTCTATAAGCTCTGGAAAATTCACTCTCGACTTTGTATTCTCTATTGCTCTTTGTTTTTCTCACTTTCTCAATAACCTTCCCAGTCTCGTGTACTAGTTTATATAGGAATTTTGTGAAGCTTCTTGGAGACATTACCTCACTGATGTTTTAATTGAGTTGGTGCTTCCCGCATACTTTCTATTGAATTCCCTTACCATCGTCAGTTGGCATGATTAATGTGGCATCCCATCAGTCAATTTTTTTATTTAAGTTTGATAGTCATCGTTCGTTGGTGGTTGTTTTTCATATCTTTCTTTCCCGTTGTTTCTACTTTCCCGCTTGTAGTGACTATTGGAATTTTCCTTTGTCGTGCTAGCATTCTGAGTGTGTGCACTCATTCTCTTCTTGACTCCCTATGCCTTTGTTAAATGTTCATCATCTCGAAGCAATATCTCCTCTCTTTTTTTTTTAATGCTCAGGGGTCGACTGGCTCTGTACAGCTTCAGTCGGCTCCCATTGATCATTCCTCTGAGTTCTGTTCATCCTAAATCCTTCAACTATACATCTCCCCCATCTGTGACAGTATTTACTTCGTATGGTCCTAACCAATGCATTCTGATTTTTCCTGGGTGTTGAAGGGATTTGTTGTCATACATCAAGACTTAGTCTCCTTCCTTGAAACCCTTCCTATTGATATGTTTTTCATGCCAAGATTCGTCTCTTACTTTCTGGACTTCCTGGAAAAACCCTGCTAGAATCCTATCTTACTCCATGATCATCATTTGATTTATAATTTCTTGTATTATGCCTTGTTCTGTCATGTTTGTAATTGCTGCTATGTGTAGACTAGGCACCAAAAATTCTAATGGCACCGCAGATTCTTGTCCATACACCAGTCTAAATGGTGTTTGTCTCATCAATTTCTTTCATGTGGTCCTATATGCCCATAATATCATGGTTATCTTCAAGTCCCAATCATCCCTATTAACGTTGCAGATCTTCGTCAATGCATTTTCAAGGATCTTGTTAAAGGATTCCATTGTTCCATTTGCTTGAGGATGACATGGTGTACTCTTTTGATGATGAAATTCAAATTCCTCAGTCATAGCCTTAATAGTATTGTTAATGAAGTGAGTGCCTTGGTCACTCATCAAAATCCTCGAGAAACCAAATCTAGTGATCACCTACTGGAATAGGAAGTGTGTTGTTGTCTTTGCATTGCAATCTTTTACTAGTATTGCTTCTGCCCATTTTGTCAGGTATTCTGTCGCAGTGATAATGCACCTCACTCCTGACCTTTTTGTTGTTGGGTTAGTTAGTCCCACAAAATCTATTGCCCATTTTTCAAATACCTACAAAGTTACTTGTGGTCGCAGGGGAATCTCATCCCTTCTATTTGGTTTACCAGCCCTCTGACAGACATCACTTTTCTGGAAGTAGTCCTTTGAGTCTCTGTGCATGGTCGGCCACCATAGTCCTGCGCACAATACATTCTATGCGGTATCTTTTCTTGCATAATGTCCTTCTGCTATTCCCTCATGGGATTCTGCCAAAATTCTAGGTATTTCATGTTCTAGTACACATCTTCTCAAGATGTTATCTGTACCCATTTTGTATAAGTGTTATGCAATTAGCTGGTAATCTGCAGCCTTGACTACCAGATTCTTCTTCTACGCGGTGTTGTATTCCTATGGCACAGTCCCTGTACTCAAGTAATGGATGATGTATACAAGGTATTCATCGGTTGTATGAACTGAAAATAATTGTGCGTCCGGAAAGTTATCCTCTAGATTTGTAGGTTCCACCCCATTCGTGATCATTGACAGGTGATCAGGTCCTGCGTTCAACTTTTCTGGCTTGACTATTACTTCAAGGTCAAACTTCTAGAACAACAATAACCATCTGCAAATTCTCCCCCCCAACATTGGCTTGTTGACGAGGTATTTGAGCATTGAATGGTCCATGAACATCATGAATTTTTTTCCTAATAAATAATGTTCGAATTTCTAGATCACGTAGACCATAGCTAGGCCTTCCCTCTCTGTAGTGTTGTAGTTCTGCTCTGATTCTGACAGTTTTCTACTAGCAAATTCTATAGGATGGTCCAATTCTCCTACTCCTGGCTGCCCCAAAATAGTTTCAAGTGTTATGGCCAATACATCTACATGTACGTGGAATGTCTTCTCCCAGTCTGGGAATACCAGTATTGGTGCAATTACCATCTTCTCTTTCAAAGTATCAAGACCATTTTGACAGTACTCATTCCACTGGAACTTTGTGTCTTTCCTTAGCAATTTGTCCATTGGCACGATGACTTGCATGTAGCCTTTTATAAATTTCCTGTAGTATTTGTGTGTCCCAATGTCACTCTTAATTGACGAACTATTTTTGGTGGTGGTAGTTTTACATTACTGCAATCTTGGTAGGATCTACTAGCAAACCTTTCTTGCACACTATATGCCCCAATAGTATCCCAAATGGTGTTCTGAAGATGCACTTCTTGATATTTAACGACATATGGCACTACCTATATATTTTGAACATCGGTCGCAAGACCTCTACATGGTATTTCAATAGACTATAGATTGTCCAATCATCTAGGTATACCTCTAGAAAGTGGTAGATAAATTCTTTAAATGCATCTATGACTACTCTAGAAAATATTGTTGGTGCATTCTTCAATCCAAATGACATGATTTTATACTGGTATGATCCCCATTCCATGGAAAAAGTGGTATTGTATCTATCTTTAGTAGCTATCTTGATTTGATGGTATCCTGAGAATCTATCGGTGAATGAATAAGCTTCATGTCCTCCTACATTCTCCAAGACTTCATCTGTGAATGGGGTATGGAACGGGTCATGTAAGCACGCATCATTCAACTTTATCAAGTTGACGCATATTCTTATCCCCCCTTGTTTCTTCTCCTAAAATACCATCGGGCTTATCCATTCGGATTCTTCTACAGGTTCTATGATTTCATCCTCTAACATCCTATCAATATCAGCTTTGACTTTTTGCTTATATATTGGGTTTAGTCTGTATGGTCGTTGACTGATTGGTTTTGCCTCAGCTCTGAGCTATATTTTCATTTCTCCTAGCTCTCCCACTATGCCTTTCATTTCTGTGAACGTTTTTGGGAATAGGTCGTTGTACTCGTGTAGTAACTCTATTATACTTTCTACTGTTTTCTCATCCCAATAGTCTCCAATGTTGGCCATTTTTGGATTCTCCATTGTCTCGATGTTGACTTTCTTCACCTTGATCAGCGCAGAAATCACTTATGATTCTAGAGGTGGACCCTCCACTTCTCTCTCTCCCTCAACTTCCTCAATATGAGTATCGCACGTGATCCATGTGGATATCGGTGGCCACCCACCTTTTCCAACTAGCTCAAAACAACTTTTTGGCAATTTTGGTAATTTACTATTTTTACCAGTTTTTCAGGTCCTGAACTTCCAGAGTCATTTTCTTCATGAAATTTTCATCAATAGTTGTATTCCTCGGATATATTTTTCCAACGGGCTATCGTGTTCCTAAAACGGAGATTGTATGAAAAAGTTACGACCCCAGGAAGTTGATGTACAGACTTACCCAAACGGAGCCCACATGACTTTTGGCGCTTCATCTCCTAGAGTTAGGTTTTTGGATGTTTAGGGTTTTTGACACTCCTATTTATTGTAAAAATGCCTTCAAAGCCTCATTGTAATCATCTTCTTGTGAATTAGGTCAATCGTCACATCTCTTCTAAGAGATAAGTCGCCACCGTTCCAGCAAGCTTGTTTTTCGCTGCATTTCACAGTTTTCGCTTATTTCCTTATAGAATAGAAAACCAGTTTTACTGTATCTCTGTTATTATGTGTTAAGAATATGTTAATAATCTATCATTATTTCATTATGCTCATAAAATCTGAATTAGTGGTATCAGAGCGGTCTGCTCCTTCTCATCTTAATGCATGTCCCCAATGAGGTCAGAGTACAAATAATTGGGTCTCGAGCTTGTTTCTCTTGAGGACCAAAGATCTCGCATGCCCAAGTGACCTCTCATGGTAGGAGAAAATAAAGATGACGGGACAGGATATCCTTTCAAAAAAATTCTTAAGGAATCCCTCACGCAATAGAGGAACGAGATGATGGATAGTTTCGTGCAAATCTTTCAATGACTACCAACAGGCAATGTATCTTCTTCGAGCAGAGGCACCACCTCCTTCAAGGTACAAATAAACTTTGATATTTCTATATTTGAAGGTTAGATAGGTGCAAATTGTGTGGACAAGTGGTTGAATCTACTAGAAGTGTATTTTTCAGTCCATAACTTTTCAAATAGAGAAAAGATTACTTTTGCGCTCCTCAAAGTCATTCCCCATGTCAAAGATTGGTGGGAGACTTTTTGTGAGCAAAAGGAAACAGAGGAACCCTCGTTATTTATAGTCACGACCACCTGGGAATACTTCAGGGATGATATTAAGGAACAATACTACCTTGTTAGAATTTATGATGACTTGTATACCAAATGGACCACACTGCAGCAAGAAAGAGACCAAGCAGTGCCAAAGTTCACAAATATCTTCCATACCTTACGCACCAAGCTAGGTATCAAAGATTCAGAGCGACATCTGGTGCTCAAGTATCATGGTTCTCTTCATAGATACATCCATACCAAAATGGAATTTCTGTACATCTCATCCTTGGGCGCGGCCTACTGATCTGTCGTCAAAATCGAGCAAAATCTCAAACAAAAGACACAACAATTTGGGCTCAAGAACCCCTCACAGCAAAATCCAGGAAAGGGCGGCCCCAACCCATAGAACAAAGGATAAAGAAAATATGAGTAGTATCAGGACAACCAATCCAATCCACAATCAAAGAAGGACATTTGAAAGACAAAGAAAGATACTGGGAAGTGGTGTGACTTCCATAAGAGCCCTTGGCATAACACTACTGACTTCCACTCAAAGCAGCCACTAGTGGCTGAAGTGAAAGCCTTTGAATCAGATGTGGGTTATGACTCTAAGTTAGAACCAGAGAGGGGAAGACGGATCATTGATGTGGAACCCATTTCCATCGTTGCTACCACCAAGCTCAAGTTTGATGAACCAAATGAGCTAAAAGAAGGAGAGTGCCTCTTCCATTCATAGATGTGGGTAAAAGGAACCCAGCTGCACTTCATCGTTGATAGCGGTAGCTAGAAGAACCTCATCTCAGCAGAGGTTTTCAAGTGGCTGGCCCTACCGACAATGTTGCACCCACAACCCTACACCATTAGATGGATCTGCCAAGGAGGCGATCTTTGCATCATCCAACAGTGTCAACTGTCATACGATATCAAGCCCTTCAAAGATGAGGTATTGTGTGATGTTGCTCCTCTCGAAGTTTGTGATGTTCTTTTGGGCCACCCTTATTTATGGAAACGTCATGTTGTATATGATTCTAGGCCTCATAGTGTTATTATTACTTTGAACAGAAAATTGTACAGATACCCGAGGCAGTCCCACCTAGTGTTATTTCCTTGATCTTTGCCAAGCAATGCAAGAAGGTCATCTCTCAGACGGGGAAGTTTGTCTTCTTCATGATTTTCTCTTGGAATGAGTGAAAGATCATGGCCACATCCAGGTTCTATGCATTTGACCTCTCCACACAGCAGAATCAAGTAGATAAGGTCATCGAAGAATACTCGGATATCTTCTCCTCACCTACCGGGGTACCTCTGCACTGTCAGGTCAAGCACCCTATCGATCTAACCCCTGGCGCACCACTGCCCAATGGGCCATTCTATCATCGCTCTATGTTAGAGAATGAGGAGATCAAGTGACAGATCCAAGAACTCCTCCACAAGGGGCACATATGTCCCAGATCATCACCTTGCAGGAGCCCAATTGTGTTGGTATAGAAAAAAGATAGAACTTGGTGAATCTGCATTGATTATCGGGCCCTAAGAAAAATCACAGTCAGAAACTGGTACCCAATTCCCCAAATCAACAACCTCCTTGATCAAATCATGGGGTCCAAATACTTCAGTAAGATTTATCTGAAGTCTGGCTACCACTAGGTCCTGATAGAACGGACAGATGTATGGAAGACCGCCTTCAAGTCAATAAGATTTATGCCCTTTGGTTTGAAAAATGCTCTAGCCACTTTCATGAGGATGATGGATGCTATCCTGCGACCATTCACCAATACTTTTGTAGTGGTGTACCTGGATGACATTCTCATTTATAGCAAGTCTTGGTTAGAACACTTGCAGCATATTCAATAGGTTTTGCACACCCTACGACAGCACAAGCTATACACCAACTTGGAAAAATGCTCCTTCAGCATGAACAAGGTCCATTACCTAGGCTACATTGTTGATCATCATGGCGTACATGTGGATCCAGCCAAGATACAAGTCATCTGTGACTAGTCAGCCCCAACCACACTCACGGAGCTTCAGATCTTCTTGGGACTTTGCCAATTTCTACCGCAGATTCGTGTTGGGATTCTCCCATATTGCATGGGCCCTTGGCCAAATAACCAGGGGTGGTGGTAAGGAAAAATTTGCGTGGGTTCGGTCCCAAAAAAAAGTGTTCGATGATTTGAAGAAGCCCTTGTGCTCATCCCTAGTACTTTTACTACCAGACCTGCAACATCCCTTTGAGATCGAGATAAATGCTTCAGACTATGTTGTGGGCATTGTTCTCACTAAGCATGGCCACCCCGTCACCTATCATAGTGAGACACTATCAAATGTTGTCTGTAAGTACCCTAATTATGACAAATAAATGTACTCCATTGTGCAAGCCTACCTCCAGTGGAGACATTACATTCTTGGGAAGGAGATAGCCATCCAAACTTATCATAAGCCACTGCAATTCATGCAGACACAAGGAAAATTACAGAATGACCGCCATCAAAATTGGTCCCCATACTTACAACAATTCCACCTCAACATCAAGTATAAAATAGGAAGCACCAACCATGTCACTGATTGCATCAGTAGACTGCCAGTCGTGGCACTCACCACGATGCTAGACTCTTGCGGCCATGAGACCTCTAGATGGCCCCAACTCTATGAGATAGACTCGGACTTTGCCACCACCTACCAAATGTTGGGTGCAAACACATTTGTGGATAATTTCTATCTTCAAGATGGGTTGTTGTGTCATCTAGGCCATATCTGCGTTCCATCAAGTGATTGAGTGACGTTGATCTGCGAAGCCCACTACATTCAAGTGAAAGGACACTTTGGTGTTGAAAAGAGAGTGGCGATTCTACAGAAACATTTCTACTAACCGAAACTTCGAAAGGAGGTCAGCAAGTATATCATGTCCTGCACTGCTTGTGCTATTGCCAAACTGACCACTAAGAAATAGGGCATGTACACCCTTCTTCCTACTCTTGACAGACCATGGGAATCCATCTCAATGGACTACATGTCAGGCCTTCTGTCCACCAAGCGGGGAAATGACTGTGTTTTTGTGGTTGTTGATCGCTTTTCTAAGATGGGAATTTTGGTTGTCTACAAGCAGAGCATCATAGCAGAAGCCACTACCAATCTCTTCTTTGAATGAGTCTTGTTACATTTTGGAATCCCACAAACCATTGTCTCAGATCGGGACAGTTGATTTCTCAACACATTATGTTCGAGCCTCTAGTCACTACTGGACACCAAGCTCACCAAATTCACGGCCTTCCACCCCCAGACAGATGGCCAAACCAAGGTCGTAAATTGAATGATCGTGCATATCCTACGCATGTATAATTCCAAGCACCCTTGCACATGGGATGAGAGTATTCCCTATGTCCATCATATCTACAATCGAGCCCTGCATAGCTCAACCGGCTACATCCCCTTTTAGGTGGGGTTGGGATTCCAACCATTGGGTCCCATAGATGTTTCACTTCCCCTTGCGTTCACCTCAGTCAACTCATATCATGCTCCAATTGAAGCTGAAAAAGCCACCCGGTTCATTGAGCGGATCTAGCATATCCTCCAACAGGTTTAGGATATCCTCCAAACATCCAATGGAAAGTACATGTAGCGCCATGATCAACATCGGGTGCCACATAAGTTTCAGGTGGGTGAAAAATTTTGGTTGCACTTGCAAAACGAATGCCTTACAAGACCCCATTGCAAGCTTTTCCCACTCTGTTATGGGACGTACACCATCACCAAGGCTGTGGGGGATAATTCTTTGGATCTCAACATTCCTCCTTTCCTTGGACTACACCCAGTGTTCAACGTGGACCTCCTTCGGCCTTATTTCCCACAAAGCTCAACCCCGACTGCATACAAAAGGAATCCAATGATCAGATTGTGGACACACAGATCAAGGGAACTCAACAACAAAGGATCCATCTTTATCTAGTCGTCAAAGAAGGGCAACTCCTACACCAAGGCAAGTGGCTCACCCGAGGCCAAATTCAGCAGAAATTTCCTCATCTGATGGGGGAACTCAACGCACTGAAGACCATTTCTTACTAAGGAGGGAGGGTTGATCCAGGTGGATATCAGTGGCCACCCACCTTTTCCAGCTGGCTCAAAACGGATTTATGACAATTTTGGTAATTTACTATTTTTAGCATTTTTTCGGGTCCTGAACTTCCAGAGCCATTTTGAGGCCCTAAACGACCTTTTTTTGAGTATCTACCAATCAAAAAGTTTTATCATGAAATTTTCATCAACCTTTGTAGTCCTCAGATAGATCCTTCAAACGGTCTATTGTGCGCCTAAAACGGAGATCGTGTGCAAACGTTACGACCCCGAGAAGTTGATGTACTGACTTACCCAAGCGGGGCCCACATGACGTTTTGGCACTTCATCTCCTAGGGTTAGGTTTTTGGATGTCTAGGGATTTTAACACTCTTATTTATTATAAAAATGCCTTCAAATCCTCATTGTAATCATCTTCTTTTGAATGAGCTCAGTTGTCACATCTCTTCTCAGAGATAAGTCGCCACCATTCCAACAAGTTTATTTTCCACTGCATTTTACAGTTTCATCTTATTTCCTTATTGAATAGAAAACCATTTTTATTGTATCTATGTTATTATGTGTTAAGAATCTGTTAATAATCTGTATTCATTTTTTTCTACTCATAAAATCCATATCAGTGTGGGTTGACTTCATCCGGTACTTACTTCTACACCCGATAGCATGACAGTAGTTCTTTCACTGTTTGTTTGTTTTGTTCTTGTTCATCTGTTATAAGTTCAACTTTTGGTTCCTTAATAAATATCACCCCTCTTATTTGTTTAAGTGTTTCATCTATTTTGGGGTTCTCATGCTCAAATGAGAAAGTGACTGTAAAGTTTTGTTGTAGTACTATCCATCTTGTAGTTCCTCTGCACAGTTCTTGGTTTGTATACTAGTTTGTTGGGATGCCCTCTAATGTGTGCACAAAATGGTGAGGCCATTCCTCCAGCTGTGTCATTTTCCATAGAAATCTGCATTTCTCCAAGTTTTCTATTGGTGTCCACCTATCCATCACATTTTTGTCGATGGTTGCTTCCTTGTTCTGCACCAAACCTAATGCATAGTAACTGCTTACATTGGTGCCATTCCTTGAATGTTTCTTTGTATGCACCCCACCATCTCGCAAGTGTCGCCTTGAGTGTTATATCTAGTGCTAAGAGTCTCTAATTTTCTAACACTTCATCTTCGTACCATATCAATAATGCTTCTACGTCATTCACCCCATGGAATCTGAGTGGTTCCCTTATCTCCGTACCTACCCATCTTACTGTGTGGTCTATTCTTGTGCATCTTCTTGTGGAAACTTCATGTAACCTCTGTTTTCAATTCTTTAAGATTATATCTGAGTATGATGCACATGAGGTGATGCTCTGTGAACTGAGTATCCCATCTGCAGTTGGGTTTACCTAATATTCATCTCGTGCAATTGTTTTGTACAACTGAATAATTTCCTCCAGGTCTAAGAAAGTAGGCTCTACGAACCTTTCCCCTTTTGATCGGTCTAATGTCACAATGACCCTATATTATCCTGACTCGAAGGTCATTTTCCACGTCTTTAAGTTGATTATGGCATGGTTATCAAACACCCAATTCAATCTGAGCAATGTTGGATAAGGCGATGTGTCTTCCACTATCTCTATTACTTCGAAGTTGGCTTTAGTCCACACTCCACCCAGGTCTACTGTCACTCCTTTTAGCCTTCCAATTGGTAGAACCCTGTGTTGATTTGCTAGTTTCAGCTGAACCGGTAAATATCATAATGTGAGATATCCTATATATTACCATGTCTTCTTGGGTAATACATTGACTGTAGATTTTAACCTTGTACAATATTTACTACAAACATATTTTCAGTAAAAGAACAGAAAAGATACAATGGAAAATACAAACATTACACGGATATTTTTCCCTGGAAAACCAAACCGAGAAAACCATCATATTCTATATTCATTCATAGTGTTACATTGTTTACAATACAATATACATATAAGATCCAGTGGCATCCAAAACCCTAACCCAATGACCTAGATTAGTCAACAACCCTAATTCCTTGACTGGAAATAGAAAACCATCGACAAAGAAACCATGTGCCGAAAAACCACCTAAATATCTGACACGTTTCCTAAGGAAAAAAATATTTTCTAGAGGGCGTTTCCCTTGCACCCCCTAGGGCGGGGGGCTATCGGTCCCCCCTCACCTATGCGCCCGACGCAATGTATACACTACTACTCATGCAAACAATATAACCTATACCCAACATTGACTTCGGATCCTAAATCCAGTATAATATCTCCCATGTTGAAATCTCCAATGTTGGCATTCATCCTGAACTCCCTACTTGTTCTCCTCCTTGTATGTAGGTGATTGAATATTTTTTGTTCTAGCTTTCCTTCTACCTCTACTTTACATCTTTATAGCATCTTTTGTAATACTTTGACAGAGGATGGATCATTTAGTAATTTTACACATGATTGCAAAAATCCTTTAATCGTACTTACTTGTCCTAGGGGCTGTGTTTCTTTGGTGTGATCCAATGATGGAGGCATCTCATATTCTAGTACTTCCTTACTATGTTGCATGGTTGATTTTGATGTAATTTCTGGCTTCATAAATTCTTGTATATCTTGCTTAAATATCTCCTTCTCATTTTTCACATCAAACTGCTTCCTTGGTTCGACATTCTTCTTCACCCATTGGTGTTGTGTTGGCTCTTGGTGTACTACATCATTTCATATTTTAGCTCCTCCATGTGTAACTATGTTGATGTTTCTTCCTTCATCCCTCACTTCTGCTGAAATCCACTGAACATTATGATTGTTCTGATTCCTTTTTTCCTGGATCTTCCCTAATAGTGTAGGACATTCTTCTGTGTCATGATCTGATGCATGACAATACATACAGGTCGCCGGAGGAAGTGGACATTCTCTTGCATAGTGTCCTGGTTGTTGACAATTGTGACATACCACTGGTCCTCTACCTTTCCAAATCCTCCTCTTTCTCTTCCTATGTCTCTGTAGCCAGATCGATCCCCTCATGGCAAGTTATTCTGAGGCGCTTGGTTATATTGTGCAGCATTATAGTGTGGTTGTGCAGTGTTATATTGTGGTTGTGCAGTGTTGTACTAGGTTGGTACTTGATTAAAATAGGGTACAACTTTCCTAGTCATCATTTTTTCCTGTACCAGATATGCATCTCATGTTCTCTCTCTCATCAACTCCATGGTTCTACAATCTTTGTCATCTACCGACTTGCAAAAGTTGCAATACGAGCTCTTCAGTATTGTCTTGTACTTCTGCATCATTGGGCAGTGATATGGATCATGGCCCTATTTCTTACATATCTTGCACCATAGTCCTCCTGTTGGTAATGGATTTGGAATTACTTCTTCCAGTTACCACGTGAATGTTGGACATTCATTCTTATGGTGTCCTTCTATCCTACATGTGGTACACCAAACGACTTCTCTTTTGTCCTTGTTCTTATTATGGTTTAGTTGGAATGTTAAGTTCTTCAGATCCTCCTTCAACTCCTCGATGGCTAGATCTGTCTTCTGATATTGACTATCTTCTAGTTGTAGGGATGCCTACAGAGCCTCTGCCTGCATCTGAAACTTTTTTTGTCACAGTGGATATTTCAAGTGTAACAGTGAATTGATGAACATATGCCTATGTTGCATATTTTTCAAGACATATTTCATCTTCCCTTTCATTCGTTGAAAATTTGGTAAATATCCCATACAGATTCTCCTGGTTTCTTTCTAATCTCTATCATCTCGTTCATGTATTGGTCCTTTGAACTTGACTTCTGGAACTCATTTATTACCAGCTTCTATATGTCTCCAATTATTCTGGTTGTCTGTGGCCGATTGTTTGTGTCTAAACTCATATACCAATCTAGTGCACGATCTCTTAATGTGATAGCTAACTGTGCAAGTTTAGTGTCCTCGTCTATGATCTATTTTTCTTCCCAAATATTTTCATAGATAAACAGGTGCTTCTCTGGGTCCTCCGATGCTTCTCCTTTAAATTCTTGTAACATGATGGTTGGGTCATGTCCCGTCATCTTAAATGTTGAACTAGTACCTTTGCACGGTGTAGATACTTGACTACTGCTTCCTGAACTGGCTCCCCCAGTTGTTGCTCCTTGTGTATATGTACTTCATGTTGTCTTCCTTCTCCCAAAATTCAGTTGTCTAAACGGTGGTGTTTTTCTTGGTGTATTAGTCGCACATGGGTTTATGGGTTCCACATTGACACTGATATGGATAGGATGTTGCCTTCTACTTCTTCTCTTGGACCTCTTGTCTTCCTCTCATATGTCGCGTGTAGGATTTCCTTGATATGCTCCACACCCCGAAGATCCTCTACCTCCTCTTCATCACTTTCAAATCCTTCCTTCGTGGCTACGACTCTCTTCTTGGTGTTCACCTTATATTGGTAGGGTACTCCACTACGCGTCCTTCTAGTTTTCACCATGATCCACTTGATCTGGTCATCGTCCATTATAATTGGGTCCAAGGCCTCCTCCTTATTTCCTTTCTCCCCTTCTCCTTCCATTTCTCCTTTTCTTGTCAGTGCTTCCCCCCTTCCCCCATGCACGCAGGGAAGTTTAGTTGTCTGACTCCATTGTCATTACACCTTTTTTATATAGCAATATCTTAATGGAAGTATATAATGATATGATATACCTACCTCGTGGTCCCTTCAAAAATTATTGTTTGGCTGTGCTATACGACCTTGTTGTATCTACTACAAACTTTGTGATAAATCCAGTAAGAATGTTGTCTAATGTGTTGTAGTTGTACGATCTCTTCGAGATTCCACTCTAGTTGTCTGATCTGATTCGTCGGATGGTTGTCTTTCAATCTTTTGATCCACTCCTGCAATATGTGTGGGAAATCATAGAAAAATGCTTCATCCAAGTCGGTGAATATGTACTTGTTCAGATACTTGTGCGGCATTAACTTTGGGTTTCAGTTATCTTTCTGCACAAACTCTATCTCCTTTGTCTTCAGCCAGCTTTCGATCTTTTCCTTTGTGGGATTCCATGGTCTCAACATCCCCTTTTAGCTCTGCATTATTTCACCTTCTTGTCGTATGATCCCATATTATTTTGACACGTCTTCTACAGATCTCATATGCTCAACCCCATTGCATTCAAATCAACCGACAATGGAACCATTTGTTGGTTTTGATTCCATTTTATCTATATACTCTTATTGGTCTTGAGGGATTCTGATTCTATTGACCATTACAGATTGACCCTGGTTCATAACTAAGAATCTTACCAACAAAATACCTTAAAGACTATCGGCCCCTCTAGTCACCTAGAAGGTAGCGCAGTACACTAGGGTATTGTGCAATCTCACTCGAGATAGCCCTATGGGTGGTTGCAATACTCAGGTGTTTGCAACCTGAGACTAAGTGAGATATGTACCTTAACCTTTATTCTATTCATTTAACATCTAGTCTAACACTCATTCTATGCATGCACGTGGTACATCAGATTTAATTAGTCACTTCATCCATTCAATCATTCATCAACTAACCAGACACAAAACCACATTCATTCAGTCACATAATACAGTTTTATCCTAGTTCACCCCCTCCTGGGATACATCCACAAAGATCTGGCTCTAAGTCTTTTATTATAGTTTGGAAATATCCATGTCGCGCATGGTTACAATCTTAGTTCTTCTTTCTTCCCATAGGATTCTCAATCCCTACGAGGTTGACTAGATCACACCAGGATCCCCAACCTATGATATAACCCTCTAGATAGATTCACTCTTTCCCTTTCTAGCTCACTAGTAACTCATATCGTCCTTACATTTCTCTTCCTTGCTTCATATATCTCACCTCTCCACCTCTCTCGATCTTGAGCTCTATGTATCTATCTCTTCTCTCCTTTTCTCGATCACCAGCCATTACAATATATTACAAAAACCCTAACCCTAGCATTGTTAGGTCTTCCATGCATGCGCATGTGTTTCTTTCCATTCCAGTTGTCCCTTTCCTCTTGCATGCTTCTCTTCCAAAAATAGCCTTTCTTTATGATTCGGCCTGCATCCAACAACTGGTAAAGAGGGAAAGCCAACATAATTGATTTAATAATGATTATTTTCTCTATTGAGTTTAACCATCGGGATCCCCACTGATTTAATGTCTCGTTGATTTTATCCAAATTTTTTTGTCAGATCTATGTATAAGAGGATTTTAGAGTGATGGGAACGCCTAGATATCTTAAATAAGTCCAACTTTCGACAAGATGGAAATGGAAAATTTGGGCTATGGCAGGCACGACTCTTAGAAAAGTGTGCCATCCGTAAATTTGAATTTTCATGTTATTTACTGCCCCAACAGAGGCATCAAGAAAGGTGCCTATAGTGGATTTGAACCTAGATGCAATGATGATAGAAGCTCCCCCAAGAAATAAGGTGTCGTCAACAAATTGGTAATGACTCATATTCTTGATGCCTCTTGAGATATATAGCCTTGGAATATTCTCAAGCTCTCTCTCATGTTCAAGTTTCCTTCTTAGTAATTAAACTATAATGAAAAGGAGGGGAGAGATCGGGAAACCTTGAAGGAGGCCTCTACTAACATTAAATAAACTTGTCAGTCTTTTGTTCACTAAGGGAGTGATCCAAGGATTTTTTATGCATGTATCCACCCACCGGATAAAGGAAGAGTTGAAACCAAACCTTTCCATCACCTGAAAAAGGAAACTATGAAGCACGCGATCAAAAGTGTTAGCCATTTCTAATTTGACTACCATACATTTTCCTTTAGATTGAACATTGGAATGGATGGCTTCCTGGACTAGCAAAATGTTGTCAACAATATGTCTCTCTTGCATAAATCCACCTTGATTGGGGGAGATGATTTTAGGTAGGACTTTCCTTAGTCGATTGGCCATGATCTTGGTCAAAATTTTGTAGGAGGAGTTACATGGGGATATGAGCCTGAAGTGAGAAAAGGTGGAAGGGTTGGACTCTTTGGGTATTAAGGCTAGTAAAGAGGAATTGGTATTGCCTCCCAAACTCAAGGAATTATGGGAGTAAATAAGAATTATTTTGAGGTTGTTACTGACCAAGTTCCAAAAGAAACAATAGAAAAAAAATAAAGAAATCATCCGACCTAGGAGATTTATCAAGATCAAGACTCCAAACAATTGAGAGGATTTCAACTTCTAAAATGGGTTTGTTGAGATCTAGATTGCCTTCATTAGTAAATTTTGTGGGAATGTTCTCAAGAATAGTAGTGATTTTGGAAGGATTGGAATTTTCATTTTGAGTGTATAAGTCTTGGAAGTGAGATTTAGTAGCTAATTTTATTTCATCGAAATCAGTGATTGTGGTGCCATCCTCCAAAGTGATTTTTAGCACATTATTTCAAAATTGTCTGTATTTGGCTTGATTGTGGAAATATTTGGTATTGTTTATCCCTGGCTTGGATCCATATGCTATGGAATTTAAGAATATGTTATCACTGAAATTTCGTCTGCAACATTACATGCAAATGGTTATAGAAATACAACAATACCAACAACTATTAGTTCACCTGCAGCACCAAAATGCATTTCAAAAGGAAACAACTATACAATTGGGAAAAAATTATCATCTGCAAACTCACTAAAGGAATCGCGCGCACAGTGGGCGGGCCAACGAAGCTTGTAGAGCACACAATGCACCATATGTGTGACTATGTATGAGAAAATCCATGCACTCCTGTGAACGGTGCATTTATGGTTCTTGTCAGCCCCCCAACCACTTATGGACCAAATCCCAACTTGATTTGACCTTCATATCTAAGAAAAATCTGAATGGGGGGTTGGTCAAGGACCAAAGGGTGCCCTAAAGGGCCCCTTGTTCACACTAAGAACCAGTTGAACATTTCCTTGAATAAATTCTATAAATGGAGGCCATGGGTGCACTAAGAAACCAAGATCTTCATAGTATTGTTATGCTACCTCAATTCTCCCTTGATAATCCTCTTTTCTCCTAGGACTATTCAAGGATCATTTCAATAGGCCATTCCACTCACTTCTTGAGGGAATAGGCATTGATTTTCTTCATCATTTTTCATTTTTCTTCCATTGAAAGAAGAGCTCTCCATTATGGAACTCAAGAGCCCTCCCAAGGAGGAAGAGGGGACTCATAAGTCCTCATTTTTCTCTATGGTGTTTTTCCAACTAATATTGTTGTCCATTGGTGGCATAATATTGGTCATTGGTTGATTGTTTATCGTTCTAAGTTTATTATGCATTCTAGTTTTTATTTCCTTAGTTGTTTTAGTTTGTTTACTTGTTTATTTCATGTGTTTGGCTTGTTTAATCCACTCACTAACCTCTTTGTTGTCTAGTAGGCCCAACTAGGCATGTAAGTGCCATTGTTTTGCTCACCCAAGTGACGAAATGAACACAACAGATTGGCGACCATACTAGGGATAGGTGTCAATTTCCACCCTATTTGGGCTTAGAGAGCACTTCTTTGTAATCCAATTGCCTTGCAGGTACCAAAACCAGCCCAGCCTTACTTGTCAAAATCAATATTTTGATCTAGAGGAGGATAATTTCACTCAAAAAATTCCCCCCCGACGCATATCAGAACGTGCGTGGCTATTCCATCCCACAGATGCACACTCAGCACATTGTGCTCCCAAAAGGATTTTGTTATTTGTGAATTGTGCACCCAAAAGGATTATGTTCTCTGTGCACTATGTGCCCACTACACCTCTTTCATAACTGTAACCCGCACACATTTATAGAGTTTCAAAATTGCAAGGGTTTTGTGATGATTTGAAGGCCCCTAGCCTTCAAATTCTTGCTTTCATGCAATTTGTAAATGCACTCCACTTAGAATCCTTTCCCATATGAAAGGTTAGATAAACATAGGCACTTAGGGGGTAAAAAAGAACCAAATATTCTTCTCTTTTTCTTTGGCTGCCACATGGATGGCTTGTTTGGTTTGTAGAATCTAAGATGAGATTATTGCTATCACAAATAAAACACTTACATTGGGACCAGAAATTAACTTTGATCATTGAGGATGCTCTTGTCTCGCACCATAGAGTGATCTTGAGAATCAGAAAGGTGGTTAAGGGGACATTTCATCTCTCTTAACAAAAATATTTAGGAGAGGACAAAGCCCCCCTAGGGCTCCTCTTAGTTTCTTTTTGAAATCATCTTAAAATTGTAAAGGGACCATACATGCCCACATGTTGAAAACTGAGGATAGTTTCTTGAAATTGCTTTCTTAGTTTACATCACTAGGGGAATTTAAAGATCAAAGTAACGGGCCCATACATGCCCACATGCTTGCAATATAGAATAGTTTGTCAATATTTCTTAGTGTAAACAACATTAGGAAGTTTAAAGGATTGGTAAGGACCCATATGTCCACATGCTAGTTATTTAGGGCTTTTAAAATTCCGCAGGTTTGTACCAATGACATTTAGTAAGCTAAGTGACAAAGATTTGTAAGGACCACAGGAAGTCCACATGCTACAAATTCACACCTAACTTATTAAAATTTGGCTTATTTTTTAACTTGCTCACACACAAAGTCACTCCTCACTCACATAATTTCCATCTTGAATTGTGGAGGTTGAAGTAGGTTTTCTCCAAAGGAATTCTGAAACGTCCCACTATTTCTTAAGAAATTATCCACACCCACTTAATTCAAATGAGATTGGTTCACACCCCCAATCTCTCAGCTCACCACATCTAAAATTGTTTCTAAAAACTCACTAAGTTTTCCTCCACAGGAGGTTCCAAAAGAATTTTTTAAGTCTAGGTAGGATCTCAGGGGTAGGCATCCAAATAATCCCCCGTTATTTGGTTCTCACATTTTCAAATATTAGAAGTTGACAAATAGGGAACTTTAAAATCTTACTAGTCAAGTGTTCCTACACCATAAGGCAGGGAGATACCCATGAAGGGTTGAAGGCCGAGGTCTATTTGTTCTGTGCATCCCCCCTTGAGTCACGCAACTCTTGGAAGGGATTCAACCTGTGACCCATTTATGAGGCCGAAAATATAAATGTCGCACTTTGACCGAGGTACCTAGTCACCAAATTTAGGACATCTACCCATGTGGAAATTGTGGGCTGCAATCGCCCCTTGATCATATTTTGTGTGGCTATTGGGAAATATCGTCGGATCTTTCAAGATATGCACCCTCTACCACTCATTATAACTGATTATTCCATCCTTCACTAGTTCCTCTTTCGGTGGCTTCAGACCCAATTGTTGAGTGCTCTTGGAAGGTCCAATGTTATTTGAGAGGAAGGAAAATACGTCTTTTAGGACACGAGCATTTGTTTTATTTGTTCCCCCACACGGACAAAATACACCTACCCACATGGGTGCTTATTTACATTTGATTTATGTATGATGCTCATTTGATTACATGCAATTGTGAATTATATTATCTTGTGAAGGTCCAACTTAGACAAATATCTGGTTCATTTATTGCTCTCATCACCACTTGTACTTATCCACTTTGCTAGTCAGACATCATAGAGGACACACAAAATCCCCATCATTCCAGACGCTTGCAAAATCTCCCTCCTATTCTAGGAGGAGTTCCTAGTCTTTTCGACTCACCAGCTCAGCCATCTCACACCCCTATGAGTGCCACTATTTTGGGATCATATTTGATTGGTTCCACTTTTCTTGGGTCCAATTCCCAAGTACATCCATCCACTAGCTCTCCTTCACAAGGAGGGGGGGGGGAAACTTATTCTCAAGGGAGAATTACAACCCCACCAAATCCCTCTCAAGGGTCAGGTCCACTACCTGCTCACACCATGGCTAGAACTAATCCTCCACCAACTCCCCCCATGCCATACTTGGCATCTCTCAACATTCTTGATTTGAGTAAACTCAGGAATGATCCTATTTTACATTACCCCACATGGCCCAATATGCCTACCAAGCTACCTTCAGATATTTCAAAATTTGAAGGAAAATCGGGGGAAGATCTCACCAACCATGTTATGACCTTCCACTTATGGTGCTCTTCAAACAGCATCATGGATGACTCCATCCACTTAAGGTTATTTCAAAGAACACTCACTGGTCCATCAGCCAAATGGTATGTGGACAAAAAATCAAGGTCCCATGTGACTTTTGAATCCTTGGCCAAAGCCTTTTTGGGATTTCTCTAAATAGTGGTTCATCATGACACTGGTTTAGAACTACTCTCTGAGTGTAAACAAACCTCATTTATGCATATTGTTGACCACATCCACGAATGGTGTCGACGACGTAGTTTATGTAAAGAAGAAACCACCAAAGAACAACGTATCGATTGGTTTCTAAAATCACTCGTCTCTATACTTGCCAAAGATTTAGCATCCACCTTCCCCCAATCCGAAGAGGAAGCCATCAGAAAGGCTCAATAGTTCCACCTCATTTATGCTCAATTGGGTTACTTATACATAGTATTACCCGATGCACCCAGACCCATACCATTTCGCCAGGACAAACCTGGCATGTCTCACGTTGTATATGGGTTGATTCTACCACGACACACCACAACCCATACATCCAACCACCACCTATGTATGGTGCACCCCAATATTCACAACCATATGGAGGGCCATATTATTACCCTCCTCCCCCTTACCAATAGCCATATCTTTTTGTCCCCCCTCCACCCATGAGTGGACCCTTTCTGGCAACCATGATGCGCTCGACCTCTCAACCAAGTTTAGGTTCCCCTTCTTCCTCAGCATATAACCTGGGTACTAGTGAAATAGCTTCACCTTCCTATGTTCCCTACAGATCATTTCCACAAAACAATCCATATTTTTTGTTTACTGGTGCTCCACAGCTGGTTGCTCCTCCACATGGACAACCACACACTGACGTTAACTTTGTTCATCCCTCTCCCATTCAACAACTTCATACTTTTGAACAGTTGAATATGGTAAATATGGCCCATTAGTCGAATAATGCCAAGAAGAAAGGGGAAAACTGAAACAATAATAACCTGGGACCGGCTGGAAATAACCCCCAACAAAAACAACCTACTGGGGGTAACCAGAATCAAGGTAACCAGAACCCCCAAGGGGACATTAACAACAAATGACAAGGGAGGAACAACAAAAACAACCTCTATATGAACTTCCCTTACTCTCTTTGTGGCGAGCATGGACATTATACTCACCATTTCCCCCAAATTTCTGACTTTAAATGGATGAAAGAACCCATTAACGCGCCACTTCCTCCAGTGTCGTCTGCCCCTCAGCAGACCCCACAAACATATTTGCAACAAATACTCCTGGACGTGTTGCAAAACCCTATTCCACACCAAGGTGTGATGAATACCCAATGAGAGGTACATCCTTCCCCACTACAAATGGGACAGTATCAAAACCTAGGGTCCATCCACCCTGGAAATATAGCGGATCGCAATATCCTCCTCACTAGCGAAGAAGAAATTCTTCTGCAAACGCACGGTAGTCAATATAGTGCACCCCCCAAATCTACTCCAACCACTTCAGAAGTGGCTCCATCTACATCTGTACAACCCTTGATGATTCCACACCCTAACACTGAACCTACCATTTGTATCACTCACATTCCATTACGATGGAATGTCAATAACCCTCAAGCTACGGCAGCACACAATTACAGTCTGGTCGATGACTTAGTGAAGTCTCCTGCAGCCATATCTGTTTTGGAGGTCCTTCAAACCTGTCCAACTCAATGGAAATCCCTACTTTCCTCCTTGGGGGCATTCAACCTAGCTTATACTAGACTCATCACATTTGATCTAGATAGCAGAGAACCTCGTCTCCCTGCTCTGGTGGCTTTCCAGATACCAGTCAAGATTCGGAACATCACGATTCATCGGTGTATTATTGATGAAGGTGCATCCACATGCATCATGTCCAAAACTATATGGAAGAAACTCAACTCCCCTGATCTAGTACCATCATCCATCACCTTGAGAGCCTATGACGGTTGACCATCTTCCCCTAAAGGGCTCTTCCAAAATGTCCCCGTCGAACATAGGGGAAAAACCATCCTCATCGACATTGAGGTTATCGATCCCCTGCTTGATTACAATATCTTGTTTGGATGTAACTACATGTACGCTATGAAGGTCGTGGAATCTTCTATGTTTCAAACGATGATGTTCCCACACAATGGGAAAATTGTCACCATCGACCAAATCACACATTATGATCCTAACCATTCCACCAACATCGAGAACATCTTGCCTCTTGTTTGTACCAATTTCGATGCTTAGTCACTCATTGACATGGGCCTCAGAATTTTCAAGGACCCATCCTTGTTAGGGGTATACCATGGAGCACCACCTCTCATACACCCTTTAGCACAACTGTGTGTCATATCTTCTAATGGAACTAACACCGGAGACACCATTCCTCCCATTGAGGCCTCTCCACCCCTCGATGTCCCACCGGTTGAAGAAATATTACCTCATGGATTCCATGAGAACCCTACTACACCACTTATCCCTGATTTCTCCCTCCCCCAGGGAAAAATCCTGGTTTGGTAGACAATTCCCCAAGCCATTACTCAAATTCCCTTCTTCTATCCCCCATCGGGAGTACAAGCATTTCAGGTAGTCATGATGCTTACCCTTCCCAACATGATGCTTGACATCCCTTTATGGTATCTACACCCACCCGTGATGGTTCCTCAACCATCTCTCCCTCCTCAATTAGAGGGAATCCTGATGGAGATTCTAGTACTAGCTTCGGCCACGCCACCCTCACCCCCAATTTCCAGCACCACTACCATAGCTGTGGGTAGACAAAAGAAGAAAGAGCCCACCACCCCACTTCCTCCCCAATTTCAACCTCCTTGTGCACTCTGGGAAATAGAGGGACACCCCACTAATAGATGTCCTTCTCTTCTCAAGTTACGCAATCTGATCCAACTCCCTCGAGCAACCACATCACTCACTTCTTCTCCAAGCACATCTAGTACTACGACAACATCCTCCCCTGTGGGAAGTAAAGGGATGCGAACTAAATTTTCCTATACCATATGTTCAAAATATGGCCACTACACTCATCATTTCCCATCTCTACCTCAGTTTTTCCAAACGCTAACGGTAGTGCGCCAAACCTTTCAACAAGAGCCCCCTCCACCACCACTTTCGAGTACCCACAGCACTGAAATTCATTATGCCTCTACCTCAGTCCCCGAATGAATTAGATTCCCTTGCACTCTTTTTTACTCACTTTCTCATTTCACATACAGGTGTCCTTTGATTGTGGCATACCAAGGTCGTCATTCAAACCCTATTCAACCACATCCAACCACCTCACCAAGGGTCCTACCCTCTCTAGATACTATCAACATCACCTCCCCTAAACCTGAGTCACTTCCCACCCCTCCATGGTTCATAGATAGACTATCTGTGGATATTCCCCCCAATCCTCCCAATTCTTCGGTTCATTTCCCACAGGAAATCTTACCCCTTACCATAGTTTATCACCCAGATTGTTTGGAAATTTGGTTTATATCAAGCGAGCCATCACACCTAGTTTGCAATATCCCCTCTATGTCTTTGCCACTTGAGACCAATCACACTATGACAGTCACTCGCGTCACCTCCCCCGATCTCCTGTATTCTCACATTTTCCACTACGACGAAGATATCCTGGAGGTACTCACTACCCCTGATTTCCCATGGAATACGCTACATCACCGAGCGCTTTTTCTCTCACAGGAATCCTTTGACCCTCCTAGCCAAGCCTCCATATGTGCAATCAAAACCAAGGATTTTATTCCTTCAGGGTATACATATTGGTTCAACAACCCTATCCCTGGCCCAGATGATTTTGAAGAAGTCAACCTGGCCAATATCTCCCCCACCGTCAAAATCAACATTTCCATCAAACCTGGCATCATAGAAGAAATCACCATTGGCGCTACATGCTCCCCTGAGGAACTCACAGCTTACAAAGCTCTCTTTCAGTAATACCGAGATATTTTTGCTTGGTCATATACGGAGATTCCCGACCTCAATCCTTCTATAGTCAAACGTCGCATCGAGACATGTCTAGTTGTCTCCCCAGTCCATCAAAAGCAGCGTCCACTTCACCCATCCAAAGTTGCGGCTATCAAAGCCAAAATTGACAACTTACATGTTGTTGGGTTCATTTTCCCCACTGTGTATACCTCATGGGTTTCCAACCCTATCCCTGTTAACAAAAAACAAGTCACTATTCATGTCTGTACCGACTTTTGCGATCTCAACCATGCTTGTCCCAAAGAAAACTTTCCAACCCCTTTCATCAACCAAATTATTGATGATTGTGTCGGCCATGAGGCATTGTCCTTCATGGATGGGTTCTCTGGCTATAATCAAATTCAAATCCAAATCCATCCAGCAGATCAGTATAAAACCAGTTTTACTACCCCATGGGGTACTTTTTCATATCGTGTCATGCCTTTTGGACTCAAAAACGCAGGTGCTACGTTTCAACGGGCCATGACTTATGTTTTCCATGATCTTGCTCACAACATCCTCACTTACTTGGATCACCTCACTGCTCGATCCAAGAAATGAACTCATCATTTAGATGACTTACGCATTATCTTTCAATGATGTCACCAGTACAATATCCACTTGAACCCCCTCAAGTGTGTATTTTGCATCACCGTTGGATGCCTTCTTGGGTTCATTGTTTCCCAACATGGCATCACAGTGGACCCCATCAAGGTCCAAGCTATCACTGAAATTCCACCACCTAAGAATTTACACCAACTATAAAGCCTACAAGGCAAAGCTAACTTTTTACGGCTCTTTGTCCTAGATTACACCACCCGCGCACACAGTTTCCTCCACTTACTTCATCATGATATCCCATTTCGATGGGATGAACATGATCAACCCACTTTTGATTATTTAAAAGAGGCCTTATCCAATGCCCCTTTGATTAGTCCTACAGACTATTATCACGATTACATCCTATACTTATCAGCCTCAATCATCTCAGTAGCAAGATTCCTCGTCCAACTAGGGGATGATGGGCGGGAACATGTCATTTACTACATCAGTAAAAATCTTTTAGGACCA
Organism: Picea engelmannii; assembly: GCA_009831015.1. Classification (NCBI taxonomy): domain Eukaryota; kingdom Viridiplantae; phylum Streptophyta; class Pinopsida; order Pinales; family Pinaceae; genus Picea; species Picea engelmannii. Next base: position 383,828 of record ML789846.1, read on the forward strand.
CCCCTAAAATACAATCATGATGAGAAACTATCCCTCGTAGTTCAAAAACTATGTCACTATATCCTGCTTTGCACTACCAAAGTCATAGAAGATTCCAACCCTATCTAGTCCTTTCTTAGTCGATGACATATTAATGGAAAATTTGCACGATGGATCTTCATCCTTTAGGAATCCAACCTAGATTTCTCAGCTCCGAAAAGAAAGAAAACACTCATTCTTGCCGAACTCATTACGGCATTTCCCTCATATGCTAAAGCTTCACCCGTCAATATAGATTTTCCCGACGAACACCTCTTCTTCATCCCCTCTGATGACCCCTGCTATGGTGACCTTCTTGTCTACCTTAGGACACAGAAGTTTGGGTCTCATCTCTCTCAATATTATCATCGGTGCATTCTCCATCAAGCCCTTCGCTACCTCCTCATCGATGACATCTTGTACCGACATGGGGTCGACACCATTCTTCGTCGATGTCTAGCCATTGACAAAGCCGACAGAGTCTTGAATGATTGCCACAATGGTGCTTGTGTTTCTTGCGGTGGTCACCTCTTAGGTATGTCCACCTCCCAAAAAATCATTCGAGCAGGCTACTTCTAGCCCACACTATTTCATGACTGCATCCACGCTGTCAAGCGATAGGACAAATTCCATCTCTATGCAAACAAAGCACGAGCGCCACCTGCTCTTCTACATCCAGTCATCACCGTCGGCCCCTTCTGTAAATGGGGCATAGACTTCATGAATTGCAATCCTCCATCCAGTAATGGACACAATTACATCATCATGGTAGTATATTACTTTACCAAATGGGTCGAATCCATGCCTACCTTCAACAATACCGCTAACACAACAACTTGTTTTTTCTTCAACCACATCATTAACCATTTTGAAATTCCACTACAGTTAGTATCTGATCACGGTAATCACTTTGAGAATGATATCTTTCCATAACTCTCCTCAAATTTAGGCTTCTCCCATGAGTTCACCTCCCCATACTACCCTCAATCCAACAGACAAGTCGAGGATGTCAACAAAGTCCTCAAAACCATGCTACAACGTACCATCAATAAACATAAGACCAACTGGAATCATATGTTGTTTTCATCATCGTGGGCTTATTGCACAGTAGTCAAAACTACCATTGGTTTTACACCATTTCATCTTGTCCATGGGATCGAAGCCACCCTCCCTATCGAGTGCGAAATTCCCATGTTACGCACTGCCATCGAGATATTACCTGACATTGCTCCAATGGAGCAGTTCTTGCTAACCTTAGAGACGTTGGATGAAGATCGTCAGTCTTCATTACAGAACAACAAGGAAACTAAAATACGGTCCAAAGCCACCTTTGACCACCATGTCAACCTTCATTCATTTAACGAAGGCGATATTGTCCTAGCCTATGATATCGCCCACGATACTCTCAGTCATGGGAAATTTGAATCATTATGGAATGGACCCTACATTGTCCAAAACTACCTCACTAAAGGTGCATACATCCTGGCCTCTCCAAAAGGCTATCCTCTCTAAGAACCCGTCAACTGGTTATACTTAAATAAGTTTTACACCTAAGCGTAGCCATTCTACACTGGGCTTTTTCTTTGTACACATTTATAGAGTTTTTAGTCTTTTTTCTTGCCTCCACTCCTCATGTATGATCTACCATCCGTGTTATTGAAATATGTATTCTCCATTGGACTACCACATCAGTTATGTTGACGGGGCTAGCTGTTGGACACAGAATCTCGCTTTGGTCGCTTGGGCCCTCTATACCCCCTCACATGAACTACTCCACTCCAGCGGCATATGTTTGGGCTCAGCCACCAACAACCAAGCAGAATATGTCACCTTCATTTGTCTCCTTGCTAAGGCCAGTCACCACCACATTTGTCACCTTAGCGTTTTATTAGATTCCCAACTCATCCTCCTACATCTCAACAATGTATATCATGTCTGCGATCCTTGCCTCTTCCACCAATACCTGCAAGTTAGACTCTTATCTAGAAACTTTGATTCAATTACATTTACACATATTCCATGAAAATTTAATCAAATAGTAGATAATATGGCTAACCTAGTGTTAGATTGGCATTTATCACATCAACAAATCATCCCATATAAATAAACATCATACATCAGTCATAGCTTATAGATTAGACATCATAAACACATGTAGAAATAACAAAGAGCCAAAATATATGTATATATATATATATATATATATATATA